>JAOXXN010000252.1:12360114-12373613 GCA_026770055.1 Myrmophylax atrothorax
TTCGCCATCTCACCGAAAGTCTGGCCGAAGGAATACCTTCAAGTCACGGATGCAGTTACTTCTAAAAGCACAATTAGCTTTTCCCGAAGGAGCTCTGCGCTGCTGGGCGCTGCGGCGTCAGAGCCTCCTCCAGGGCAGGGGACAAGCCCCACAGTGGCAACACTTTCCGAGTAGAAAGTGTGTTTAAAAGTAGGGCTTCAGAAGTAAATAAAACTCTTTTGACAATAATTAAAGTAATAATGAACTTTCTTTTCGTGTCAGTTTTGCTCTGTTAGTTACTTGATAATGCGATGCTCTATAAATGGCTTGAAAGAAGATTCCTTGTCAGTGTGCGGTGCCTGGGGGTAATGCGAGCTGCTCAGCCCTCACAAGTAATTAAAGATAATCAGTGAAAAATGTGAGGGTCTGTTGTGCTCCGCATTCCAAACCCCACCTACAAGAGGAACAGCGCTCAAAATGATTATTTAAATGTAACCTTTTTCCACAGGATCGGTGGGGGACAGGACTTGCAATTGTTTGTTTGCTGGTGCTGCTGTGCTCCCAGAAAACAGGGAACAATCAAAAACAGTTTCAGAAGGATCGATACTGACCAAAACACGCTTGAAACTCTGAACTGGCTTTTGTGTTTTCCTGCCTCTGACAGATTTCTATCAGCAATGTTTACCTTCAGGTGTATTAGATGACAGAGCCAACCTGCTTCATCTCCCGAAGTGGGATTAAATTACCGCAGAATATTTAGAGGAACAAATAACAGCTCTAACAAATAAAAGAATAATAATTCTAATAACAGTATATATACCAGGGAAGGTTTCCCAGGTACTTAATGGACAACAACTCCCTCTGAAACTTTATTTATCATGAGAAGCAGTGAGAGTTACAGGCTGGCAAATAACTTTGAAAAATCAAGCTACTTATTCAGGTGCAGACTCAGCAAGGTAACTGCTGAGTGTTGAGCAACTTGGGAAATCTAGTTGAGACTGTTTCATTTCTCGTGCTCTTTGAACTCACTGGCACAAGTCCTGCTCCGTGTACTCAGGGAAACTTGGAGCTACCAGCTCTGGCCACACGAAGGACTGCCTCAGATGGAGGTGTGTGATGCCTTGCACTGTGCTGGCTGGAAGGGTGACAGCAATAAGTGTGAGGGACCAGAGTAGGGGCCAAACTGGGATGGGCTGGGTGTGATGATTGCTATTTTATGGATGCACCAGACCATGAAGCCACAGAAAGCAAAGCCAGAGACAGACTGAGTGACACAGTCAGAGCCCAGCAGTGGGAGGCTGAAGCCAGGCACACTTCCAAACCAGCAAAGGAAGGGGCCTTGCTTACCAGTGCCTTACCCTGGGCATCCTCTGTTCCCCTGGTACTGACTGGGTGTCAGAAAATCCTATTTGACCTGCTCAGGGGTCTGTTTCCCAAGGACAAAACCCCCATTGACTCTGCGGGGCAGGAGAGGCCAAAGACAGACAAAAGTGCTGCAGGAAGAGGAAGTGAAATCCGGGGGATTTCGTGATTTCTGAGTGCTGAGAACGTGCAAGTGGAGAGCGTGAAATGCTGAGTCTCTTTCCACCTCCCTGACCAGAAAGCTCAGCACTGCTGGCTCCAGTTTGCGTCTGGAAAACGTGCTTGTGAAACCAAATGGTGTCAGATGCTTGGCACTGTTCAGAAAAACACATAGTTATTGTCTTTCAGGGCAGTGACCAAGCCCTGGGCAGGTTTGGGTGCTTGCTGCCAAGTTTATCAGATTTAGCCAAAGACACAAAAGAAAGGAACCAAACAATTATGGCAAATAATCCATAACACGCTGAAAGACACTTCATGAGGGCTTCCCAGACTTCTTCAATTTGTGGATCTCAAACAACTTTCCAAACTGTGAGAAAGACCTAGCACATAGACCCAGGTATAGAGAATTTACAGTTCCTGACAATAGCTTTTGCTTTCAGTACGTGTTTTTTTTTTTGTGGATTCTTTTGAAGTAGCCAAGAAAACCACATCACTACATCCATGATTCCACAGGCAACAGAAGATCATCAACTTCCAATCTATTTTGTCTAGTAATTGTACATGTTTGTTTCTCCCACACTCTGCTGATGTGAAGTTTAACACTCAAATATTACCAGTTAAATACAAACCAAAATAAAACTGTTGATGCATTATTTCACAATAAGTAATATAAAACCATGAATAATGGGTTCCAAATGATGTAAACATGTGTTTAGAGTACTGCTTAGAGCACTGATGCTGACCTAGATTTGACCTTCCCAAGTATCCACAATCTATTCCTTCTTTAAAAATAAAAAGTGTTGCCTAAAGGAAAGATTGTGTTGTCTTCACAAATGATGAGTGAGGATTCCATGTGACCACAAACAACAAAAATACTGTACAGGTCATAATTAAAATGACCTTATAAAATATCCCATGGAAAAATATTTTCCAAAAGACTGGATTCCATTGAATTTTGTGTAGACCACACACTTTAATCCTGGTCCTACTGAAGTCATTGAGAGTTTTTCCATTGACTTCTATGTGTCCATGGTTTGGCCTTCATTAGCCATGCATGGAGCATATCATAAAAACAAACATCAAAAATAAAAGCTGGTCTAAAGTTCCCTAAAAAGCATGCCCACAGGGAGTGCTGGGGAAAAATGCACAAAACATTTTTGGAGTGGGTGAGTTTGTAAAGAATATTATCCTGCTTGAAAAAAAAGGTCTGAGAAATTTAATTTAAGCCATATGGATGCACAAGGCATATAATTAATAAGGAAATTATGCTGATTGTTAATATAGACCTCTGAAATCAGCCACAAGGAAATCTTGTTATGTCAGGATTGTGGCAGTCTGGATTCAGACAAGGAACATGGAGCATTACACAATCAATATAATGTCATTAACAGCACATTCCTACCAAATTTTACACAGAGACAATGTCACATCTCTTCAGCCTGAAAAAGAAGTATGTCTACACAAGATACAATTGTTTTAATTCAGACTTTTAATGATCCATATAAAGACAACAATGGGCTGTTTGTTATCATCTGAATCAGGGTTCGATGGAGACCTCGAGAGCCACCGCTGCAGCACCGTACGCAGGGTGGGTGTGCACAGACATGCAAAACTAATGGAAAATTAGGCAGATACTTCAAATCCACGCTCTTTGGTTTCTTCAGTGGGCTATCCCTGTCAGCATTGTCCTCCAGGAGCGCGGCTGGGAGCACGCACGCCGCAATTAAATGGCGCGGCGCTCAAAGTCCCGCAAAGAGATGCTGCATCTGTCCAACTCGGCGTCAGCAAAGAGAGCGACTCAAGTCCTGCCAAATCGAGTGTGACCTTCAATCTGCCACTCTCACGGTGAAAGGCAGGGAAGTAAATTACTTGGCCTTCTCTTTCTATTGAGGGTGAATACAAGCGGGTCGGCGGGACCTGCCGCCGTCCATCCCCAGTGGCACCCCACAGTTTACACAACCCGCGCTGAATGCCATGAAAGAGGCGCTCCATTCACCGGGGGCCCGCATGCAAAAGAGACGCCCATTAGATCATAGTAATTATTCCATTGACATCACACAGTGCCACAGTGGGACGTGAAGGACTCATCAAACACTTCTCTTCACCAGGGCCCTGCTGCTAATGAGGCCCACTGGCGGCATTGTGCCTCCCATTTACTCATGGCCGTGCCTGCCTGCCAACAACAGCTCAGCCCTCCAGACAGGCTGCCCCTTTCAGAGCCATTTATTCCGTGCCCAACCTCTGACCTCAAGGGTTATGACATCAGCAGCCCTGATTTGTGATCATTTTTATTGGCGGACATTCAACTCTTGTTTCCTGTGTTTAACTCTGCCTCCCTTTTTTTAGCTAAACTTATTGGTTCTAATAGGCATCTGCCAAAAGACTATAAAGTAAGCCAGAGCTTGCACAAAGAGGCTTCTGATCTTGCTATAAAAAGCCCCACAGCTACTATTTATGCCAATAATAACGAGTAATTCATTATCTAGGTGCACAAAATCTGTTAACCACTAAAATGTTGAACAATTTGGAGCAGATGTCCAACAATTTTATGAGTTTTAATTAAAATGTTCTATGTATTTTCATCAATACACCTGGGTTTTTAAATTTACAAAGATGCTACATCAGGGCATGGCAGTACTTTGCAAATTGCGTTTTTTCTCTGGAGAGGGATTAGGAGGGGATGATTTGGGCTAATCAGATGCTGATTTGTGGTGAATTTTTTCCCCATTAAGGTGTTGATGCAAAACCAAAGAGGAATTAGAGCTGAGATTTAAAAAGACAGCACTTTCTTGGGACAAAGCAGCGATATTTCAGGAGTCAGTGAACTTCAGTTTGTCTACTTGAAATAGAGAAGGGGAATTTGCATTTTGAAGCAGAGTCATTAATTTTAAAGCTAGTGTTCTAAATGGAAATTAAATATCTTTAGAGAACAGGTTCTCAAAACACATGTTTTTCATAATGCAGTTTGTTTAAGCACAGCAATTTCCATATAGCAGAAACAAGTATAATAACAGACAGCATTTACTTTATCAGGAATGCAAATAATAGTTTTCCAAAAATTTGACGTTATAAATCACTATGCAAGCACATAATCACAAGCTTGCATGATTCATGTTTTTTTAACATTTGTTAAAAAAAAATTAAATACTTAAGAAGCTGATACTGAATAAAATAGAAAATATTTTATCTGTGCTCTTTCATTTGGATAATGGGAAGGTTTTGGCCTGAAGTTAAAAGCTAACTAGTTTTTTAAAAGAATGGTTTTCCCTCAATTATAATCATAAGCAAATGAACAAAAAAGTGGATCCTGTTCAGCTAATTTCCAACTGTTACAGTCGCAGATGATGATTGCAGGAAGTGGTTAAGTAATAGGATTTTTTTTATTGTAGCAGTGAGGACTCAGTACCACCAGCCCGACATAGATAATCTTTGTAATGCAGCCCTTTCAGGGCTGATATGGATATATAATGGATCAGATTGGGAGCCGTCACCAGCCTCTAATGTATCTCTAATGGAATCTGAGGATTTACATTTGTTTCCCAGGTAAGATTCTCATCCAGTTTCTCTTTGTAGTCAAGTAAATCATTTTGCTCATTACTTGCTAATCTTAATTTCATCATATTTGCCAGTATTCCCTTTATTTACATAGCTTATTTTTGACAAAAGCTGAGCTGCTATACTCTGTGCAGTAATACTTTATGATCACTCTGAATTGTATGCAATTCACACAGTTTTGTACACAAAACAGGGAAATGCATCAGCACTCCTAAATGACCACACATAGATACTCATGCCAGCAACAACCTGTTTTACATGCAGATGGCCAGAAGTTTCCCTCTTTAAAAAGCAGGACACACACCTCCCTCCCCAACTCCTCTGGAAAAAAAACCCAAACCAAAACAAAAAAACAGAGCTGAAAGGAAAAAGGAACATGAAAACAAAGAGGACACATTGGATTGGATGCACAGGAGAGCTCCTAGAGCACCAGAGCTCTGTGCTGATTTGTACAAGTCTGTGGATCTGGATCTGTTTAGATCTCAGATTACAGAAGATTGAAAGAAATTAAAAACTCCACATTGCAGGTCAGCTGGGCCCTCTCCTCAGAGCAGCTTCCTTAATAAATACCTTCATACAGGGCACTATTTGTGACTGGGGGCCCTAAGGGAGTAAGGAAAGCAGATCCATGGAGTAAGTGATCTTTGGAAGTCAACTAGAGAAAACAATCTGCTTGGCTTAGTCGTGGTGAGTGCATTTCTGCTTAGGGTTTCCCCTACAGCTGGAAAGTCTGTGATCAGTTACCTGTGGAATATTGAGATGAGTTTTGTGGGGGGATAAAAGAAATGGCCCTCCACCACATCCTTCAGCAAGAGATTCCATTCTAATCTATTTCACAGCCAGGACATTTCCCTGAGGTATTAAACCATACTTTTGGTTTTGAACATACAGCATTTTTAGCTAGATCAAGGAGTCACTTCCCACAGTCCTTTTGTTTCCATAGGACAAAAGTCTTGCTAATACAGCAAGTGATATCCAATTGATTATATATTAAAAACAAGAGTATTATAAATCTTTCATCTTTTTTTCCTAGGCATGCAGAAACCCCCTCTGTGTACCTGTGGGCAGGTGTAGAGATGCCATCCCCCATTACCATACAAACAAGAGCATATTTCCTCACAATACATTGGGAGACACCAACACATTGCTTTGAGGAGTCAGAAAAACTCAAACACAGCTGGAGTGCTCTTAGCTCTAAGCACACTATACCCCGGAGAATCTACAGGAACATGGAACAGCTGAGTCTGGAAGTAATCTCTGGATTTCACCTGGTCCACCCTCCTGCTCAAAGCAGGACCAACATCTGCATCTTGCTGCCCAGTCTTTTCCAGTGGAGCTCTCACTGTCTCCAGGAATGGTGAACCCATCTCCCCCTCTGGCCCTTAGCTTGTCCCCTCTCTGCTGAAGATTTTTTTTCCTTTGTCCTAGCTGGAGTTTTCTCTGCTGCTTCATGACCCCCACTACCTTCCCTTCTTTCCCTGCCACCACTAGAAAGACATTTCTCCTGCTTCTCTCTAACCGCCCATGAAGAACCTGAAGGTGACAATTGTGCCCTTGTCCCTGCTTTTAGCCTTCTCCTGTTGAGGCTGAGCAGACCCAGTTGTTCCAGGGTCTCCTTGAATGTCCTGTGTCCACCCACCCTGGAGCCATTTGCTTTGATTTGCCAATGTCTTCCTTGCCCTGGGGATCGCTGAACTGGACACAGCACACCAGATGTGACCTCACCACTGCTGAACAAAGAGGAAGATCACTTTCTTGCCCCTGGTGTATTCATCACACCTATTACCCAGTTTTTCAGTGTTACTGCCCAATTATGTGTAACCCCCTCAGTCAGGTGACGAGTCAGTCACTGGTGTCCTGAGAACATGGAAGGGATAGGAGTCAGCAGCACAGTTCACCTTGCAGAACCTGATGTTGGAGTATACTTGGGAATGTATCCAGGCTGTGTTTTTGAGATCCCTCCATGAGATCATGAGATGCTGGCTGCAGAAAAGCTCCTTCTACCTAGCTTAGTCTACAGCCCAAAACAGAGGCTCAAAGATCTCTCGACCTGCAGACAGAAGAGCTGGGAGCAGGAAGCACCAAGGCACAAACACAGGACCTCCCTTCACCCAGTTTCAAACTAAATCTATACTTCAAAGCTTAATATTGAGCACAGCACATGGGCACAGTCTGCAAATAAGTTATGCACTGCTCTGCTGAAGGATGTTAATGCTCATCACCATTCAGAGCACTCAGACTAGGGAAATCTTAATTAAAAACATCTGACAGGCTATGATTATGTTCATACATAATCGCCAGGATGCCTATACCTGTTATGCTAGATCTTCATACTGTAAATAATTACTATAGGAAACCTCAAGAGGTTTCTCCAGAACACATACTTCACCAGATTTTTATAGCATTTGCAATTTTAAAATAAGAAATTGAAGCCTATTTTAAATAGGAAACACTAATAACAGGCCTGCTTGTTTTTTCCCTGCATTAAGAGCAGGATTAATTTTCAAGCGCTGCTGCACATTTTCCAGAGCAGTCACTAATCTGCTAATCTGTCTTTTGTAGAAGTGTTTAAATCGTTATGATTGGCTTCCTCATGCAACTATTGGGTTGAGTATTACAGTGGAATAATTAGGAAAACACGAGGCCGAATTCCAAGAGAAAAGAATACAGCTGGGGAGAAAAGAAACTGGTTTTGTAGTTAGGGCACAGCCTGAGGACTCAAGGCCTTTGGGGCTCTCTGTTGGGACCCCGACCCAGGGGGAACATGATCAGGTCTGCTCAGCTCTGTTACCTCTGTGTTTGCCTCCAGCAACGTGCCCTCTTCCCTCCAGCGCTCCTTTTAGCTCCTCAGTGTCTGTATTTGGAGTGATTAGTATGGGACTGTCAGTCCTGGACTACAAATCCCAGTAAATAGCTCAATCTTAGGAAATCTGTTCAGCAGAAGGTGTGATGCTCCTGCAAACTCCTGGCAAAACTGCCACCTCCAGATGGGAACCTGGTGACACTGAGCCTGTTCGTGGGCTGCAAGGTCCTGGATGCCTGGTCACTTACTCATAGAAGCAGTGAGGAAAAGCAAGGATGGAGTCTGGACTGGGACAAATCACAGGCAAAGGCTGAAGCTGGCTCTGGTTACAAGGTGTGTCACACCCTGGGCTCGCAAAAACTGCTGCACAAGGAAGATCCCTGAACAGTCCTATCTGCAGAAGCACTGGGAGTTTTCAAGCCAGCACCAAAAAACTCTCCCACATCACATCCACAGATCCCTCACACGAACACAAACCCAGTGGGTGCCCAAGCGAGCATAACCCACGCTCACTGTCTGCACAACTGCATGGCATGGGTCACTCCACTCAGTTTGGTTTATTTGATTTTATTGGGCTTGGTAACCTAATAAAAAGCAGAATAGTTTGCTCTCGTAACTCTCCCTTCCCAGACTGGTCTTCTTGAAATAGCTACTTTCTACGATACCTGAAACTAGACTTGACTTTTCATTTCTGCATATTAGAATGAAGTTTAGCTGCTTAAAAAACTGAAAACAAAATTTCACAATATCTCAGTGGGGTGAAAAAGCAAATATTGATATTCATCCCAATAAATCAAGCTTTTGTTTTGTTATTTCTTAGAGTGGAAAATTTGCAATACCCCATCTTTGTGAGGAACACCATGAAGTTAATGCTGTTTCCCCACATTACCACAATCAGTTTCTGTAGCATCTCCCTGTGGTTAAGTTCACAGTGTCCCCAACTAGGCATTCATGTTAGGGTCAGAGATTCCTCCCACTGAAACATTCTCAGTATAAAAAGAAGCTTTTCAAGTTAAATCTCTGTTTTTCCACAAAAATCACAAAAGCTGCATTTTTATTTACAGTTGTGTGAAAACCTCAGACTTTGGAGTTTTAAAAACCAAAAGCATGGCATGTGATTTGTTCTCTCCCATCCCTCTGCTGAAATGCTCTTAGAGAAAGAGTTTTGCCTTGGAGTTACAAAACATGCAAACAGAGTTTTTTGACTCTGTTCCATTAGGGAAAAGATATTTTAAAAAAGCCTTTTTTTTTTTTTCATTCTTTGATATATTCAAACAGAAGTTATGGTTGATTTTAAACAGCTTTATAGCACGCAAATGTAATCTCAGAAATTACATATGCAAAATGTGCACCTCTGTCATACAGCAGCACTTGGTTCATGCTCTAAGTTTTGGAAGTTGCAGAGTGAAAGACGACCAACATTTTTCAGAGGCTGCAGTCTCAGTTTTGTAACTCTCCATGAGCTGTGCTAATAAGAATTAATGAAATACCTGGGCAGAACAGTCAGAAGGGGAATTAATTGCTAAGACATAGCAGCAGCGACTATTGCCACACCCATTCTTGACAATGACCAACCCTCAAAAGCCAACCACAGAAAATTTGTCAGTCACATTCCTTAACATGCAACAAAACAAAGGCAACAATTGACAGAGGAAAAAAAAAATCTTAGGATTCAGTCAATAAGTTGCATGTGTTCAGAGGGGAAGGTTACAAGACAGCAGTCAAACTCCAGAGAAATATGGATGGATGGAGTAACAGTTATTCCTCATGGGAAAGACTGATCTAGTCCATGGATGGAAAGTGAATTTACTACAAGGAGAAGTCAGGCAGGTTGGTGTTTGAGGTGCCATAAACTGTCCTTCTTGGCTGAAATGGTGCCAACATAGTCACAGGTTTTGTTAGCCAACTTTTTAAATCTTTTTACTGTAGGTCATTTCCCCCAAACATGTCAGTTAAAATACATTTAGGACAAAATGCTGAAAAAATCATGCTTGATCAATAACATCCATTGTGGGTTAGTGTCACAAAATGCACTACTATTTTGTTTTGTGAAAGTGTCATTTAGACTGAAGAACAACAATCACTTCACACTAATTCTCCTGATGGTGAAAGTAAAAGTCAGGTATGGTTTTGGAGGAAGAAACATTGAAATAGTGCTCAGAGATGTGCAGCTCTGAAGGATGGTGAAATGCCAGAGAAATGACTGAGCATGGGAAATTTGAGCCTCAGAGGACACTTTGTTTTATCAGGAAGGAGAACTTAAAGGAAAGATAAGGGCTGAGACAGGATTAGAAGGAGGTACAATACAAAAGAAAACGTTAAACCTGGCATTATCTGCCACACAGGAGCTTGTCCTTTAAATGCCTTCATGAACATTCATTCTCACTATCAGTGATGGCAATGGGTGACCTGGACACTCTCTGCCAAACCATCCTGAGGCACAAGGTTGGATGAGACACTGCAAGCAATCACCTCTAGACCCCCTACCTGAGTTTTTCTGCTCCTAGAGTGAGTTTCATAGGACAAAATCACCTCTCATTAAATGAGATAACAGGAAAGAATATCTGAGCTTCCAGGTACAGGTGCCTGAACTAGGTTCTGTAGTATTTCATTTAAAACAATACTTACAGTTTGGGGATTACAGAGTTTGGAACTATGTGTGAAAAAACATCTTCAGGAGCCAAAAGTAAAGATTTTCCCCACAAGAACTGTCTCTCAATATTCAACAATTTTTGAACTCAACACAAAGTTTAACAAGAATATTACTTCGGTTTGTAATTTTAAAAAAGTCATTCGATAAATCTAAATACATTCTCATCATGACCTACCATCATCTGTCAAAAAGGTACTTATAAATATGTATACAATCATTCTTTCTCTTTTCCTTTTACACGAAGAAAGTATCAATGCTACAACTAATTGGGCTAATTTGCATCAAAGACTATATATAATTAATTTGTTTGTTAAAAGCTTTCAGCATTTCTTACAGGAAGTGCAAGAGGTCATTGCTGAAGTTTGAAGAAGTAATTAGCAATAACAGATGTCAATGCACATAATTGTAAAATAAGACCAGACAAGGTACTGACAGAGTCTAATTTCACAATTGGGTTTCTATCAAATCTTCTGCTTAATGGTATTTATAGACAACTATGAGCATTTATTCTTTTCTCATTCCAAGGAGAAAGCTCATTTCTATCACTAAATAAGAGCCTGTACTTCTATTACTGTTTAAAATAATTATGACAATATATCAGTCTACACTCAAATACGACTTGATCATGGGTGTCAGCCACTCATTCTTGGAAGAGAAAATGCAGAGCCACAGCAACTTGTATGGTTATTGGATCTTGTGATGGACAGACAGCAATACATACACCCAAAATGTGCAGAGGGGACCGTAATTTTACTGTGGGCTTTTCCAAAACAGAATGAACCACATGAGTCTTGAGAATGGCTGAAGGCACAGGGATGATGGGGAATGGGCTCATGTCTGTCCCACCTGTGATCACATTGAGCTTTCCTTGTGGGAAGGTGAGTCACTTCACTTCTCACTGAGTTCACACACGGAGGTGCTCAAATGCTGGGCATGAAGAGCTCAGGATTGTGTCAAGCAAACAGTACAGTGTAGCTGTGCAAACTCAGTGTGCCCTTCTAGTTGGGGGCGTGCAATGCCATGCTGGATATTCACTCACAGAGAGCTCTCCTGCATGTTCCACTTCCAGCTGCGCTATTTGCCCTGACTCAGTCTTTAAATAAAACTCAAAGAAGAACAGCAGATCTCGTTTTTCTCAGAATTGTGATGCTATTCCTTGGCCCAAATTCATCATCCTAATTAAACCTTTCAGTGAAACTTCCCATAGCTTTCAGCAAATCTCAGTCCAGCTATTTTAGTGCAGCTTTCGAGCATTTCTATAAACAATCTATGGCCCTAGAAGGAAACTCTGGAGATCCATGTCTCCATACATGCCTTTTACACTTTGGATTGAGGGTTCCCTACAGGGGACTCTTTTCAATGGGCTATCTTTGCCCAGCTTCTACTTATGTCTTCAAATTAAACATTCTCCTCCACTAACACTCAAAGACAAAATGCCAAGAGAACTTCTTGGTTTAGATATCATTTTATTGCTATCTACGAGTTTCCACAATATCTATGGATGCTCTAAAAATTATTTTTGAAAGGTACAAACTGCTAATCAAACTAGCCTCAAAGGGATCCCTCCCCTTCGAAGAACAAATGGTAGCTATGCAACATGCAAATAAAGTGACCAAGATGCCTATTCAGGAACTGCTGGCACGGAGGATAATTATGACCTGTGTAAAGCTCTTTTGGAATCCTATACATTAGGATTATCCTACATGAAAGAAGAGTTTTCCAGTATGAAAAAGGACAGGTGTGTCCACACCACAACGGAGGTGCCACCTTCATTGTCTGAGCGACAGTTTCAACCCAACCCAGTTATTACCGTTTCCTCTTGTATCCAGTCTTAACAAGATTAAAGTTTTCTGTTCAATAAGCACCTACTCTTCACTGGCCAGATTGTATTAGCATGGTTGGCATTCCACCAAGGTTTAGCAACTCTTTCTAAATAGGTTTTAATAAAGGACTTCTCAAGGATCATATAACTAGACAGAAAGAGTGGAGATAATCAAATTACTGGCTTTCAGCACATACTTAGCCTTCCTTGCATCCAGCTGAACAAGATTTCACATCAAATGCAGGAAAAATCCATGCAAATAAGCTGCTAATGATTATTAGAAGATTCTCACTCTTATGAGAGGATGTCTTATGACAAGTACCCAACATTTGCTCAGATGATTTGTCACCCCATTTTACAACAAATTTGAGGTGACACTTTTCATGTTTAAAGAGTTCCTGGAGGTATTTCAGATTAATTACTCCTTGCAGCACCTCTGAGCTTATAGACTGGGTAGTACTCACAGATCAAGGTTTGCTTCCTATGGTCACCCACCAGTCTACACAAGGGTGTGCACTGTAAGAGCAAGTCCACATCTGTCCTCTACGACCAAGCCAATGCACCACATTCTGCACATGCCCAGGTGTACACTGGGCTGAGTTACCCATTTGCACCCTCATGTGAGCCTTCACACTCACTCATTGTCTCTCTGGTGGACCAGGTACAACTGGAGATCGCCACATTCACTAGCAGACAACATCCAGCATCTCCAACTTACTGTATGGCCAAGACCATCCTCTTCCCCTCATTCTGCTCTAGGCCTAATGCAGAAAAAACCAGTACCAAAATGAGATGAAAAATGTTTCCCAGTCCTACTCTTCTTTCTTAACCCCTGCAGTATATTTCACCTTTCTCATTGTTCATCCTTGACTGTACATGTTTGTGGGATCCCATTTATGGCTGAGGCAGCTGGCAGGGCAGCTCCAGAGAAGATGCCAGGTCTGCCTGGGCTATGCATCAGTGAGCTTTTGTCTTCTGCCTAGACCTGCCAAAAGCCCAACATCAGGGTTTCACTGTGCTCTCCCAGCACAGCAATGATTAGATTCCTTTTATCTCTGATATTAACTTTCATGGATAACTTCCAGTTTCTTTATGTACTACAGAGTTCCCTGTTTGATTCAAAGAGAACTGTACTATTCTCTTCCCAATTCCCCCAACTATATTTC
>JAOXXN010000252.1:12378426-12400636 GCA_026770055.1 Myrmophylax atrothorax
GGAATTCTGCAGCTTTTTTCCCCTTTGAATTTTTGGAAGTGAAGGAATGAGGTCTGTTAGATGTCAGCATGGATCAGGCTTGTTAGTGTAGATCCCCTAGTGTTGAGAGAACAGATCTGAGTGCCCGACTCCAGTGTAGGAGAGCGACAGTTAATTTTTCTAATGATACGCCAAAGTATCACAAACAATTCTGACATTTTCCTTTAAGTTCCATTCCCCTATAGCCTTCCCCAAAAATCTACAAATCAAAACAACAAAGAGCTGAAGCACTGACAAGCACTTTGTTCTCTCTTCCTTGGAAATGTTTCAAATTTGAACTGAGAAGAAGTTGTTTCTTATTGCAAATATTGCTAAATTAGATTCTTCACCACTCAAATCTAACAACCAAGTCCCTTGAAAGAAAGACTATAAAGTACAATTAAAAATAAATATTAAAGATTTTTCCCTCAGAAATAACTGTAAGGATTTTACAGCCAGCTGAAAATACAAATATTTTTCTAATTGACAGTTGACTGAAATAACCCTAGTTCAAAATAAATCTTGCCATTACCATTCATTTATGAATTGCTGCTGTTAAAATAATTCACTTATCTCTGTTATAAACCAAGATATATGTTATCCACAAACTTGGCATCATTTTTTGCAAATAAAACACCTACAGACTGCACAATTCTTGAAAGATTCTGTTGAGATCTACATATTTCCAACCCCAAACCAATTTAGGAGAATAGAAACCTTTCCATGATGTCAATACACGTTGGATCAGATACTACTGGAGTTATTCCTACATGCCTGCTCATTGCTTTTCTACTTTGAGCAAATTACCTCAAGACTTGGCCACATTGCACTGTTGTTGTTTAGGCACAAGTTTCTCCTACTAAGAAGAAAAAAAGAAAGATCAAAGAAACTTTCAACAGTGAAATTAAGGCATGTAGAGTTGAAATACTCATTTCTTGCAACATTTAACTCTTTTGATTGCAAGTTTTCTCTCTCTATAAGGAAGTGCCAGGGGAGATAAAAACACAGCAAGAAAAAGACATGCCAATTTTTTTTACTTATTCAGCACCTTCAAAGCACAACCCCCTTGCAGTTCCCAAGGTCCATTTTGCAGCATCTTTCTGAGGCAGGTAAGTTGCTTCTTTCTTTAGACCACGGGGAGGGGAAGTCAAGCCACAAACTCCACACCCAAATAGTCAATGAATGAGCAAAACCCGACTGAAGGGGTGTTTTGACAACAACTAGGGCAGGAAGTACAGGCAGAAGGTACTCTAATCACTGCTCTTTGTAACAGACCTACCTTTCAGTCCCATGCCATCTAGAGACGTACAGACCTACAGATTGGATTTTCTAAACCCCTGAACACACCATCTTTTCCTAGGAAAGTGTGGTCTCCTCCATGGTGCATCAAGAGCCCTGAATCAATCTCTGGGCTCTCTGCACGAATCACCCTCGCCTGAGCAATCACCCAGCTGCCTCAGAGAGCCCAATCTGCAAAAAAAGTTGTGTTTTCTTCCCAGCTGCCCAGAGCAAAAGAACTTTCCCCTCTCTCCATACTTGTCGAGCATCATCATAGCACTTCACTAAATCCAACTGTCTGCCCCTCTCTGTGCCCAAAAGGCATGAAGGACATGGAGGAACTGTGGGCTCTATCACATGCAAAATTTCTATTGCAGCACATCAGAATCAGACATGATCTCTTCTGACATGACATCAAGAAACAGTTTTGTTTCTTTCTTTACCCCAAGCTAAATGAAGGGTTTATATTCCACTTGTGGTTAATGCCTATGTTCATAACCATGTATCTTTCCAAGCATCTCTACTGTATCATGCACCACTGCCTCTCCAGCTCTGCAGCCCAGAACCCACTGCTAACTCACTTTCAGATGTGCTTGTTTTGTACCTTTTAGGATTCTTTGCCTTTCCAGTAATTTAATTATTATTCCCTTTGTCTGCCACTTGATTTTGGCAGATTTTTGGTGCAACTCCTCAGGCTGAAGAAGCAGAGCAGCAGCCTCAGCAGAGAGGGTGCCTCAGCCACGTGCACAACATCGAGTTGTGGTGGGCATACAGGTGGCACATGGACACTACATGGCACATGGACACTTCTATGGCTCCACACACAATTCCCTTCAGCAACACTTGGCATCCAGGCTGCCCTGAACTCCCCCAGCAAAACTGCTCTTTCCTTCTCTCCCTCATCCATCAGATAGTCTCCACGTGGGAGTAAGAGCTTTGAAAAAGATTAAAAAATAAATGGAAGAAGCAGGGCAAAAAAACTGATTCAATTTTCAGTTATTTCACTATTCCAGTGTGGTCTTTTCCTTGCCAGACTAAGGTTTTTCACACCTCAGCAGTTGTGCTGCTGGGCATTTGTGTATTGGTGGGAAAGACTGTGCCATTCCCCTCACAGCAGGAACTGTTCACTGCACACATTCCCCATCACGGACACAGGGTAGGGGAATCTTAATTATTCAGTAAAAATAAAACTGCAGACATGAGCATAATCTGGAGTATCATCAGGACAGGGAGCAGCCAGAGGAACCAGCTGGAGGCTGTTGTTTGGAAAAGTGGTCAAAAAGAGAACAAACTTTTGAACTTGTCCATATTAGTCCATCTCCATAAACCAAAGTTTTCCCACCTCCTGAAGCACCTGTTTTTATTTTCTGCTCCCATTCCCGATATCAGACCGCTGCTGTTTGCAATACGCTATCAACTACAATTCACTTTTCCTGCTGTCTTTTTGCAAACCCCAAAAGATGCTGCATAAACATTCTCCAGCCTCAACATTATTATTTGTCATTTTTTTCACGTTATGTCATCTTTCTGCTGTCTTAATATCGAACACTTTTTTTCTTATGAACTAAGTGAATTTCGGTAGTACACTCATATGCACAGAAATTCATACCAAGTGCGTTTGTATTAATCAAAAACATGTGGCAACACGCTACAGGTGTAGATAAACAACATGGTTAATTGAGAGAAACATTCTGCTCAGCGTTTTGCTTGTTCTGCTGTGTCTGTTGAGATCGTTTGCATTTATTAAGAAAAATAAACCTGGAAAAAAACCCCAATGCTCCTTAAAATTCCCCACTGAAAAACTGCAAATTTTAAAAAAATATATTTTCTGATCCCCCTATGCTGAATAGAAACTATAATACACAAAGCTATTTACTCTAACAGACACCAGAATTTTTATATGCCAAATTCTTTAAGCTAAGCTACTTGGAAATTGAAATTGATGGAGGACATCTGATCTAAAAGATTCTTTTCTTTAAGTTTAATATGCCACATCACATGATCTTGTCAGGTGGGATCATGTCAATGATATTTATGCCATAGTGTGAATCAGCCATGTACAAGTTGACTGTACTAATAAAGAAAAAGGACATAGATTTTTTTTGGCAGTATCTCAGCTGACCTTTCCCTTTTCTTCCCTTTTTTTTTTAAGCAGCAAAAATCTGAGTTACAAGCAGTGGCTTCATCACAGAGAACCTTCTACCAAGCCCAAATTCCTGATCCACATTTTGTGTGCCTGGATCAGAGCACCAATAATAAGAAAACCATTAAATGGAAACCAAAGCGAGCTTTTCTACCATTTCCTCTGGGCTCAGCTGTTGCTACAGCATGTCCCTTTTACAAAACTCAGGCCTATTTGTGGAGATCTCTTTTCTCTGACTGATTTCTCTCTTCATTCTGTCACTGAAACACAGGAAGAGGAGCAGTATCTGAGTTCATCTTTCACCTGAAGTCTAGGAAAAATAAATAAACTGAAAACACACAGGCTCTTCCACAGGCGCCCTGACACATGATAAGGCTCCTGGAAACCCAACTCACTATGATGGGTGGCAGAGGAAAGCTGTCTGAAATGCTCTGTGTGCCCTGGGGAAGGGTTTGGGGCCAGATTTCACTTCCACTGACACCCCTCTGCCTCTGCTGAATGAATTGGTGATGGAGTTTGGCCACACACAGCCAGTTCCAGAGCTGGGCTGTTGGGTATTTCTCTCTCAACTCAGGGATGCAAGTGCAGGGACTGTGATACCCAGACACTGTAATCCACGTGGCTTTCATTTGATCTTCAGGAAAAAAAGTATCTCATGATGCAGGTCTCTGGAGCTGGTAACCAGGAAATACAACTGGGCAGAGGTTTTTGCCAAGAACGTGTTCTAACAGAGCTTCAAATAATGTTTTTAAGGTCTCTTCTCTATGCCCCCTCCAACACACTATGGTTTCACTTGTTCTAGTGAGATTGGTCTTCACAACACTCTTCACAATACCCACTTTTCCACAATGAACTCAACAGCAAGTAATTTGCTGAGAAAATCCAAATACATACACAGGGCTTCAAAATTCAGCTTGATCATGTAAGCCCACAACTCAAAGACCAAGCTCCCTTAAGCAGGTACAAGGTGTGCAAAAGCCAGCTGCCTGCATTGTTTGTGGTTCTGGATTAGCATAATTTCTCCTTAACTGCAAAGCTTATTTAAAACACACAAAAGCAGCTTGGCCAGTTCTCATTTTATCCCACACAGAAAGTCGTCCTAATTTGCAGTCAGTGGGGAAGTCAGCTGTTCCACCTGTGCCACAACAGGCTGAGTGTTTCTTGGACTTCTACTATCTCAGTGTGTCTGCAGGAATGTTTCTGTGGGAATAAAGCTGTGTACCAAAACGAGAACAGGGGGGAAAAAAAATCAAGTTGCTTCTAAATTTGGCAACCAGCTTTCATGCTGGCAAATTGAGAGCAGTCCAGAAATGTCATCTCAAAAAACGATGTGGCACTAAAATTGGGTCTTGCTGGCCCCAACTCCAGCCCAGCAACTCCCAGATGTGGGAGGAGAGGAAACATAAGAGCCAAGTCTAAGTTGGACATGTTTAGACTGCCCTTTATCAGGTCCTGAATGGGTAAATTAACACTATCAGAAGTATTAACTCCTTGTTAATAATGATTAGTGTGCTGTATCAGTTTAGTTTTCAGCAGATGAAGGAGAATGTCAATGTTCTTCAGAAGTTGTGAAGCAGCTCCACCTGGGAAAGGAACAACCTGGCAAGTAACTAAGAGAGCCCCAAGAGGAGAATAAACCAGAAACAGATAATGTACTGTGATTAATTTGGCTTTCAGAGTAGCATTAGAAATACTGTAATAACTGGAAGTCTGCTGTTTTCTATTAATCTGTGCCTTTACAGAATTGTTCAATAAAAGACTCACTTCCAGATCCTTAATAGTACTATGTGGGAAAAAAAGTTAAATTAATGGCAGCCCATGATAGGAAATAGGTATTAAAAGAAGACATACCATCTCTTTCTTACTCTGATTATTTAAGGAAGATGCTTTTACAGCTGCACAAGTGGACAAAATCTGCAACAAACCTCTTTGCAGATCCATGAAAACAAAGTCCCACAGATCACAAATAACATATTCCAACTGACAGAGAAAGATAAGTTACATTAGTTTATATTTCTGGAGATGATCTAAGCCCTCAGTTATCTGTTACATCAAATGCCTCAGTTTTCCTTCTGTAATCTAATATCCACCTTCAAGCTTGCCCTACATTTAAAATTTATACAAGTTTTTTCAGATGCTGCCATTTTGCCTCAGGCTTTGTAGGTGTTAAGCTCCAGTAATAATCTACACTGTTTCTTTAAGAAAGTTCATCCATTCACTTTAATTACATTTTCAGCCCTGGTTATTGTCCCTGTGCCTGCAAAGAATGTTTCCAGCCATAAAAAACCATTATCTGCCACAATTATGGATAACCAGAGCGTGGCCAGAGGGCAGAAATGCCATGGTGAAAGATTGTACCGCAATTCAGCGCAGAATTTATAACTTTCCTCAGGGCTAACTGTCAGCCTGATCACAATGCCTGACAAAAAGATCTAGTAAAGCAAATGCAGATGCTTCTTCTTGCCTGCATGGTTGCTCTTTTTATTTATTTTTTTTTATTAAGGTGCAGCTTGTACGATACATTAAGTTGCAGTCACCGTAGATGCAACACTACAGAAAAGACACCTCACCTGATTGGGTTTGCTGGAGCCCAGATACAGATCAAACAAATCCAGCACCATGGTTTTAAACACACATTGTTCTCTGGGCACCCAGGCCATCTCAGAGGTGCACAGGAAACACTGCTGGGTGTTTGCTCTGATCACCAAAGCTGCAGCTCAGTTTTGGCTGCATTGTGTCCTCTCTGCTCAATGCCAGATGGAGACAGGGATGATTTTCCACAGTTTCGCATGTTACTGCTCTTGCAACACTAGATCTTTCCATCGCTAATTCTTGTGGTTATTAACATGCAGAGGAATGCCAAACTGGAAGAAATACTAACTTCTTGACACAGCATTTGAGTATATTTAATTATTTCTCTCATTCCAACTGGACATTTTTGTCCTAATGGAACAGAGGTTTGTATTATGCTTCCCAATGCAAGATTTCAACAGAAGAGGGCAAGACAACCATGACTCCCATTAAGATATTGCATCATGAGAAGAAGAATATAAACCCTTCTATATTTTTTTTATCCAACCAAGTCTCAAAGCACAATACAAACATGACTCAGAATTATCCTTCTGGGTTTGTGGTGAAAGAAAACCAAGCAGATGAGTGGGGCTTGGGTGATATTCCTGGCATCCTTGCTGCCTGTGCAACCCCCAGCACAGCAGCAGGAGCTGCTGGCCCCACCCCTGTGCATGGGAGCCACATTTTTGGACCCTTATGAAGGGATAAAGCAGGTTGGCTTTCCTCCCCCTCCCTGTGATGTGCTCCAGACTTGCTTTAGTCTGTGCTCGGTGCTGGTCTGCAAAAGTTGGACTTTGTGCCTAATCTCAAACAAGACTTCACAGAGAGATGATAACAGAGGTGAGGATCTGTCAGAATCCTTCGCTTTCCACAGAGGATGATGCCTTTCTCAGCAAGGAGGCAGCTGCTCAAAAGCAAGTGCAGAATAAAGACCTTGAAAACAAGCTTGATTTCTACTCCAAACTCTCCCTGGGGTTTCCAAAAATACTGTGCTTCTAATGGGACAATGCCTGAGGGCATCTACTGGCACCATTAGGATTCAAGGGCCTTTACAAGTTTGGCCTTGAGTGTCCACAGACTGGACTGAGAGAAGTAGAAATATGGAAAAGATAAAGGTCAAAAATGTCAGTTAAGATGACAGAGCTGGTTTTGGCTTGGTTCTAGGTCATACTGTGAGACAGCCTGGTAGGAAGGTGTTCCTTAGCAAAAACTCTCTGAATTCTGTTCTGAAATTTTTGGGTTTCTTTCTCTGAGCACGACCAGCTCCAGCTCAGGTGCAGCAGAGCTTTTTGCAGATGAAGTAATTCTCACATTACTTGAGATGGAAAATTTTCCACCATTCCCAACACCACTTTGACATGAACAGGTCACAAGATTTGGCACCTTTGATTCAGCTTCAAACTCAGCTTCTATCCAAAACATAATCCAAGGCAAAACTCCACCTCTTGGCGTATCTTCAATAAAACATCATTCTACCTGAGCCTCAGAAAAGATAAACTATTAAAGTAATAAGAGGATAATTTACCCTCTTTAATCAGATAATCCTCCAGCACATTGGACATTTATTTGCACGGTATATTCTACCGTAATGAGTTTGCAGCTCAGATTTAAACAATTCCCCACCCTCAGAAAAAAGCTGAAGGAAGTGGTTGAGACATTCCATATCTCAGGTGCCATTATGTGAATGTGAAAACAAATGAGTTTAATTGGGGAGAAATTCATCCCAGACAGAGGGCTTGCCCAAGGCCCTTGTCTGAGAAACCCCACTTAACTCCACTCTAGCACAGGGTAGCTACACAGGCACTAGATGCCAATTAAGCCCTACTTATCTTTTTAATGAAGGGCTGAATCTGAAAATGAATTATTGTTTTGATGTGTAAATGATGTTGGTTTGGTAAGGCAGTGAAAGTATTCTATCTGGGGGGACAAGCAAAAATAAAGCGATAAAGCGATTGCATGAACATACATGAAAACGCTCCTGAGCTTTCCATGGCTCTCCAACAGTGTGGAAAAAAGCACTCGGCACTCAGGCTCAAACTGCACATTCAGCACACTTGAATCACTCTGTGTCTTTGTGCCAGTTTCAGCCAAGTGTTCCTTTCAGAGACCAAAACAAACAGAAATACTTCCCTGAAAACTAGAATGTCTCATTTCAGCATGTGCTGAAACAATTGAGCTCTTTTCTAAGCAGTTGTTCATTCTTGTATTTCCCTCAGTGTCATACAAATAAGTGTTTCATGTTCA
The DNA here is from genome assembly GCA_026770055.1 of Myrmophylax atrothorax. Classification (NCBI taxonomy): domain Eukaryota; kingdom Metazoa; phylum Chordata; class Aves; order Passeriformes; family Thamnophilidae; genus Myrmophylax; species Myrmophylax atrothorax. Next base: position 12,386,681 of record JAOXXN010000252.1, read on the forward strand.
GAAATAAAGAAATTGTTTCACTTTGAGTCCAACCAAACATTTCTTTTACCTTTTTCATAATTTCTCAATTAATGAAAATATTTTAGGTTTTTCAAAAAAATATTACCAGGACTAATTTTTTCCCTAAAGTTAAAATTTTCCAGGAGAAGCAAACCCACCAATTCATACACGTCCATGTATGGTCCAAAACCTTATAACGACTTTTTAAAAACCCAAACAATTTTAGTCTCGTTTAAAATTCAAGTTAGGGAAGAATTATCACGAATTCTTTAGGTTTTGCTGAGCTGTGGCTTTACCTTAAATGGTGCACATCTTCCAGGTGGCTGAAGTCCTGAACAGGGCCTTTGGGAATACAATTTCCCTGATACCGATCTTTGGAAATTAAAACAGTTCTGCTACGAAACAAAAGTGAAATATGGTCCTTCTTCCTAACTCAAGTGCCAAAGACCTGTGAGCTGCCTTCGATCCCACCAATAAAGGCACTGAAGTGCACCAGGTTTTCAAATCCCTGCTGCCCATGACTGGTGAAAATACAGTGTCCAAGACTACAAAGCTTATGGATGAGCTGTCCCAACCAGTGATCTTCAGCTTGTATCTCCAGATCCAAAGTAGTGCAGGGACTTGGATCAATAACTTGAAACAAACAAGCCCACAACGAGAAAGCTTAAATATTTTATAAAGAAGCCCATTGCAGAGCATAAGCATGAAAATCACCAATCTGGAGGAAACCTAATTCAAAAGTTTGGGAGATTTTTATGTCTTTTCAGTGGAGTTTTTGATCTTCTCATTAACAATCATAAATAGTACAACATAGGAAGTGGAACTGTGATTGATTAATGTCAGACACATGGATATCTCATTTGCAAGACTGTAAACTTCCTAGGACAGATTCTATCACATAGTTAGACTTTATGTAATAGCTAAAACTGTCCAAAGTAACCATTTTTAAAGGCCAGAGAAATCATGGGCAATGAAGGATGGAGGGACTCACTGGTCTTTCTCAAAAATGGAATACACTGGTTTACTGAGAGACAAACAAGTGTCATGATTAAGTTGTGAAAAATGTAAATAAATCTATACCAACAGGTCTTTTTAAAAAAATCTCTGGGATATAACTGGAAACCCACACTCCTGCAGTGTACCAGCCATATGTCCATTTTTAGATTTGGGGTCTATGTTAAATTCCAGTTTATAGTTCAAAAAAGACAAAACATCACCCTACTGCTGACTTAAACCATCCTCTTCATTACACACACAAAATTCCCTTTGCATGACTGCAAGATCAAATCCCTCATCCCAGAGTGTAATTACAGAGCAGTCAGGGAGTAGGTGCCATCATCCCTTTGCAGGGTCCTACAACTCATTAGTCCACCATATTACTAAGAAATTCCCAGTTTTAATAAGTGAAGGTGGTGTTCATCTCACAGCTGAGAATGGGTGTTTTTATGGAAATAAATACTTGATGCTTATCTTCACAGCATCTCTTTAAGAAATTCATTATCACTTCAAAATAGTTCCTCTGAGCAAAAAGCACCATTACGTAATTCTTGTGCAAGCCAAGCCGTGATCCGATGCCAGGCTGTGTTTATGTTTTTGCTATGTTTTAGACCCAAAAAATCAGTCCTGGAACAAGCTGGCGAAACTTAATGCAGTTTCAGATCTAGAGAGAGAGAGATCTGGTGCTTCAGCCACCCACAGTAGTGCAAATGTCTCTCACAGGCTCCAGTCAAGTTGACTCACAAATTAAATCTATGTTTTGAACCCGCATTTGTAAGAGCTTGTTCCTCAAGTAGGTCCACAGAACAACAGGGATAACAGAATCCAGTGCTTCGCTTAGATGCTAAAAATCATCCTCTTTATGGGAGCAATTATCACTGATCCTTCATGCTAGCTTCTCAACATTTAATATCTTACTCCTTAAGATATGAAAATAAGTTGTTTTAACCTGTTAAATAGATTTCAAGAGTCTCCTCTTCAAAAACTCTAAAAATTCTCAGGACCAGCCTCATTTAGAAGTGAGAGGAATTATGTTTAGAAGCTACTTAGGTGCTTTTAAAAAATCTTACTTGATATTTAAAACACAGAGCCCTAAAGCAATTTCCCCTTCAGTACTTCTCAAAATCAAGCTTAAAAAATGGAATTTGGAGCCGAGACGCATCTTTGTATCTGTATTTTCTGTTGGCTGATTTTCCTGCTGTGCTCCACTTCCAACCACATCCAAACTGCCAAAAACAGGACCAAAACTGCTCTTCTGGGTCTACTGAGGGCTTTTAAACAACTCTGTGTTGCAATGGACACACATCAATCACATCAAGATCAACTGTGCCTGAAAATATTGACTTTGGTAAATAAAACTGTTTCAAAACTTATCTATTTGCAATAGATGTAGCAAAGTACTTTTCTTTGGAAGCATTAAATTGGCAAAATTGACTTTCTTTGCCATACTCTGCAGAGATTGAGACTGACAGCAAAATCTATAAATACTCCTAACACTCTAGGTTGCTACTCCTAGTATTCTTTATTAACTTAAAAGTATGAAGTTTGGAATGCATACTTCATATTTAGCCCTTGCAGTGCACAGGAATGGGGATTTTGCAGTTGTTTCATTAGTGCAAACAGTTTGAAAGCAAACAAAAGACTAATGTATTATTACTGTTATAATTAGTAAATATTTATACTATGGAAGTACACAAAATTCTCAGTCTGGGTAATGACCCTGTAAGGTTTACTCTTAAAAAATGCATGTATTGGTAGATTTCAATTTATGGTATTTGCATGTCAGAAAATAAGGATATTTAGCTGCATGTACAAAACTGCAGGGTGGCTTTTGTCCCTGTGGTGTTGCATTTTCAGCCATGCAGCAATCTGAGAGAGCTGAAGTGCAAAGATTAAACTATTGATGGGATGGAGGATCCTCTGTCTGAAATGCAGTGACCATAAATAAATTTTTTATATTATTTTAATATTTTCCCACACTTGAAATGGTAGTATTTGGGCAAATGTTACTCAGTGATAAAAATAAAATTAAATAAGCTTTTCTTTTGTCACCTGCACCACCCTGTGATACTGCAAGGCATGTCCTTTAATGGAACTGCTCCCCATTTGCACTCGCAGGAAGAGGAATGTAAGCTTGCAAGTTCTTGGGGTTAACTCATCAATTAACAGGTAGTCTCAAGGACACATCTACTGGCCGGCCACACCAACTTTCACCAGCTCAGGACAAAACTGCTAAACCCCTTACACACGACATTCCTATCTGGTTTCCCTTTCTCTCCTGAGCAAATCCCTGCCCCACCAAACGGCACCGACATTTCATTTCCAGCAAAAATGAAAAGACTTTGCACTGTGGAAAATTCCCCTAGCATGCTTTGGAAATACTAAATCTGTAATTACTGAACATTTGAGCGTTGTGATCATTCCATGAGGAGCCCCTCCACTGGCTCCACATCCCATGGATTGGCACAGGAGGCTCAGCCCGGCGCCTTCACCGCTGCTCCGGCTGGTGGGTGCTGCACATTGAACTCTGGCTTTTGCAAAACCAGTCTGCCAGCAGCTGGAGCTGCTCACACCCTGTTGTGCAGACAGCGAGGAAACCATCCAGTGTCCCAAATAAATTAATGAATTGCTCTCCTCCTCCCAACAAACTCAAGGTTTGAGCCAGGAGCTGTAATCACACTCCTGCTGCCTCTGAGTCACCGTGAGCCGGAGCCCAGCGCGGTGTGCACAGTCAGCAGAGGTGGATGCTGAGCTGCACTGTGGCTGTAAGTCAGTCAAACCAGTTTAAAAATAAACTCGCGTTCCCCTGGCCCCTGCACAGGCCCCTCTCTGCACACACAGTGCTGCCACTTCTCACCACGCAGGTGGCTCTTTGGAAGAGATGCCCGACTTGCACCAAAGAGCTTTTGCCCCTTGCTTAAACCGTGTTAGCCCAGGCCCCAAGCAGGCAGATGAACCAAAGCTGAGGGTTTCAGAGGAGCCTGAAGCAGTCAAGATTCAAAACCCATCAAAATTCAACAGCAGTGGAGCACTCAGGCTCTCAGGTGCTATTGAAAATCCCAACATCTGTCTCAGGGTGAAACCAAGGAGACGAGGACAGGATATTTCACCTTGTTGCTGTGCATTCTAAGGACAAAGAGGGATCCACAACTGCAAACCCAGGTATTATGAAACCTCTCTGCTCACCACTACAGCCACAGCAAATTTCCATGCTTCCCCAAAGCTCCCTCAGCTGTTTTTCCCCATATTTCAAAGTCCTTGTGCAGCTGGAGGGGGTAAACCATCCCTGTCACAAAGCGGTGATGCTGTGGGAAGCATAAACACCTTTTTCATTTCTTCTTCAAACTTTCACATCCAGCTACATGAAAATGGGATTCTTTTATGATGGACCATTTCACATCTTTCTCTGGCAAATAAAAAAATATTGGCTAAACATTTGAAATCTCCTCTACCACTGATATGGCATTTGAAATTAATTACCAGATAAATTCTGGAAGGTATTAAAGGTCTGTAAGCAAATGTAGAATATTTTAATATTCAAAGTTCAAACCATGTTGATTGCACACAGCAGGCTGCATAGCTTGTTTCTGCTGCCTGGCTGTAATGAAATGCTGTGGAATGGTTTCCTGTTAAGAAAATTAATGTATTCAATGTTTTTAATGACATTTACTGATGTTTGCTCAATAGCAGTATTTTAGGTGAATGTTTATGCCACAAGATTCAGTTGAATGTTTGATCAAAAAAGTAAAAGCAACTATCATAATTAAAAATACAGGAAGCATCTTAAGGAAACTTAAATTTGTGTTAATTTTAACTTGCATAAAACTGGTGCTAATCCATTTTTTTCCCTTCATTCTTCCATTATTCCAATGTAAAGAAATTAATTTTTTTAGCAATAAGAACAAAAGAGATTATTCTCATTAAAGCTGGTAAAACATTTCAAAACTTGATTTTCCCAAATAACTATGTCTACCTCTTTTTTTTTTACAGAAAGAGCTCAACTTTAAAAATTATTTACTTTTAATCATTTCACTCTGTAAATATTCTCCAAAATCAGTAATTTTTCAAATGTGTTTAATAACCCCCCCCACACACAAAAAAAGGACTCTCTCATCCAATCCTGCAGACATGTTTGTATCACTTGCCTAGTTTCAGTAACATGAAATAAGAGTTGTTGAAGAAACAGACAGGCACTTACACACAGGTTTGTATCCTAATCATCTTCACTGTCCATATAAAACAGCACAAGGTTCTGTGACCAAGAATAAATCTGATCCTACTGCTAATTCCCACTTGCCAAGCTCCAATAACCCTTGAAATGTTTTAGAAGAGATAGTCCCAAAATGAGGGAAGATAAACACACACTTTTCTTCATTTTCCATTAGAAGCATTCCTAGAACAGGACTCCTTAAAGCAATTATTCAAGCCCAGGATAATCAAACAGCACAGTGAACTGCTGGTCTTCAAGACTCTTGTTTTCATGGTAAATGCAAAGTACAAGTTTCAGACCTTTTCCCTGGAAATAATTAACAGCCACTGAATAGAAGCTGCAGATGCTCAATGTTTGCTCATGTTTTGTGCCTGCTAAGGAGTATGATTGGGAAAAGAGACCCTAATATTCATGTCCCCAGATGTATTGTCCCTTATTCACATCCAGATTACCATGTTATACGCCAAAATACTGCAGTTTGTCTGATCTCAAGGCAATTGCCTTTCCAACTGATCTCAGGGCACTCAAACACCATCCACGATTTTCAGTGAGTGTCACTTTCCAGTAACTTTTTCCATGCTGTGTGAAGAACATGAGCACCATAATGGTGATGGTTACAAACACAGATTCCTCTTGGGTCATGCTGCAATAGACCCACGAGTCAGTGCTGTCAGGGATGGAGGAGAAAAAAGACATCCTCACCAGGGTAAGAGCCAGGCTTATCAGGAGCCCTGCAAGAAATCCTGCTCTATAACCCACAAAGCACAAGGCATCAAAGACAGGACAGCCAGTTTTGGGATGGCAAGTGAGAACCCAGCTCCAGGAATGCTACAGGACATGAGACAGTGCCATGGCCAACCACCACAGCTCGGCCCACCAGAATCAACAGTTGAGGATCAAGTCAGTGCTTCACACTTAAAATTAACAGAGAATATACACAAAAGCTAGTTTAGGAATCCAAAGCAACCCTACTACACCAGCATAGGATCTGGGACTATTTTTCCAATGAATCCCAGCATTTAGAGCTAAGACAAGTATTCCTGCTGTGCTACACTACAGACATCTCTAGTCTCTCTGTGCACTGAGTTCCACTGGTATAAATGGCGATAAATGATAATTTCCTGGAGTTTATGACCATTGTGAGAATGGAAATAGTTATACATAGTGAAGAACATCCTTGCTAAGCCAAAAGCCAGAGGAGCAGTGGAGGCAGGACCCCAGACCCCTCTCTTTGCACCAGCATTGCAACAGTCTGTCCACGGGTAACTTGTGCACCTCGAGAGCATTTCAGGGAGATCCAGGAGGGACTGTGCCTACTTGCACAGGGAATTCAAACAGCTTATTACCAAAGCCATTTTCTTTTTTTATTATTACTTTCTTCAAACAAAGCTAATAAATCAAATCACCCAAGATGCACATTATGCAAAGCTTAATTAGATTTGGCACACATCTCGCTAGGAGTAGCACTCATCTGACTTCAGATCAGAGAACTCAGGTTTGATGGGTGGAACCAAATCGCCCACTTTGGAGTTGCTAAATCTTCTTTTAAATGCAGTGTGTTTGCATTTTTTCACTCTGGGACCTGGAGGAGGATAGCTTTGTTTGACTTTTGGGCAATGGAAGCAGTAGAAGAGAATTTAGAAGTAGAAGGAGTCACGTTTATGAAGAACATAAATCTCTTATTCTGCAGGTATGGAATAATCACAAAGAGTTGGCAGCAGCATTTCATGGGGCTGCATTCACACAGCTACTGTGAGCTTGTGGAGCTTCCTCCTTGACTGCTTCCTGTTCTAAAATATTCTGGAGATTTTTTTAATAGAAGTATAAAAAACTAATGCAAAAATACTATTTTAACAGCATATTATTTGGCAGAGGAACCTTCAGCGACAAAACTCTTGATTTTATTGCCACCCTTTTGCTTTTCTTAAGATCACAGATCCAGAAACCAGATTTGGTGAAAAATTTCAGCTATATAATTTTTGATAAGTTTATAATCTTAACAGAGAAGAAAAAATTAAAAGAAAAGCTAGTTTTCTATTCAAGAAAAAGTGGATAAAAATATTTTTTAAAACTAAAAATGCTTCCCCCACACTTCATCACTTTTTTGCTGAGAAGGAACAGCAAGGACAAGGAGGGTATAGGAAAAACTTGCACTGCAGAGCAACATCTTTGCAGACTTTCCTGAAGTCCCAGAGCAAAATCCTGGTTCCCTGCTCCCTCTTTTCATGGAATGAAGCATAATAGGGAGGAAGAGGCTGATCATCTCTAGTGGTTTTAGACATACACATGTAAGTGCAGTGCTCAGAGCTGCACTGGGAGTCCCGTGCTCCAGATAACACAACAAGCCACAGCCTGGGCAAAAATAAATCAGAGAACATGTTTTCTGGCTTGTGGCCAAGCTGTACCTCAGCTGTCCATGGTCTACTCACAACAGAGGAAACTGGTGTCAGCCCATCACTCCTGACACACTGGAAAGGGCATCACTCCCAGTTAACCTGCACAGCTGGTTGGACCCAAGGCACATTTGGTTCAGAGAGCCCCATGAGCTGCACATGCTGCTGAAAGGAGCACAGGCTGAAGCCGAAATTTGTGGCCTGCCTACCAGGTGGCAGCTCCATTGCCAGACCCTCACCTCCAGCACCCTTCATTAGAGCTCAGGACAGGAGTGCCAGCATGGGCCTGACCTCCTCCAAGCTTCACACTTATACAAACCCAGGCACAGAACAAACCACAAGGTCATATGCCTAAAAAACATCCAGCAACACACAGCAAATTTTAAATAGCAAGTGCCTGCAAGGGTCAGCTCACATTTAGCCTTCCAATTGCAACTTAATTAAAAAAAATATATTCAGTAAATTTTTTAATTAAACAATTATTTAATACATAAATCCTGTGTTACTTCCAGAAAACACACCCAAAGTGATACAATACTTTGAAATTTATTCTTTGGAGTGATGCACACATTGAGGATCTGCCTTTGAAAAGGGTGCTGGACCCACTGCTGAAGCCCGAGTTTTGTAGCCTGAACACCTGATATTTTTCTGTCTGCTAGATGGGAGCCTCACATTTGCCTTATTCACAAATGCAGAAATAGGCAGAAATAATTAAATAAAGGGAGCCCAGTTCATGCTCCACTGCACCATCTCTGAGAAGCTGCGGCTGACAATGACATTGAAAACCAGTTGTCAGTCTAATGTAATCAGAGAGACAATTGGCTCTGCTGGCAAGAACTGAATTAGTGTTTTCTGTCTGAATCAGTGTCATCTTCTAGGGAGCAGTGAAGCTTATGCAATGATAACAAAACTCCCCAGAAGCTGCATTTGTTACTGAAATATGGTGGTGCTTTGGTGCTGTGTAACCTCATTCTGTAATACAATATACCTCATGGTCATGCTGCTGTTCTCATGTTTCTTGCAATGATACAATTCAATGACCAGATAGTAGATCAAACCAGACAACCATAATATTAAAACTTTAAAATCCCTCTTTGAGAGCTAATGCTGTTTATTCTCAGATGCATTCTCTGCTCTCTCGCACACTGTACACACACATGCAGAGCATGAAATCGGGGCAGAGTCGAGGCTGAGATGCAGCTTCAAGTCTTTGTGCTTTGGGGGAGACAGGAGGGTGAATGGTGCTGGGCTTCATTTCCCTAACGAGAGCAGGGGGAAAATTCAAACCAAGGTCAGATATGAACAAATGTCCCTTTACAAGTATCCATTGCTGATGCACACTTCTATTTTGTAATTAGTTTCTCTTAAACCAGACGTATACCTTTTTGGTATTGTGAGACCACCTAGCAGCTCACCTTTATTTCTGTTTCAGTCCATAGCATGAGCTGTTGTTGAGCACTGGTAATGCTGAGTAAAAAAATGTTTTGGTTTGGGGTTTTTTAAATTATTTTTATTTTTACTGTGGTAAAGCGTCCACTGCATCTCCTTCCATTTATCTGCAGGACCATCCACTGGCCCCTCATGGGAATGTGAATAGTTTGCAGGGGACTCCTTTCACATGGTCCAAGAGGGTGGAAGGATGTAGAGGTACAAAGCAACAAAGCTACCTGAGCAATGCTACTTATGTTCAGAGAAATCCTACTTCAGCCCAATGAATTTCGAGGGTTTTTACATTTACACAGAGCAATATAATCTTAATAATTATGTTTATATCACAAACAACTGGTACAAAGAAATTTCTGGTTTATAGCCTATTTAATCACTATATTTTCTTGTGTTTAGCAATACTGATCATTAGAAAACTCAAGTTGTAATAAAAGTAACAAAGGCATGTGGTTCTTATATATTTCAGTTTTAAAGATAGTTTGTCTTTTTCATCTACAGCATTTTTTTCTTTAAAAAGAGATTGCTCTTATGGGAGGATACTCTCACTGGGTTGATATGCATCTACAATTAGCAACCTGATGGTCCTCCTCAGGCCAGGGAGACACTGGATGATCTGACACTTAAAGGCAGGACATCAAAATACATACCCTCTTTTTTATAATTAACATTCCACATTAAATATTCATTAAAACTTTCATAAATTATTTCCTTGTTCAAGGCTCAACTTCTCTGTCCTTGTTCAGACAAAGCTCTCACTGAATGTGTTTACCCAGCTAAGACAAGACATGACCACACTTTAAATCTATTGTGCTGCCATTAGTCTTTGTAAATCTCTGTCTTGCTCAGAGAGAACAAGGGACAAGACAAACCCCTTCACATGTGATTCCTCTCAGCTTCTACCAAAGCCACCTCAAAAAACCCCAAACCAACAACAACAAAAAACCAGAACACCCACACACACCCCCACGCACCCCCCCCCGTTGAAACAAACCCAAACCTTTCAAATACAGAAATTTTGCAAAAACAAGAGGAGACTCACGGGAGCAGGAGGAGTTTGCACATCTCATCTGCCAGAGCAGAACTTCAGAGCAGGCCTCGACGGAGCTCCTCACTGGAAGACAGAGCAAGCAAGATGAGCAGAGGAGAGGATGGTTTATGTCTTACATCTCCTGTTTGTCAAGCCAAAGCCCCAAACAGAAAACGTTGCACTAGAACAATTTTGTAACGACGTGTGTTTTTCACATGTACGGGGGGATTTTTTAGGTCATTTCAATGACTGTTTTGATTTACTGAAACAAGAAGAATTAAAAAGCCAAGGTGAGAGTAAGGCAGATGAGCACATCCTTTTGGCACACACCTTGGAGTCTGGCTCTGCCCTCTCAAGACATGTACACTCTCCAGTATTGCTTATTTATGTGTCACATTGCAGTGATGAATGTTACTGTTGCTCTCAAAAACATATGCTCAGAAGTTTATTATGGCACTAAATATGGGCTGGGTAAGAATCTGGATTGTTTAAGTGTCAAACAGTGACAACATGTGTACAATACAACACAGACATCAAGGGAGAACCAGCTCAGCTAATATGTGGTATTCATATAAGCCTTTAGGAACAAAGACCACCCATAAAGCAAAACCAAAGCCGCCACAAGAATAGGTGGTACTGCTTCCGTCACAGCATACTGTGTGCCAATTGGCTTCCTAATTAGATTTGCAAGCTAATAAAAGGCATAAAACACAATAAAAGAACAATATGTTACAAGTTTTCTTATGGCCAACATTGCTGTAAATTCAGCACTTTTCTGATCATGTAGGTACCCAGTGCATGTTTATTTTTCTTATAGCTGGGCTTGTTTTCTTTATATTTTGCACCTTTTTTAAATGAAAATTTAGTACTTTCTTAACAAGGATAGTCCTGAGCATGACAGTGTTCAAGTAATCCATAAGTAAAAATCAGCATTAATAACTCTTGTACTTCTCAGCATCTCCCTTCAAATAGTGCTGTTTTGTTCTATTTCATATTGTATTTTATTAAAACACATAGTAAATTGGCTAGTACAGGAAAAAAAAAAGAACTGTTAAATAAATTAAGCCCCAAGGAAAAAGTACATCCACTTAAACACTTGAGCTGGAAGTTAGGAATCTTGGAGACAGAAGCACCACATGGGAACTGCTGGAGCTCTGTTCTCTCTGGAAGACCAAAGAGTTCAACCAGAACTGGAGTATTGCTTGACAAGACTTCAAAAGAATTGAACAGAAAAGGAGTAAAAACAAAGTATGACAAAAAAAAGCCACCCTAGGATAGGAGGGAAGAATAGACTGAAGAGGGAAAACAAAAAAGAACATATTGATGGGAAATTTAAGATGAAATCTACTGCATCTTCATCCTAGGGACATATTAGTGAGTTGTAAAGGAATTTCTTCCCCTGATATATCAACCCCTTTATATATGTTTCCTTTCTCAGTGGCAGTCACTAAGAGAATAACTAAAGGAAAAAAATGAGACTAATGAAACAAAACTGCAGTGCCATACTGACAACTCTTTCTCATGTGATTAACATTTAAACCTGAAAAAAACCACTGTCTAGACTGTGATCGTCAGTAGAAGGGTCCGAGGATACAAGAAAACTTATTGGGAAGTCCTTAGACTCTCAAACAACATAATGCAAGTCCCAAAAGATGCCATCACATCTTAATTAGCAACTTGCTGTATGAATTGAGGAAAGCTCCTCTAAGAATGTGAGTGGAATCACCTGCCCCACAAATTCAACAGCAACAGTCCCAGTCCCCACACTCTCACACCAACTAAAGCTTCACCAGGTAGGACTCTGCTCATAAGCCAACAGCTGGAACCTCTACTTGGATTAGAATTGCAAAGGTACCAATTCATATTCAGATGGTCCCTTTGTCCAACACAGCTTTACTCTTCAGCCTTTTGGAGTGTAGTATAAAGTCTTTTCCCCAGGCTTTCTCGAAGGAGGTGGGTTGAGTGAGGTGTGGATGCTGGAAAGAAAGATATATTGGCTCCAAGTTAAATAGCTTTTTGTATGCACAACCTGAGGCTTAAACAAGTCAGGATTTGCACACTGGACCTTTGCATATACAATCTGTGTGCTTTGGAAAGATAGTTTATTAGCCCTTCTGTTTCAGGGGTGTGAAAACACTGGGTCAGCTTCTTTGTATTTTAAACAGCATAGAAATGAGTGCGAAATGAGGAAATCCACAAGCATCTTCCTACAGTCCAGGCACTACCAGAACAAGCAGTTCTGGCCCTGAGCAAGGAATAGAGAATGAAAATATAAAGCCTGTACCATGAAGGAAAAAAAGGTGGGTGACCAAAAAGCTCCACACACCCCATGGATGACTGGGATAGTCCCAACACCTTATGTCTGGCCCAAGCAGACTTCAGTGAAACTAAAGCCAGAGCAAGGATTTAAGCAAAGAGCAATAATGGCACAGGGACATGAAGCCACATAGTCTAGGTGTGCTGTTCATATTTTTGGTGGTTTTTCATTGTTAAGTAAGAGTTCTTCAATGGGAGGACCCCAGCTAGCAAACCTCTTGGAATAAAAGCATTTTCAGAAGGGACTTGAAAGCAAAGAGGGTGGGGGAAATCTGATTTAATAAATGATATATAGGGGTATAATTATATGGTTTTAAACACAGTTCCAGTTCACTTGTCTCAGCAAGAAATGCTGGTGTGTGAGAGAAATCATTTATATTGCTTGCTACGGTTTTTCAATCTTGGCAAGCACTTTTCCATTCTAAGATGTGGGAACACCCACATCAGTAATTATATACATTAGCAAAAATATAAGATAACTTGTATTCTGGATAGGGGTGTTTCCCCCATTTCTCAAGTGAACTCTTTTGGGCAGGAAAAAGGAAGATTTATATTCTACAATCTTCATGACCATAAAAAATTATTACTGAAAACCCTAACTTGTCTCTATGTATTGAAACACAGATCCATTATCCAAAACATTTATCATATATAACACCACTGTGACAAAACTAACAATTTTTCAATTCCAGACACCTTATTCAGCGTGAAGAGGATTAATAATCCACATCGTTGGGTGCAAATCAGCAGAGCCAGTGGTGAGATGTAACACATTTGTGAGTGTGGGTTAATTGGCAGGGCACTTTCATGTGTTTGCATTCCAGCAAAAACCAGGGCTAAAACACAAGAGCTGATGTTTCTGAGCATGAACCACTCGCTGAGATTCCCATAGGGGAGAGCTGGAAGGAGCTGGAGCTGAGGACTCCCACAGCTCCCACTCATATGCTCCAACCACAGTCTGAACCACCCGTGAACTACACGAGTCTCCCGGACACAACCTGGCTGTCCTCAAAACACATCACTAAGAAATACACTGGAATGCTCATCCAATTGGAAACAGGCTGTGTCCACTGAAACTGTTCTGAAAAAAACACAGGTTATCCACACAAAACTTGGATCTGTTAATTTTCTCTTCTCATTCTCACAGTGGCTGAAGGAGCCCAGGAACACCCAGGCATTAATTTTGCAGGTGTGTATGTCTAAAGCACATGGCAGATAAATCCTACTGTCTATAAGGGAACTATTCACTTCCATAATCCTAGCCCATACAGTCCTACCCAATATCTACACGACAGACCTGTGGGACAGTCAGAATCTCTTACCTGACCTTGTACACAATATTTTCTTTCTATGCACACATTTTTTTTCCCAATATATGTCTAGATATAAAGACACAATCACTCCTATTTTTTTTGTTTGCTTTGTTTTCTTTTGTGGTTGCACAGCTCTCAAATCTCAATAAAGACTTAATTACATACTACATTAAAAGAGAATTGGATTAGCTTGCTTTATGGTTTCTTAAAAATTCTTTTTATTAAAGCAGATGCAGATCATCAAGAATAGCAATG
>JAOXXN010000252.1:12400736-12424198 GCA_026770055.1 Myrmophylax atrothorax
AAGGGATGTATAAAGCTTTACTTTAAAATTTCTTACATGACTTACTTACTTACTTAAGAACTGAAGTCATACTGACATCTTGTAAAACTCAGACTTCGAAGTTACTTAAGGTATTTCTCTATTAAGTGCATGCCATGCAGAAATTGTTGTGGTAGTTGCTAAACGAAGCAACTATTCCACACCCTGCAACATTAGTTGCCAGGTGACATCTTGCCCAGGCACAGCACTAAAACAGCTTTTGTGCATTTGGGGCTTAAAAAAAACCCCCTCACAGTAGTTGGGCAATACAAGAATGAAAAAATGATGTTTTTCTAAACCTGGAACATCCACAACTTGCTACTTACCACAGTGTCCAAACTGAACATGCATTCTATTTAAAAATTATATATTTACATGCATTTTTATACAGAAATAAAATAATCCTATTGTGGTGTTTCTTCTATGTCAGTGTGATCAAACATGTGAGGATCCACATCTTGAAATCCCAGCATTCCAGAGGTCCCTTCAAAACTACGGGAGAGATTCCCACCACCTCCTGGGAGCGCTGGACTGGATGGCACCTAAAGACAAAGATGGCTCTCCAAACTGAGTGATATGTGAAAAGGATGGAAGTAAATAAAACAACCTAAAATTTGTAGGCCTTTATAATTTTCAAAAATAAAGCCATTCAAACCCTCAATTTTAGTATTCAAACATGAAAAAAAAATTACCTCACATATTTCTTTGACCTTAAAATGCTCATCTCCTCCTTCCCAAACCCTGTTACCCACGTCATCCATATCTAACACTGGTGTAAGGTGTCTTGTAAGTACTAAGTCATCATCTTGGAGCAGACTGGAATTATTATGTCAGATGGTTGAGAGCATCCCACATTTCACAATAGTTTTGCCTTTTTTTTTTAACCGGTATTGGACATAGCAAGCACAAAAAAAAAAAAAACACAAACAAAAAAAAACAAACAAAAAACCAACCAACCAACCAACCAAAAAAAACAAACACGAAACCCACAACAGCTTTCTGGTTTGCATGCCAGCTTTTCTAATATCTTAAATGATATTGCTAGATAGATGATTTAAAAAAAAAAAAAAACCAAAACACCCCAGATCATTATAATGCCATATTCTTAAATAGCTCTCAAAGCAAAACAAAACACACTCCCCCCCTTGCGGCCCCCCCAGAAAACCCAGATGCACACAGAAAAAGCTGTCAAGCTCAGTCTTGTCCAAAGCAGATCTGCCAATGTTCTGACAATGTTTGCACTTGCTTGTCAAAATGGTCACTTCAGCTGAGCATCATTTACACTTTGGCTTACAAATTAGTTATGTAAATTACCTATAAATTTAATATGGAAAAAAAATCCACCTACCCTTTAAATTGTGTATATATAAATGCGCATGCTTTCTATATATATAAATTATAAAATGTGGCATCATAGGACCAACATTTCCTGGCTGAAGAGAAATGGTGCAGATGGAGCATCCAGAAGAGACTGGAGCATATGGCTCCTGGCCTGTGCACCTGAGCTTCCCTCCCTCCTCTGCCACCAGTTCACTGCTGGAGCTTAAAGGAAGACATCTCTTTTCTGCCTCACTTTCTCCATCTGCAAAATTGGACAGACCTGGCCAAATGTTTACCTAGCAAATTTTCTTCTTGAAAGTCACTTCTCAAGATGTTTCAGCAAATGATCTGCTCTCTAAAATTGCTCAGAAAGCTGTTTTCAACAAGTAGTACAATGTAGGAATTTTACCAACTGTTCTTGATGCATGTCACACAATTTGGAGCAGTATTTCTTATGTAACATGTTGTATGATGCTGCTAATGCACAGGGCTGGCTGTTTATGGGAACGTCTTTAATTGTTCAGCAGATTTTAAAGATAATTAACCATATTATTATTTTAAAAAAAGGTGCTGAGAGAGCTTTGTCATGGATCTCTTTCCTTTGTTTACAGAAAGTTCAGTGGAATATACACTAAGACAAGTAGGACCAGTTGTAAAAGCAACAGAAGAAAATCTTCGAAGGAGAGAGGCTCCTGCACCTGAGATTACTCTGAAATTGAGACACCCACCACGACAGTGAGAGATTCTGTGCAGGAGGGAATTTTAAAGCTTCCTGAACTCTCACACGGTGTATCTGCATATGGACTAAATAAATCTAATTATTAGGGTGTTATAGATAGTAGACACAGGCTCTAATCCAGTATCCTCCAGAAACCAGGACCAAGAAGCACATCTTAAAATTGAGATTGATAATGATATCTACACTTAGGATGTGAAAACTGTCATAGAGGTTTGTTCTCCTCATCTCTTCCTTTCCTCTCCAACATTTTGATTACCAAGGAAAAGTAGCAATTATTCTATCATGTCAAGGAAACCATCTTGAACATATATTCTAAACTACTTCAACTTATTCTCTTTATCCTCTGATCATTTTTCTAATCAAATCTTGCTTGGTTTACACTTGTTAATGGAAGAATTTTGAATGTTAATTAAACTGGTCAGTGGCTGACCGCTCATGAAATGCACACACAAAAGCTTTGCTATATTTAGTCCTTTCTGTATCTGGGCAGAGGGTTATTACCTACCTCCCAGGATATGCTGACATTCCACTAAATGCTCATGGGGTTGCAGATCCCAGAATTAATGTCAGTGGGTAATGCCCAGAGCTTTAACATTGTGCTTCACAGCACCACTGACTATCATACTCATCTTCAGAGCCTCAACCTGTTCTTCTCTGGTTGAGAGTTTCCTACAGTACCACGACCCTGGACAGTGAGACACCAAATGCATGAACTTGCTTCCTCAGTCAAATCACCACTGTTACTACTTGAAGTTGGAAATACTCAAAGGAGCTGCAGCAACAGCTTTCAGCTGCATCAGTGAAGGCTTTGTGGAAATCTTCCTCCAAAAATTAAACACGATGCAATTGGAAAGATACTGTTCTAGCTGCAGATACTGCTGGTTTCATGGCTCTGAATATTAAAAATCTCAATGCAATTCAACTGCCAATTACAAATATATGGCAGAAAAACATTACCAGCTTTTTAATTCTATCGAGGGTTCATTGTATTTCAATTTCTACACAAGAATTAGAAAGAGAGAAGCAAAGCTTTATGCATCCTATTCCACAAAACACCACTTACAAATTATTCCTGAATATAGCAATTTACACAGAATGTTTCAGATCACAAGGTCTCTCCCTACAGGCATCAATACATGGACGCAGCAGCTGATCAGCCCATGAAGGGCAGGAGTGGGAAAGTTAGGATGAGGTTGTGTCTCAGGATGCTGATACACACACTCAGAAACCAAAAAGATCAACTTCCATTTCACTTTTGTAGGATATGTCTTATACCCTAAAAATTCTACCTCTTCATAAATCTACACAGTAAACCGAAGAGAAATCTGAGCTAAAAAGAATATCCTAGAAACACCCAGCTTACTGTCAAGCCCACATAACCACGCTACTCGGAGTAAGGAAGAACTCCTGAGGGCCAAAGAACTGCTGTATGGGTTGCAGGGAGTTTCTGGAGTCACAACTTAATTACATGATAAGAGATCAGTGCTGTACAAGTGCAAGGTGATTTTATCCCGAGAGTGTCCTGTTTTCCAGCATGCACCCTTACAGAGAAAGAAAGAAAGAAATCCCTGAGGAATTTGCAGAGAGCAGGAAACAGAGAGACAGTTCAAGTGATCCACACTTACACTTATTATTAGAGGTGAGAGAAAGCTGCAAATAAGCCTGTGAATATTCCGTTTCACCGCATTCAGCTTGCTTCCCAACCTGGTTCTTCAAGTGAGCTCCTACACATCAATCTCTCTGCAAACACCAGAGCAAAAACCTGTGTGTCACCCAGACTTTGGTATGTTGCTTGATCAGCACAAGGGAAGGGAACAGGTTTTGAGATCATTGCACAGACTCAAGTTTTGCCTAGAAATAACATATTTTAAAAGTGTTTTTAAAAGGGATTTTTAAATTCAAGTACATTTTTAGTATTTGCATCAACCCATTTTTCCAGTCAGGAAAATAAAGGACATCATGTGACATGAGTACCCATTACAAAGAGCTTAAATTCTAAACGTTGGAAACCCACAATGAAGTGCTGGCAACCAATCTACTGACAAAGAATGAATCAGGAAATCAGTTCAAATAACGAATACATTGAGAGCTTCATAATAAAGCCAATTATGATTCATACACAGAAAACAGACACCATTCATTCACTATCATCCGGTGAATAAATCGCTGAATCCCCCCTTATCTGAATATGTTTCTGTAACAAAGCTGGATCTTAGAACAGCTTTCTAATTCAGCATTTTCTGACAGTAAGGGAAAGGGAGAACCTACATGGATCATGCAAAGTGTCAGTCTTTCTAAGGGCCAGATTTAGCAGTGCCTCCTGGCCATCCTACTGATGGAAATCATCCCACAATACAATCTGGGCTATGGACACAACTCACTGAGCATCCCAGCCATCTATTTTCACCTGAGGTGAAACTCTGGCCACAGAGAGTGAAGGTTTAGGTTTGGCTTCAGCAGACTCAGGTTCTAGTTTGTCTTGTTGGCCATCAAGGGACAGAAGGTAAAAGCACGTTTTCCCTGTAGGTGCTCCTTTGTATTCCTCAACCGCTTTCATCCACTCCCCTGTGCTCCAAAATCTTTAGCCAGACACCTGGTTTGCATATGCTTTTGAGATACTAATTAAACACGTACAAACAAAGAAAAACCTTGAAGCAAAAGAGAAAACACAAAGAAATTAAGGAACTTACTTCAGAAGTTTCAGGTAAGCCAGTCAATTGGGTTTTCCCCGCAGATTCCCCTCCTGCCTTGACTTCCCCAATCCACACACTCCGCTAATTCCAGCAGTGAATCCATATATTCACAATTGAGAGAAATAACGTATAGACATTAACCACAAAGCTACATGAGCATAACTGCACACAAGCACATGCTTGTTTTAAAGAGGGAATCTGAAACACCTTGGGAAATGTGTACAACACACTCCATTAATCTTCTGGTTCCTTGAATTAGTCTGTCTACAACAATGCAGTAACTATGAAAAAACTCCCCCAAATTAACAAAATACCACACTCAACATCAACCGGTAAAATAACTCTAGAAATTCTATATGACTTCTAGCACAGAGATGACAGTAAGAGAAAAGGGATAAGTCTAGAAAAACAAGATGTTTTCTGTCAAAATTTGAAATCACAACAGTGAAACTGGAATTTTAGATCATCCATTCAGGTGTATTCCTTCTCTAGCTCCACATTTCAGCATGCTAAATACACCAAGCTTTCTCTAAAATCCTCTTTGTCCACCAAGGAATCTGTCCAGACAGAAAAATCTCAAGCTGCATCCTCCAAATAAGAATACAGCTAAGATTTATTTTATAGTTTGCCATAAAACTGCAAGGTTACCTCAGGTCTATCCAGAGACCAGATTATTTGGGGTTCAGATAATACCTTACTGGTAATAATTGCTTATCTCATTAATTTCGCTCTTGGGAAAACAGCAAGAGGTTATCAACTTCTACTCCCTTTTTGTATATTTGTTTCCTATCACTGATTTTTTCTTTCACAATGAAATGCAGATAAGAAGTTCACCTCAACAAGATAAAGAGTGAGATGGGTGCAATTAACTCTATGGAGTAATTTGTTTTCTACAAGACCTATGACTTCAATAACATAACATCTAAAGTGCTGGAGGTATCAAAAAACTGGAAACAAAACCAATAAGAGCAAGATGAAATGTCAGCAGATGGATTAACATCATCAAGAATGTGCCAGATTCTTAAGGCTATATTAAGCAACTATTTTTTTTCCAAAGCAAATTCTATGATAATCTTAATAACTTTACCGCGGAACTTGATTTCCTTTTTAACATTAATTTCCTATTTTCCTGCTGTTCCTCATTGCTACTCCTGTAGGGAAGGGGTCTGTTCCCAAGTGTGCTCCAGGATCTCAGCTGGGCTATGGATTCCTCACCTCAAAGCCTTAAGTGCAAAGTTCTCCATTGTTGTTACAAACACTTATAATGTCACATAACCACTGTTCCAACATGATGTCATCTTGAATTTTTTGTTTAACTTGCACACTTTACTCCCATCCCTAAAAAAAAAGAAAGTGTGGTTTCCTTCTAGCTGATTTGCTGTGCTTGTCAGCCATCACCTATGTGCTGGCTGTCCGAGGGTCTGAACACAACACCCTCAGGGGATGACTATATATAAAATATGTGAGATTCAACAGACAGCTGATTTAATATGACCTTATCAGCTTATGGCACAGTGTCTCCTACCATTTCTCTCTGACAAAATTGAGGTGCTTTTGGCAGAAGGCAATAGATACACACCATATCATATTTAGCTCCATTCCCAGGAATTTAACAAGACTAATGCAGCCTTCCCTATAATCTTTTTCTTTTTAAAATAGGATTTTCAAGAACATTGAAAAAAATGGCACATCACTGCCTAAATGACCGGCTTTGTTGTCAATGAAACAAAGGCTCTATGGGGCAGTTTGGTTTTTTACATAAGAACTCTTTTATTTGTGTTGGGGGGTGTTATTTTCCAATGACCCTTGGTATGACCAACACAAGCCAACACAGAACAGAAATTCTTGCACATGGGAGGACTTAGCCTATGAACAGCATGGAAATTGCAGTATAAATATGCAAGGGAAACAACCTGCAAAGCTTAATTTATGGAATACTTGGCCCAGCTGCTGTCAGTTTGCAAACACCATTCCTAGACACAGCAGCAGGGTAGATTCATAACCTGTTACCTTTCCCACCTCTGCTTTAGCTCTTCCAAGGTAAAAGGAAGTTGGAAGACATAGTCCTGACACTTCTGTGCTTGGTTCTGGCACCAGCCCAGCCATCCAGGTCTAAATCTTCCTCCCTGTGATTTCCCAGCGTGGACATAATCACAACCACTCCATTTGCAATGAGCACAGAACAGGTTGGTAAGTGAATCTAAACATGTGCCGTTGCTCCCTGTGGCCTTCTTCACCACTGTGGGCTGGATTTTCAATTAATTCTTATTAAAACAATCAGCTCCCTTTAGAAACCGCTCTTGATTCTGTGTAAGTTTGTTCTAATTAGCACTGAATAACGAAAGTATAACAGCAGCACCTATTCTCCCAACATTTTTAACAAGCTGTTAGAGAAGGAACAGCATGAATAACAGCTGAGTTTAATATGCTGTTTTGCCTTTTTTTAGCCCCTGTATTGAGTTGCTTTTAATATTTCTGGATGACCAAAGCAACCAATTTTGAGGTCAAGTGAATACACGCAAATTCGTATAGTTCCTTGACACAAAGAATTCCATCTCTATAACAAAAAATAAGCCCATGAAGAAATCTCCTCAAATGACTCCAGGATGTGTCATCTGACACATTTATTGCTTGGGGTCTCTGCCAAAGCCCTTCAATATATAATTATCTCAGCTGTGCAACAACCCTTATTTCTATGCATTTGAATTCTTCAGCTTTCTCCAGGAGCATTTCAATGGAAACCTTTTCCAACATCAAAATAATAGTATGTTATTTGGTGTCTAAGGTGTTTTTTCTTTGTCAGAGATCTGATCTAAAGGGCAACTTACTCTTAGCACTGATGAAGTGTATCTATATGAGAACTTCAGGATGTGTGACCTCCTTCCACCATGTTCCTGAAAGACCTGAAAGCTCCTATAGACTCCACAGGAACCAAGAACACTCCCAAGGAGGCATTGAGGCATTTGCAATGAATCTCTTATGTTATCCACTTAACTAGAGATGTAGTAGGAGATGGGGGGAGGAACGGGACCATTCATTGCTTCTTGACATAAATAATATTAATGCCAATTACAGAAGTCCCTGATCCTCAAATCACTGGAGATTGGGGAAGTATCACTGAGTGTTTGCCTCACGTAACCCTTCCTGCACATCCATTTGCCCCCACTGAGTGAGAACAGTGAGTCATTCTTCAGCTCAAAAAGGTGCCTCACCCTGCTTCCACATAACAGTGCTCTTTTTTTCCATGAAAATCAACCAGAATGTGTCCAACCTTGTTTGAACATCTTTATATGGCACTGCAGATGTTTCCTCAGACTGGGCCAAATGTTCAGATATGGAGAACAGAAGTAATTCCCTTGAAGTCATAGGAGTTCTTCCAATTCCTGCCACCTGAGAATGCTGCCTACTGTTCAAACCCGACTCACCATCCCACTGCAAACATTTACATTGAAAACAGGTTTAGGGAAGGAGAGATTGACAACTTCATTCCTGATATTCTAATTGTGGGCTGGACAGCAATTTATCTTGTCTCTGATCAAACCTACCAGCTATGAACAAAGTTTCACAACTGCAGGAGGCTTTGTGTTGCAACTTGCAACAAAAAAATGTGGCATCAGACATTATGGCTTAAGTGTTCAATGCATAGAGATGTGTTCTTGTAGGGTAAGAGAACTTTTATTATAGGATTTCTGTTGTTGTTGTTGTATTGAAGAGATGTAGCTCTAGTGTTTGAAGTTTAAGACTAGTTGTAAATTCCTTGAAGTCAGCCCTATTTCCTTTTATATTAGCATGTTAACAAGCTTTGGAAAACTGACAGACCTTACAGGAAGACACAGCTGGGTGCTCCTCTAGTCTGGGCTTAATGAAAGCCAGAACATGAAGGCTGAACTCTGTGGCTTGTCTGCTGTTTACAGACTCGGCAGGAAGAATCCACTGCTCCAGTGATGAAGGCATAATGTCCTCATCAAATACTGATACTTTCTGTACTACCAAGGAAAACAGTTGGGATTAATTAAGAAAGGAAATGCCACAATATTTTTAAATTACTTCTGTAGTTTAAACCTTTGTACCAGATGAAGTCCACAAGTAAATAAAAAAACCAAAACAAAACAACACACCCTGTGGAATACTGTAAAAGATGGGATTTTGCAAACAGGGACTGATTAAGGGTGAGGGCCTGACCTTGCATGTGGCCCAGATTTAGACCAAGAAGAGACAGATTACCTTCCAGCTCCTCCAGTGTGGAGAGCTCCATATGACTGTGGGCCAAGTGAAGATGTGAAAGATCAGGAAGACTCAAAGATTATGTCCCCAAAACTCTGAGTCAGGAACAAAGTATGAAGCAATCCCAAAACCATAGTGGGAATCAGTGTTTATCAGGATGACTGTGATTTCAAAGGATGCTCAAGGGATGTCTATCCCAAGGACAATGTATAACATGAGCCTTCTGGAGGCAGTTTTAGGGCCCTCTTTTGCAGTACTTGGGTTGGAAGCATCTTCCCTCCTCTTCCTGGGCGTCCCTTGTGCTACTCCAGCCCTTCTACACTGCAGGACCTGGGAAGTAGGTCTTCCCTCCCACTTCTGCTTGTCCAGGCCCTGATGACTGAAAAAGAAGTTCCAGAGAGCTGAAAGGGTCAGCAAATTGTAATGCTGCATTCTGGAGCTCAAATATATCTGGAAAATATCTGGGAACATTGTCTGTCCCCTGAATTTTAACAGCAAATTTCACTATGGCATCTATTTACATGCACTTCTTTGATTTAGTGAGTTATATGCTCCAACACACTCATCGGCTATGTATAATTTCCATATGCATAAGAGATAAATATATTTATATATTAATTAAATAACTGCAGGCACAACTGACCTATTCTAGTCAATGACACAGTTTCTATGACAGCTGCATTTTCCTCACCTTTCTTTAATAGTTAAGAAAGTCTATACTTAAATGCTCAGAAAACAAGAACATCCACAGGCTGAAAAAAAAAAGCCCTACTTTTGCATTACTATTTTACATCCTTTTTAACAAAATCTTGATATCAAAGGCCAGGACAAAACTACTTTCTTGGAGTACAGTTTTCAACTCAACCAGGCAGTTTTGCTTTTGCTGTTATTACAGCAACGTCCTTAAACATCTTAAATGTTGACAGCAAAGATAACCTTTAAATACTGTCCAACCTCACCAACCATATGCTGCATTTTCACGCACGCTTAGAGCATTTTGCTGCATGTCAGATCTCCATGTGCACCTGGTTATGCAACCAAAACATCCAGCCAGAAATGTAAATAACACAGTCTGCAAAGTCTTAGGCTGTATCGTTGAGCATTGAAAGAGCAAGTTCAGAAATCTGTTTTGATGAACACTTAAAATAAATAATTTCTCATGCACTGAGGACAGTTCTTATGACCCACAGCAGAAAGGAAGGGGGAGCAAGAACTTACTTTGGCAGTTTTGTGGCTTGTGGACAGTAAGGTTGCAGAGGAGCTTGATGGAATCCAGAGTCAGATGTATAATTGTTCCAGGTTATCTCAAAGTTTAGTGATATCTGGTGGCTGGTTTGGGGTTTTCTCCTTCTCTTTTCGAGAAGTCTTTATGACTTTTCTGGAGGTTTGTTGAGTTTTTGGACAGCCATTCTGAGTAGCTGAGATTTTTCTTTCTCCTGAGACTTCTTTTAGGGATTGTAACTGCCTGTGCCAGCCTGAGCATACACACAGTGACAAACAAAACCTCAGACACCAACACCAAAAATATCCTGCCTGCAAATGCCCTTTCTTTTGCTTTTGAGTCAGATTCTTTGCTTCTGAAATAAAAATATTGTAAACATAGCATTGTTCCTCAGGCAAAGGCAAGCCAGTCTGGAGGGGTTTCCTCCCAGGCCCTACTGGGGGAAAACTGGTGGCTGGCTGGGAACATACTGGGTCTAAAGCTGTTGCACACTTAAGACTAATGAGTTGCACTCATTAATAGGCACAAACCCCCAGAAACAGTATAGGCCAGAGATGGAAAGACATTGTGGATCAAAAGCATAAGAACCTATTTGAGCCAACAAGGTTAGTGTCCTTGACCCAGGACATGGAAAGTCAGGAATCCAGCAGAAGCAACAATGTTTTCACTGCCAAGGGGATTTAAACTGATGATTGCAAAGATCAAATGTAAGACATTCAGAAAATCTTCCTCCTGTTACAGACCATAAACCCTTTGTGCAGCTGAGATTGCCTCAACTTTGCCGGACTAACACAGTGTGGTTTCTGAATAGGCTTTTTATAAGACAGGACATGTCAGTTAAATAAAAAAAAAAGAAAAACACAACCCAATAATCTAGGATCAGGAGAGAAGCCAAAATGTTCAGGTCTATAAATTTAAAAACTTCTTTTTATGTGCCTTATACACTGTTTATTCTCATGGGTCAGTTGGTGATGAAAACATCCACATTAAAGATCTATCTCTGAGTTTATAATGTATCCTGTGCCCTTCACTCAGCTGGTGTAGCCAGTCTGGAAGTTCATACAACGCTTCATTAGTGCTCATTCATTTGGGATAGCAGTGCTCCCTCTAACTTGAAATA
Source organism: Myrmophylax atrothorax (assembly GCA_026770055.1). NCBI lineage: Eukaryota > Metazoa > Chordata > Aves > Passeriformes > Thamnophilidae > Myrmophylax > Myrmophylax atrothorax. The sequence continues at coordinate 12,412,073 of JAOXXN010000252.1, forward strand.
TTACTATGGATCTTTATTTCTTCCAACCTTACTTCCCAATTACAATTGTAAGTCACACTATTAAAAATTTTCCCAGTTTCATCAAATAGGCTCAGTTAGTGCAATTCTCTTCCTGCTTTGGTTATTATCCTAGCATTTAATCTTAAATCTGTGCTTCTGACTCTGAGGATTCATAAAATAAGAATTGGTCTATAAATAACATATACAAAGTTTTGACTAATATGGAATGAATGTGCTCCTCTCACAATCTCCATGTAACCTCCATAATGTCAAGCCCCTGAGTGATTTTGTTGATTATGTACAGCATCCTGACATGCAAACTCACAATTTAGCCTGAAGACATTTGCAATTAATAAATTAATCCCAACAGAAATTATCAAAACTCATTCACCGGGCACTGCACAGCCAGCAGCAAGCAAGAGGAGACTTTTTAACCACGGAGAAGAACTCTTCAAGCAGAAACAAAGCCTGCTGCAGAAAACAAAATGTAAATCTTAGAACAAAGAAAGCTTCCTGTTAAAGCATGGATGCACAACGAGCCGCCCAGGGCTTGCACGAGGTCCTTCTAGACCTACTCTGATGCCATCACACTTCCCTCAAGGCTTTGAGAGTCGTGTCTGGCCTCTGACATGGATAACCATAAGATCCCAACTTACCACAATAACATTTACTTGAGAAACAAGAAAAGATGGCTCAAAATACTCTGGAGGTATCGATGTTTGGTAGGGTTTTTTCTCTTAAATGAGCAAGAACCACACATTCCTTTTGCACGACAAATGCATAGACACAGCATTTCAAGAGGAGCTCATTGCAGATCCTTAATTTGAAGGTACTTTTCAAAATTACAGAATCCTTTATTGAATGCACAGAGGGTGATTGCATTAGATGCACTTTCCAACCCAGTTATAGCATAGCTCCAGCCACTTTGATATGAGCTGTGACTGATTCCAGGTGACTGCAGAAGTCTGACATTTCTGCAGCACGTTATGTGCTTGAGTAATCCTTTGCTTACAGTAAGTTGGCTGAGGGATCAAGATATCAACTAAGGGAGAAGGGGGAAGGAGGAAATCCCATGGAAAATGCAACTAAACACCATTGTTTAAAGCCAGTGGACAAGACTAAGAATTAACTTCCAGTCCTATGTTACACCACCCACAAAAAGTAAGTGCAGCTCTACCTCAGTGCTGGAGACAGTAACTACAGCCCTCGGGATCCTTCTCATAAAAAACAGATTAAACTTTCAATCCCACTATGGATGGTTTCAGAAATGCATGGCTGGAAGCTGCTGTGCAAGAGCAAATTCAAGAACAACCTTATATACACATTGGTGCTGTGTACTCAGCTGGACCAATTCAATGCAGTTTCTGAAGAGAGCTCGTTGATAAATAACTTTTTATAAGGCAAGACATGTAAGTTAAACAAAATAATGATTTAGGATCAGGATAAAAAACTGAAACATCAACAGCATTTAAAATAGGGGATAATTCAGCAAAATTTGAAATTCATCAATCAAAATAGAGTAAGACTTTTTTCTTTTTAGTAAAATTTCATCAAAACCCTCAACATTCTATAAGAAAAAAAAAGAAAAAAACCCCTGGACTATCCAAGATTTGGTTAAAATGCTGCTTTTCTACAGAAAACTCTTTTGACAAAAGCTTGTCTTCATCCGGTTTGGTTCTCTGTGTTGTCTGCCAAATCCACAGCAGGACTTTAAACTTTCATTTTTATTTTCTTTGCCTCTGATTTTTCCCCACCCCATCCCACCACCCTATCCCTTCAAGAAGCTCCTGCTTTTGCTCACTGGTGAGACTGGATGCACAACTCTGGGCCACCTCAAAGACCATCTGCTCTGCTGGGCCAACCTGTCCTTTCTGGATCACATCAGTCTCTCCTTCCCCAAGATGCTCTAGGGCGAATTATGCATCTTCCTGGTCGAGTCCAAATGTAAAACTCAGCTGTTGGAATGTGGCAGGACCAAATCAGGGCTTTCCTAATATGTGCAAAATTTTGAAAGGCTTCTTTTATACATTTGACATTAACTTTCTTCTCCAGGTCTTGGACACTTCACTGAATTGATTAAAATAATAACTTCCTGGTTATGTGACTCGTACACTATGCAGCTTAAAATTTGAAGTTAATTCCTGGTGGTTAAGACTTCCTCTGCATCTCACAGCACTTTACCAGTTGCCTAAATTACTTTACAAGGAGTATGCACATAATAAAGACTAAAGGAGTATGTGATTGGACAGCACAACATAAGGAATAATTTGCTGAGTTTTGTTTACACTGGATGTTGAGAACTCATTGTAAAAATTAAAGGGAGGAGGAATAACCCCTGAGCCTGCTGAGCATTTGCACATCCACACTTCCTGCTCTGTGCACTAACCAAACACAAACCAGCTCTTCATTTGCATTTTTATTTCTTCTAAATATGTTTGTGTTTAGGACAGAAGAATCTAAATATGTGTAACATTAAAAAAAGTATAAATCTGTCCAGAGCAGCTCATTAGAAATACACACGGATAATAAAACAATGCAGTCCACAACATCCAGACGTTGCTTTGCAGGTGTCCATCACAAACAGGCATTAATTAGTATTATAGTGACATTCACACTGAGCAGATGAGAAAGACATTCTGCAGTTTTCAATGCTTATATCAGGGAACCTGTTAAGATACCTTCTTTTAAAAGCAAGCCAGAGAAGGTTTTACCCTTCCAACCCAGTCCTGAAAAAAGGATGATTTTCCCTTGGTTTTCCTCTTTTCAAACATCAGAAGGATCAGTTTTCATCTTCATATTTGATGGGTACCTTGGAGGTACCTGATGAGTAAAAACTTTCCAAAAGAAGAAGACAGATATCTGTGATTCTGTGATGAGTATTCAGAGCCAATTTCTCACACAGGTGTCTCTATCTGTCACTAAATTAAGCAAAACGGAACAATGACCCTTAGAAACCTGCAGAGGCACCAAACCAGCAGCATCAAACCAAAGAGTGCCCATGTTGAGAACTGTGCAACCACTTTTTTTGCACTTAATGGCACAGGGAAGACATTGTTTCTCCTGTAGCCCCAAGAAAGGAAGTACTAAAAGATCATTTTTAAGTATCATAATAGTTTTCACACAGCAGCTTCTGTGAAAAAGGGTTCCAGTGATTTAATCCTATGAATGCAATCAATCTTGCAATGAATCAATTATGCGAGTTCCAAAAATGGAAACAAGAGGCACAATTCAGGACTAAGAAAGACTATAATTTACCTCCCCAATCCAGTAGCTGGAGGCTTCAAAGAGAAACTACAGCTGAGAAAGAAAAACACAGTGGAAAAAATTATCCACCTAAATGATGTAAAGGGACTGGAATCTGGCCACCACTGCTAGATTTAGATTTCTTATAATATACAGGAAAGTGTAAAATCTAGTGTGACATGTTTGGTAAACTGAAGGTACAGGATTCCCTTCCCACCCTCAAAATATAGATAACTTTATAGAAATTGTATGAGTCAGAGAGGGCAAAGGAAGGGAGTCAGAGTTCTGCTATTCCAATTTGACATGTCTCTAATTTATTTAAGACCATAACCAACTTAGGACAGCCACAGAGAGCTACACTGGCCCATCAAACCACCCCTGAATTTTAGGATATTCCCCTTACCTGTTGCAATCTGTTTTAAATCCAATCATCTGTGTTTGAATGAAACTCTTTAGAATGATATCTTGACCAAGATGAGAAACTAATATTTCATTTCATAACTTTTTCCCCTCAAGGCTTAATGCCCTGTTACTCAATGCTTTACCTCTAAGGTGAACTTAACTGGCTTCTCTACAAGTCCTTGGTTTTTCCTAAGTCTTTCTTACTAGAATAGAAACATATATTGCATACCTAACCCTAAAGGCACTTATACATGATAACTAATCAGATCACCTCCCTTTTTGAAAAATTCAACAGACTATAAGCCCTTTAGTTCTCACAGTAAGGAATACTCTTCACAAATACAGTAAAACTTGTGAGCTTTTCACTCTTCTCCAAAAAATACCCCAAAAAAGTCATTCATCTTTTCTCTCTTCTCTCCATCCTGTGACTTAAAGATCCCTTCCTTGAACGAAAGGAAGGTCACAAAAAAGGGAGACAGTTTTAACATGTGTTCAGCTGGTGGGAGGGAAACATTGCAGCTGTTATTTTGCATATCAACAGTGGAACCCTCCTCCAGTGATGGTCACATGGGGCTAATTCTTAAGTTTAAGTTTTTGACCCTAGTTTTGTAAAATAGAGCCAAAATGATGAGTTGATGAGAAGAGTTTAGTGCAGGTCAAAAGAGCAACGATTGTACACCATGCTTTGTAAAAATCCTCTGCAAGGCACTGTTGTCCTACCTTCCTATCAGCTCCCTTCTTATGCAGTTTCCATATTTCTCCTAAAGTCCTAGAGTTTTGATCTCGTAGTTCTTTCCTTTCACCTTTCCCAACCAATCTGTTGCCCTGTCTTGAGGGTTATTTGCCTACATGTCAGTCACATTCAAAACCTACATTCAATTATGAAGGAAACACGAGTTAATAAATTATGATAATAAATGGGCAAAGAAAGATTCAAAGAACTGCATGTTTGCCAAATAGCTATTTTCCTAAATTTACAAGGCAGTGGTCAGAGCCAAGGAGAGCTGCTCCCCTTTATGAGATGCATACGAGTGCTGAATGGCTCCTTCCTATGCCCTTATTTTACTAAACTTGTCACACCAGATTTTACACTTCCTTCTAAATTATGAGTAAAAAGAACCCTTTGTTTGTCATTTTTCCGCTTTGATGGATATGGATCACGATCAAACAGCACAGTCAAGTTCCCATCCCCTGCTCACAGCGCTCACAGCACCCTCAGCTCCTGGAGACATGAAAATGCCCCTAACGGGCAGCTCAGGGCACCTGGATTTCCCAAGCCTCCTGGGCATCACACCCAGCCTGGCTCTGTGCTGCTCAGCGTTCCCACTGCCATTGCTAAATCATTCACCAGTGCCTGGAGGAAGTTATACTTTAGTGATAAGTGCAGGTCACTCAGATCTCTGCAAACAAGACACCTGGCTTAGCTCCCATCTCCTCTCTGTGCTGTATTCCAGAGCCACGCATGGGTACAGGCGTTTTCTTTTCCACAAACCACCTGTTACCTGTCAGCACTGCCTGTGATGTACAAAGCCCTTATTTTTATTACTTCACCCCTCTGGCATAAGCCTTCCTCTTTACAAGCACTTTATATTGTCACCAGTAACTGCTTGTGATGGCAGCACAAGAACATCGGTCACCAGCAGCACACTCCTTTTCCTACCTCGAGGCATGGAAAGCTGGTGGGTGGTTCAAACAGCCAGGGAAGGAAATAATGCTGTGAGCATTGCTTGGTCTAAGTTCCTGTCCTGAAGGCTTGTTCTATTATTCACAGAGCAGCAGCAAATAAATCAGGAAAACGGAGCAGTAACCTCCCACCTCAATCAGACAAATACAGAGGCTCATTTTTATCCCTTTTGTATAATTAGCATGCCCAATTTAATGGCTGAAATGGGACAGGTAGAGGCTGAATATCCTAAAGAGAATTGAAACACACTGAGCATCACAGTGAATCTGGTATGATGAGAGAAGAGAACTGCAAGATCAGGGGCAGTAAAACAACACAGCTTTAACAGTGAGGTCCTTAATGCAGACCCAAGACCTGCACGAGGCTTTAAGCTTAAAGACACAGAGCACAGAAGTTATGGGTGCTCTGCTGGGTATGGCTGCCCTGGCAGCCTCTCCCAGGATTGCTCATGCAAACAGCCCTCATGTGTATGTATGACACACCTGCACACACACCTCTCTGCTAGGTGTGGAGTGGCCCAGAGCAGGGGGTGACCTGCCTGGGCAAGGCTGTGGCAGAGCGGGCCATAGCCAGGCACTCCCTGCCCCTGTGCCAGCTGCTTGTCCCAGCATGACCCCTCCTGTGCCCAGGGAGAGCCCGGACACATCCCAACACATCCCTCTGCCCTGCCTGGCTCTGAGTCACCTCCTGGCTGCAACCTGGGGCCAGAGGTGTCCCCTGGGCAGCCACAGAGCTCTGGGGGTCTGGGCTTCAGGAAAGGTGACCCTAAGCTGAGAGAAGGAGCAAAGAACCTGCACTTCACAGGGTTTGGGAGGCCCTGGCAGTCCTTGTGCCTGGGATGGCACTCCTGATACCACAGAGCAGGGCCTGCATGCACAGGGCAGGGAGAGCAGGACCAAGAGGTCTTGTCCCCTCCTGCATTGCTGCACAGCTGAGCACAGGCAGCTCATGACAGGAGTGGCTGTAAAACACCCAGAAACGCACAGACTGTCCCTGCTTGGAGGGGTCAGCCAGCAGCACTCAGAGCTGTGCTAGGTGACACCACCTTCACAAGAAGCATTTTCCAGCAAGACTGAAGAGATCTCGCTGGGCTCTTTCAGCTCAAATCTCTACACCCTACAAATAAAGTGCTTTAGAAACCACTTTAGATTATGCAATGCAGAAATCTTTTCCTTTTCCCTTTCCTCTGAATTTTCTCTGATGGCGTTCAGTTGTTGCAATGTGGTAAAAGTTTGGGTGATCTCTTGGATAGACACACACTTTGCAAGTCCTTTACAAATGCAGAAGGATAAAACCAATTTACTGAAATTGAACATTAAAAGAAACATGATTTTACTGTGACTTCTCTCTTCAACAAACTATGGGAAGATTCTTCAAATAAATTCCTTTTCACATTGAAAATATGTTGTTCAAATAATTTTCTGAAGTATTTCTCCTTTTTGTTTGTTTGGTTTAGAATAGTGGCAGCTTTAACACACTAATAAATCTTAATGTAAGACTGTTTCAAACATAATTGTGCTAGCTGAAGGCTAGATTACAGGTGTCCTTTTAGACACTTTAACTGGTTGTATTTACATCTTGCTGCATCAATTGTATGGCTATTGTAAACTTTATATTATGCAAGGTGTGTAATTACACGGTGTTTCCAGCTCCCATCACAAGTGCACACCTGGCCTGGCCCTAACAAGCACATTCCTTCTCAAAATGACTACGCAATTAGAAAATTCCACTTCTTGGACACAGCACTGTGCTCAGCACACATATATTTTCCTGTGAAATGCGTTACCATTTCTCTCACAGGGTCACTGGACATGCTGTGAGCTGCTCATTGTTTTTAATCCTAACATGACCTTTATACTAAATACAAAAAACAACCTTGGGATTGAAAAGCATGGCATGATGTCATGAGCACAGAGAATGATTTCAATGAGCCCAGCGCTGTTTGATCAGGGACCAGTCCTCCCAAGGTGCTGAGTCTTCATTTCCTGCAGGTCCCAAACGGGACTTTGTGCTGCCTGAAAACCGGTTGTCCCAATTAAAATTGGAAAATGAGGTGTTTAAAACTCGCAGCCAGTTAGAGAACACTCACTTTGAGAGTTTCCAGCTCAAGACATTTTGTCACACTTGTGAGTCTTTCACAGGAAAAGCTTCAAAACTTTGTGTTCATGCATTCCCACGTACAAAAACATTGTCTGACAAAACTGCAGAGCAGTAGAAACACAGTCATAATTTTATCTTAATTTACTCAATTGGGGTTGTTCATAAATCTGTGCAAGCAGGATCTCTGCCCACTCCCACTCTGAGCAAACGGGTAAATGATGGCAAATACATTAATAAACTTTTGCTGCAAACAACAGGGAACACACTCCAGACCCTCTCTTTTAAAAGGGAGAGGACCAGAAAACACAGGAAATATTTGCAGGAAAGTTTCAGGAAGAGGAATTGTTATAAGTGACAGTTCTTTTTACACACATTGTTGAGGATAGAAGGGGGACAATTGTAATAATCGCAGAATAAAAGATACCAGATCCCAAGCCCAAAGAAATCCTTTGAAAAAAAATAAAACCAAATGTGTGTAGATGCTTTCCCACACTTCTTTAATTGGAATTTTAGATTCAGCTATGTGATCTGTAAAACAGCAGTTATCAGATTAAACCTCAGCTTCTCAGCTAAGAAACACAGCCCCATGAATTCACATGAATAAAGGGGCCAGATTTATACACAGATATTTTAATTCTTAAACAGTTAACATAACAGTCAAAGAGATGCATGGTTGCTTACACAAAGGGAAGGCTATAATTGTAACATCTTTGCTCTAAGGTGAATAATTAAGTAGATTCCACTGACAAAAGGATGAGAAGACTGTGCCTCGGGACATTTAGTCAGTAGAACTCAGCAACAGGTTACAGGGAAGCAAACAAGGCTATATTTAAACACAAACCTATTGACTCGGTTATTTTCAATGCAGAAAAAGAAAATTATTCCTAAAATGAGTAATCCTTGGGCAATTTAACAGAATGAGGAAGAATGAACAAATGCAAGGTCACAGATGTTATTGTTGTAACTTTTTATGTCAGGATATACTTTTAGTGTTCTGTCCTCTTTCGCCCTTTGACTCTCAATTTCTTTCACAACAAGCAAATGTGGTAATACTGAAAAAATTAAAATGATATTTTTATCCTATTTTAGTTAATGAATTCCTTCAATGAAGCTGAGCCGCATTCATGAATAAGTTTTGCAGATTTCCTTCTTTTGTTTGAAACAGTAACAAAAGACGTTTTTATTTAAAAATATTTTTCTTCAATCTAACAGAATTTAAATATTCATAAATACAATTGGAAGGTTGTATTGCAAGAAAAATACAGAACTTCTGCACAGTTACTGGATGACCCAGCCAGAATGAAAGGAACTGCCCTGATCTGTAGGATTCAGCTAAGGCTGGAGGTCATCTCTCTTGGGGAGGCTTTAGCACATGCTCTTTTTTGTTGGTGCAGGCAGACTGGTGAGGAGAGCATAAGACACCGCTACACAGAAGTCTTCTTCCCATATTCTTAGCACTTATCCCCAGACTAAAGCACGAATCAACACATTTCGCAAGAGGAAGGGCGAGATTCCCTCCTGCACATCCTCGCTCTTCTACCTGTGGCCTTGGGTGATGGGAGCCCACCTGAGGCTACAGTGCTGAGCAGTGACACTGCATTGTGATGGAAAACTGCTACCAAAAACCAGACCCAAGTGGTTTGATGTTTCAACAAATGCAGGGAAGAGCATGGTGGTTTCCAGCTGCTGAAGCCTATGCAGAGATGCTGAAAGAGATGGAAAGCCAGGCATTCTGCACTCCAAAAATAATTTTAAGGCAACCTGATGTCTTTCTTGTCTTGTCTTCCATCTGGAAGAGGGGGCAGGAGGTGGCTTTTTGGAGCACAGTCAGCTAACAGCTCTAATGAGCCCTGGATGGCAGATCGGGTCAGCACACACACAAACACTCCAGAAAAGGATTAGCAAACACACTCACATCCAGACTACACAGGATCCCGGGGACATACAGGCAGTAAGTCAAGAGAAGGACTGGACTGGCTGGCCCAACTAGTTTTCCATCCAGCAGGACTAACATCTTAAAAGAATGATTTTTAAGCTTTTCTTTTCCATCTCCTATTAATTTGTTTGACATGACCTTATCAGGACTCTGCTAGTTATGTTCTGCTTTCCTTATGTAGTTGTTTTCAACAAAGTGAAACTGCATATAGTTGTCTCCTTCTGTTATGCCTTCACTTCTGCAGTACTGAAACATTAAAACAATTTGAAAGATATGACAACGAAGTTCCTCAGTACAGTGAGCATGTGGATTGATATGTTTTGATTTTTTTCTTTAGAGAACAAGACTTGTCAGTGCTCAACTAGAAAAGCTGCCAAATACATCATCATCTCTCATTCACTATGACCCAGGTGCTGTCAGCCCAAACTGACTGTTTTCAGTAAAAAGAAAAAAATCGTGTTGGGTGAGTTCAAAACGGATCCCAAGAGGTGCCAATTAGGAAGCATTTTAAAGTGCAAATTCTAATGTTAATTTTATGAGTTCATTTGCTCTGTGTCCATTACTAAATCTCTAGTTTAAAATGCACTTTATAGCCTAATTTTGTACTACGCAATCTGTTTCTTTCCTGCTCCACATACTCTTACAGTTGCACGAAGGACTAACAAATGCATTTAAATATTTGATTCACTGCCATTAGCAAGAGAGGGAGAAGGAAAACTTAATGATGGGTGATATGATACGCTGTGCACAGAATGCCTTCATGCTATTCACAGCACATTATTATCAACATACCTCTTCCCATCATGTGCATTTTTTAGGGAACTAAAACAAACAATGCCACTGAACTCAGAGGAGAATCTCTAGTAAGAGGGATTAAAGCCTATGGATCATAGGAGATGCTGTTGAGTGATCAGTTTTGTTCAAATCTTATCTGTTTATTTTGGTCCTGGTTTTTCTGCAGTAAATATCTTTACAATGAAATGTGGGGCTTTGCTACCTTAAAAGGTGCAGTGAAATGTAATAAATATCTAAAACCTGCTTTTATATATGTTTTCATCTCAAAACCAGTCAACCTAAATCCCTAATCTAACCATTGCAAACAGAGTAGCAACTTAATGCATTTAATCCTGGGAGAAATCCAAATGGAAGGGTTGAAAAACATCTTTAAAACCGTCTGTATTTTAAAATACACTGTTGCCAATGCAAGGCAGGGGTTTTTTTGAGAGGATATTGATATTCCTTTTTCTGCTAAAATAAAAGAAGTCTTTCCCATTTTGGTGCTTTTGTTTTGTGCATTTTGAGTGCTTTTGTGGAACTCCCACTCAGTGGAAGACAACCAGTGCTGATATCAGGAGTAAGCACATACCTTATCAGCAAGAATGTTGGTGGGCGCTCCCCCTTTTACATGGCTTTTGAAGTCAGAGTTTCAAAAGTTTCTAAGTCAGTTCACTTGGACATAAATACATTTTCTGTTGTATGGCTTACTTTGGCCAAAATAATATGAGAAAAAGTTAAGGGTTGTTACCCGAATTTTTCCAGTTTCTAATGGATATCTGAATCCAGCTAAGCACCTCCAAAGGAGTTTTATATTTGGTGGCAATGGGATGATTCCCATGGTAAAAAAATAAGCACATGCATAAATGATTGCAGCTTTGAAATTTGTTAATACTGAAAGTATTATGTTTGATTTACCTGCACAGGGATCCAGAGGGTCCCTGCCCTCTACTCTTCACCAATACAGGAACTAAGGAATATGTCAAAAACCTCAAAGAGCCCACTCTTCTCCACTGCCACTTTATTGTGCAATTATTCAATAACATCCATTGTTTTTCAAATTTATCAAACCATTTGTTTTACTTGGTTTGAGAGGAAACACAGGGTTAAAGGAATGGTGTAGATCTTTGTCTCCAACTGATTTTTTAGATTAAAATCTCTTCCTGATTCTTTAGATTAAAAGGTGCCTAACCTGGTGACTGAGCTTGTTGAGGGAATGCCATGCTGAGTCCCTGGGAACTGGAGCTGGCAGCGCCTGCTCCCTGCCAGGGTGCAGCGTCGCCCACGGCAGCTGAGCCAGCCCTGAGCCAGAACAGCCCTGGGAAACAGCTGAGCTGCGACCAGGGCTCAGACAGGGAAGGAAAACAGCCAAAAGGATGAGAATCCTCCACTGCAAAATTTAAAATACACAATTACTTTCGTGGTACAGCTCGGACCAAGCTCAAGTTGTTTCAGTCCCTTGTCTTTTTTATCTCTGCTTCCTGTTCTGCTGCTCCTCAGGAACAGCTCTTGTGCTCAAATGGCAGGTAAATGAATTCATTTTGCAGCCTTTGGTGCAGCCTGTATGAGCAGAACCTCCCAGCCAACGTAAGACCATTTGGCCAAGCAACATTTGCAATCTGGTTCTATATTTAGGACACTTGCCTGCAAAAGCCCACAGATATTTAACAAGGTCAGTGGATAAATGTGGGTGAGTGGTGTGTGATTTCTGCTACACTGAGAGAAAAACACGTTGAATGGAAGTTGTTTATTTTCTCTTATGTCTTCAAATGCAAAAACACAATACTGAGAAGTACCTTGTGCATCCAATTCCCACTGCTGTTTTCTTTATTAGCAAATGGTGTCTTTTCACACCTTTTGGAAAAGGATGCAGAAAGACTAAATTTGATTGAGATTTTGAATTTATAAAAACTAAAAAGCCCTGGAATTTTTTCAATAAAAGTATGTTTTTAAGTTCAGTTTCCTCTTTTCTTTTTTTAGGTATAAA
>JAOXXN010000252.1:12424208-12491057 GCA_026770055.1 Myrmophylax atrothorax
AACCACATTCCACAAAGAGCAAGCAAAGACCATCAAGAAGAAAAAAAGCATTATTCAGATAATTATTTAGGTCTAAGCCTACATCTAGAGTGATAGAAAATTGAAGTCTAGTTGCATGCAAGGTCTTAAGTAGCAGTTCCATTTTAACAGTCTAAACATCCCTAATTTTCACTTTCCTTGAATGAACCATTTATTGGTACATACTGTTCCTGTAGCACTTTGCATAACCACATGCATATTCAGATTTTTTTCTTTCAGAGCTATAAACCACTGTACAAAATGCAGCACAAGAGAGAATCAAAGATATGGTATTATCAAAAATAAAATTTTTCACTCCTTTGAAACTCAAATGAGTTTAAAATACTTTTTTTTTTCTTTAGACCACTTCCCTTCTAAAAGTTAAAACCAAGGTTCAGAGGGGTCAGATATTTTTGCTTTTTTTAAAGGCAGTAACTCCTGAGAGGAGCTCAGGTCTTCAGGAGTCCTTTCCAAGGGTGTCCAGGTGTGATGCCCATCCTGCCTTGTCACTGAGGGACGCTCAGGGCTCACCACAGAATTCCAGCACCAAAATTCACTGCTGTGGCACAGCTTTCTTCAGTGCTGCTCACTGAAGTCAGTCTTGGCAGAAGACGTGTGTTGAGAAGGGAATTCAGCACAGCCCCTGCTGAGGGGTGGCAGTGCCGTGGAACTGGGAATATGTAACATTCCCAAGCACCCAGCAATGAAAAGTGTCCTGAATTCCAAGTGCTCTATCTCGGTGCTCTATCTCCACATGAGCTCTAGCCTGCAGAAACGGAATTCACTGTTCCATGGACAAGTTCCAGAGGCTGTTTCCGTATGCAGTGCATGCCAAAACTGGGCCTAGTCGGCTGTTATTAAAATGTTGCTGTCAAGCCATTAAATGCTTGAAAAGCCGAGAATTAAAAGAAGCTTTATGCATGCACTCCCCATGGTGTTTCTAATCATGCCATTGAGGTCTGCAGATCCAGTTCCCTTCAAAATTTAGCTACAGTTTGTGTTTATAAATCATTTCTTTTAAACACTGCCACCAAACAGCGGATCTCAGGCCCCGTCTAATCTGCAGTTTGAACAGGAATGAGATTGTGCTCACAGATTGCAAAGCTTTCTTCAAAGGCACTGCTGGATGCAGGTGCTTTGGGGGACTAGTCCTCCCAGAACCAGGGTGTTTGAAAAGCATCCCTTTCTCCTGTTGGACCAGTTTGTGGTGGGAGCCTACAAGAAACTCCTCCTTCCCACCTGACTGCCCCTGTTCTGCATCATTCCCATAAATTCCCAGGATGTGCTTGAACGGCTTGCCACTGCTCAGCCATCCAGAGATACCTAAGCTACCAAAATGAATGACTGCAAGCACAGAATTTACTATCTTTAAACTTCTGTCTATGATCTATCTTTTTATCTAAATTAAAGGATTTTATAAGACCTTTTCATAAGATATAAGATAAAATCTTTTTAGAAGACTTCTTACTATCTTTTCATTTACAAATTCAATAGTAAACCTTTCAAAGAATAAAAAAATGAAAGAATAAAATTTATGTCATTAATCTTTTAATTTAGGGAATCATTAAGGATGCATTAAAAAACTGGAATAACTTTGGTTTACAGGAATCAACTAATATTTCCTGTTCCCATCTAGGACACTTCATAACAGATAAAATATTCTTGATATCTAATTATACATTAATTTTGTGCTGATAAGTTTCACATATTATGTATAGTGAGGAAATCCTAATTTGTAAATTCAGAATGAATTTGTTTATCTATATTATTATTTGTATTTCTTGAAAGCATTGAGGACTACCAGTATATTTACACTTCACTGGATTAGATGATACATAAACACAGGGTAAAACCTGACTCTTTCCTCTGAATAACAAACAATGTCAGACAAGAGCTGATTCACAGAGACAGTGAGTGTACGGCAGACACAGGTAGCACAAGATGTCATAATGGAGAGGCTGAGCACTGGTGTGGTCAGAGTGATGTGCTGGGGACAGGAGCTTTCAACAAATATCTGAACACAGACAGTTCCCTTATCACAGAAGCACAGAACAGTTTGGGATGGAAAGGACCTTAAAGCTCATCTCATTTCAACCCCTGCCATGGGCAGGGACACCTTCCTCCAGCCCAGGTTGCTCTAAGCCCCACCCAACATGGCCTTGGACACTTCCAGAGAAGCTATGGTTGTCCCATCCCTGGACAACTTGTGCCAGGGCCTCCCCACACTCACAGGCAGGAATTTCTTCCTAAAAACCTTATCTAACACTACACTCTGTGAGTCTGAAGCCATTCCCCCTTGTCCTGTCACTCCATGCTCATGTAAAAATTCTCTCTCCATAAAGGAGAGATTGCCTCAAATCTCTGACCTGAGGGATTTGCAATAAAGTGACCTCAGAGCCTGAACATGACACAGTGAGGTAAGGAAAGGTCCTATGAAAGATCTGCCATGAATTGGACAATTTTATCACAGTTTCTGATCTGAATAGAGACAAATGAACCCTTCACCAGAGCAGGTGACTAAGAGCTAACTACAGACACATCTACAAGGAAACATATCCAGGGTAAGCAGTGCAACAACCATGAGGGCAAAACCACTGAAAGCAAATATACAAATATTTTAAGATGAAGGAGCTGGTCATCAGCCTCCAGGAAGGGCTGTGAGCAGCAATGGGGTCAGTCCCACACGGGATCAGGGCTGGCTGCACCACCTGCTCTGCCTTGTGGAACACAAGGAAAACACAGTGGATGCAAAGACCCAAGTGCATGAGGAGGAAGGGGAAAATAATCATCCTGGAATTGACTGCTCACTGATGGAGTCCATTAATTTATGGCCACAGAAGACCAGCTCGTTTAGTTAGGTCGTATTTAAAAGATAAACAATCTAAACCAAATCAGACATGCAATCCCTCTGCACTTGTGCCACTCCCTCATCCTGGGAAGACTTCAGCATTTTCAGGGAAAAAGGAACCATCCCAAGCATCCACCACTCTCAATGACACCAGTTAAGCCAAGGTCTCTGTCTTATTTCATTTGGACCAAATGGCATAAAGGATATAAAAATTTGCAGAGCTTCAGAAACACTGTGACATTCGTAACCATTTAGGGCATAAGAATTGGGGAGATGTGGGGAGACTGTTCAAAAAAACCACAGCAATAGGCACATTTTCATTCCTGAGTACTTGGAATAACCCAGATCAAGAGAAGCCCATTCAAGCACAGACTCTTGCCAAAGGTGAATTTTAAGCCTGTCCTTGTCTAATTCTTCCACAGGGAAGGAGTCAGTGGTAGGATATAAATACTCTGCTGTTCTTTTGTTGGATCTGTGGGAGCATCCTTGAGAGGAAATCTCACGATGCCGAGGCAGACTGTATTTAATGCTCCTAATGCACAGTTATTTGGTGCGAGTGTTTGATACAAGATATAAAGGTTTTGATATCTAGAAAACCCTGCCTATAATACCTTCTTGACAGATCATTACACGAGCCTAATTGAATTTAGATCTTGAGATATGCTGCTCAGAACTTGTTTGCATTTCACTAGAAATGAGATGATCATCAGTTACCTTTACATAGAAACTGTGACGCATATTTTCATGTACATGAAACACAAATAACAAAATATTCAGGTATTTGTGTGCTTTATTTGCATATAGTTGCTACCTCTGTGTAGAAATGAAGCAATTACTGTTACAGGTAATTATGTGCTCACATGTAATTTGCATAAGAGGAGAAAAAAATTCCTACAGTTTACTCATTCTGTAGATATTTGAGGCAACAAAGCAAACAGAAAAGAGCTATAATAAAACCTACACGTTCACTCAAGATGTCTTTGTGCCAAATGGACATTTAGAGAAGAAAAAGGAAAATCTCCATCACTTTCCCATAAGAAATTTCCCCCTTTTCCATAACAAAAACGTATTTATTTCCCTGCAACTAGTTTTCAAATAGCAAGAATAAACATTTGGAAAATAGATGAAACTTTGGTACTTTTCTTTCAAGACCTTCTGTTATATATGAGTCACAGCCTCTTGAATACACTTTCTAAGTATTGCAATTTTTTTGCTTAATGAAAGAAAAATTTGTGCACACACATCTGCATAATGGATTCAAACAGAAACATTCTTTTTTTACTCAAAAGAAAATATTTTCTGAGTTACGGCAATAATTCAACAAAGAAAATTGTCATTCTGAAATGAAAATCAAGAACTTTAAAAAAGAAAACACTTCGGTATTCATCAACTCCTTCCCTTATTTTGGAGGATAAATTATCTGCCAAATCTACATTCATGTAAATTTTTTATCTCCTTAAAATTTCATTGTTTAGGCACTTTGCTGAGGAAAAATAAGTCAGGTTATGTATCCAGTTCCTTTTCCAAAGCTTCATCTGTGGTGAAATAACTCCCAAAACATCTTTCCCCTGTGCTGGTCTCTTGTAGGTCACTACAGGGTGCCTTCATTGCAAGAATTTATAATTAGTAGGATGTCTGAGATTTAGATCCAGTGTGTGGATATTACAAAATACACCTTAAGTCTTAGTTTTCATAAGCTTAATAGAGAGCTGCTTCACTTGTCCTACAAGTCCTCCTTGAACTCCACCAAAATATAAATTAACTCCCAGGAAGTTAAGACAATTCAGGTTTCTGGTATCTGACCACGGTGTGATTCAAACTGGCTCCACAACAACAAGACAAATGTAATTCCTGGTATCCTTCCCTTCCCCAGCCTTCCACTTTCTTTGATACATGAAGTGAATTTCCCTTCCTCAATATATTGTATTTATTCTTCATACATTGTAGGGAAAATCCTCTTGTAGCCCATTTTCCCTCTAAACTCCCTCTGTTCTAGGATTAACTTTTTGTACTAAAAAAGCATTGTGTTTGTTTTTCTTCTAATACAGTCTGCATAATCCTATTTTACCTTTGTTGGGAAAGCACCTTCTAACACTCCCCAGTGAAGAAGTGTGTCCAGCAGCACTTAGGGAGCAGTGCAGCTTCCTGGGATAGCAAACAACTTCAAACAGTTCTCCCCACTGTATAATGGCATTGCAAAGACCTCAGTGGAACATCATGCTGAGAACTCAGGTGCACAACCAGGAGACAAACAACTCCAGACATCTAATATTTGGTGTTTTTTCCTCCAACATTTTAGATAGGCCTTTTCTGAGTGTCCCCTCCATCCCCTGCTGTGGTTCCCTGTGCTGTAACCCAAGCTCTGCTCCTGCAGTGCTATCCCAAGGGGACAGGACACGGATTGCTCACCCCATTCCCTACTCACAGGTAGCAACCCAGAGCAGCAAACTGCACACCTACAGCAGAGCATGGGAACCAGTCCCTCACTGCTTATGCTAAATCCCAGACATGCTTATTCTCTAGTCCCTAGGCTGGATAACAGCAAACAGCTGAGCCTCCAATAGTTGCCTGACAGGATGGGACAATCATCACATGGTGCTTTTCACACCTGTTTCCTTCTCCTTTTATTTTTGGGAGGAATAATATCGAAGCTAAAAGAATAATAAGTCCATGCCCTACCATCTTAGCCATTTCCTTATGTCTCAGACATATTTTACTCTGTTTCCATATAATCAGATGATAAACCTACATAAAGTCTGAAGGAAACAGTAAGGCTTCTGCACTGCTCTCCAGAGAGGTATCAGAATCACCAAATCTTGCCTCACATTGCTTTCTTTTGTTATGCACCTTGGAAATATTTTGGGTTCATTCCCTTAGTGTTTCTTGTTTGTTTGTACAGTTCTTCCTCAGCTTAAAGCACCACAGACAACAGTTTGTCACATGAATGTACTGAGAAGCAAAACACCTACACAGGATTCTCAGCACTGCCTGACCTGCTTAGGGACCTCCAGCACATCTTTAGCCAAGCTGTGCCTCATTTTACTGAGCAGAATGAGAGGTGTAATCACAGAGTCTGCAGTCAATGAAGAATTTGTCTGTGATCAGTTTTAAGCTGCTTTTTTTGGCAGAGTCTAAAATACAGAATTGAGAATTTTCTATGTTGACATAGTATGTATATTTTACTTTTTTTCATATACATACACACACATATGTGTCCAGAGCTCCAGGCAGGAGAATTTTAAGCAAATGGAAATAAAGCTAAAACAGCCACACAGAACTTTCATAAAGCAAGCCGTGAAACTGATGTCTAGGTCTGAAAATAAGACACTTCATTAAACAACAAATTTGCCTACTTCCAAATCCCTTTGCAGCCCCTTGTGAGTGCTGCTCTGTGGTGGAGGTTCCTACACAATGGCTGGACAAGGTGCTGGGAATTGGCTCTGCTTGGGAGCAAAAAGCCCCAGCACCTCACATTGTGGAGACCAGGCAGGGAAACAGCCCCTGGAAGCACAAAGGACAAACCTAGAACTGAGTCCTTTCTGGATTTGACCCAAACACACCAATTTAAAGGCCTTTTTCTGCTCCCCCCATCAGTGTAGGTTGTTGCCACTCATTGCATTGACCTGTAAAGTCAAGGCCTGACCTTTTTTCAGAGTCCAAATGAGAAAGCAGATGAGATACTGGGACAGAGGCAGACTTTTAGCCTCAGAGGCTGGCAAGGGCAGCAGAAGTGCTGTGCCTGAAATCTGCGTTGGGCCATGACCAAGACATCACTTATTCCACAGCCATCCACAGACTGTCACTTCGTTTCAGGACTAGAAATGAAGGGGTGGTCTGACACATAAGTCATTAAAAAAAATTAAATCAATATTCCTAAGCCTCACAAGAAAAGAATGCATTTGAGAGTCAGATTTTTTTTTCAAGAAGAAAGTCAAGTCCAAACGCTAGTTAGGCCTGTCTGCAGCTGTGAATTGAGCATGTAAAAATATACACTGAGACTTCTTTAAACATGAAGCCAATGTTATGAAGAACTAGATGTAATTTTCCAAACAAAAATGCTATGGTCCCTACCTTAATTTAGCTGACTAGTTTGCATGCTCAGAAGATATTCATACTTAGGGGTAGAAAGCCCAATTAATTCTATATATGTAAAATTCTACCATTTCACACTCAAAGGGAGGGCTGTAACTTCCAAGACAGAGGGGAGAGCACTGGAAATGATCACTCTATAACACCAACTAAGACTTCATGTTGGTGCTAATACTGTTAATTTATTCTCTTAATTGAAAGCTATCAACATCAGAAATTTTAGGTTCTTTTGGAGACCAAATCATTTTATGGGTCATAACACTTATGTGTCTGATTCTGGAAAGAACATAAGTTATCAATCCATCAAACCATTTTCAAACTAACATGATACTTTTTCTTCCAGAAATATTTTAGTGTTTTATCAGCATGTCAGGAATTCAAGAGACCCTTCCATAGTGAGTGCTTGTCCAAGTCCACCCAATACCTCAAACTTACATCAGATGAAACACATTAGATTGGTTTTCTTCTCTTCGTGTTTTTCCACATGTATATTTAAAGATGGCTTCTTGTTGGCTCATTTGTGTCTGAATCAATTAAGTGATCTTTAGGTTCCTGTAAGTTTTCCTCACAAAATATATCTTTCCAGACAGCTGAGCATACATTCAGGACCAGAAAAAAAACTCGACTTAATCTTGTAGAAATCCTAAATTTCTCTCATGAGATCACCTGTGCCTGCCCTGAAGCCTTTACACAGAGGCAAAAGGAAAGAAATAAAACTGTTGGCGTCCAGGCATGTCCTTTTAGCAGGGCTTTGGGTTCCTGTTTTCCTTCCACAGCACAAAGATGATGCCACAAAATCTGCAAAAGGCTAACACAAGGATTGTGACTGAACATCATTGACCTGCACAATGACAAAAATCATTGAACCAGTCAAGGCAATTTGTGATGAGAAGTTACAGGGCTGGAACAGAAGCGCGCTCAGGGCACTGAAGAACCCCAGAGTCATCCTGGTCTCCTCAAACTACAGTGGGCAAATCTCTCCCCAGCAGCCATGGCCAGTTCTCTGCAAACTCTGCTAAAGAATGAAATATTTGAGAGCCCTCACAAAACAAACAGATCTGCATTTGAATCACCCTGCTTGGAAGATCGCAGTGTATGGAGCTCCTAATGAAACTACATTTGGCAGAGTTACAAAATTACATTTAAAAAATCTACTTCTTTTTCCACCGTCAATGCTCCTTTATACGCACGATGACAAAACTGAATCCAGTCTAAAATGCACCTGTCAGAGCTGTCAGCCATCAGCAGCACTCTTTTGTTGTGTGGTTATGCTGCCAGGCTATTCCAGCATGTTTTCACTACGAGGAGGAGCTGTCATCTGAATATGGCAAAACAAAACTGTGTGAGTCACTCAGCAAAATCAGACAGACCTTCCAGTTTGGAGTAAGACACACAGGCTGTCTGAGGCTGCAGACTCCTCAAGACTGTCTTTTTGCCTGTGCAGCACTCAGCTCCCATCACAGTGCTGATCCCACTGCAGCAAAGTAACAAAGTAATGGGAGCAGCATTTCAGGGCCCTGGGAATCAGCACTGGCTCTGCATTGCTACAAGTCACAATTAACACCCAGTTTGTAAAACAGAAGTAGTACAGTGATACTGGAGTTAATATAATGTGGCAAATAAAGTAATACATAATTTTTATAGAGCAAAATGAGGGAGGACATCATTCCTTTGGTGTGTACAACAAGAATTAAGGACATTTAAGCATTCACTTATTTCTTCTTGCAGTGTTGTGGGTTTTTTCTTATAAGTTTTTGCCACTAAATCCAGGCATTTTGTACCCCCTGGCAACTACTGGAAGTTAACAGTTGAACTAATGAGATTGTGAAAGCACTCCCTCTTTGAGAGAGGAAATGATTTTCAGTCAAACATCCCAATGTTTTCCCTACCATCTGCACAACCTTTTGTTAAAACACCTTCTATACCAAGACACCTGATTAAACAGATGGGGGAAGAAAAAAAAGCCTTTGTTAAAGTTTTGGCATCCTATTTCTTCAATTAGATTCTTCCAATAAGTTTTCAGCAAAACCACACTTCATGTTCCACATACTTTTAATCATAAAACTTTTGCCAAGAAGAGTTAAATGGAAGCAATCCTTGATGCCCTGCAGTATCTTTATAGGGCTGAAAATACAGTGCCACAAGTCACAGAACTGCTTGGGTTGGAAGAGACTTTAAAGACCATATCATTGCACCCCTCTGCCATAGGCAGGGACCCCTTCCACTAGCCCATGTTGCTCCAAGCCCTGTCCAACCTGGCCTTGGACACTTCCAAGGATGGGGCAACCACAGCTTCTCTGGGCCTTACGCCATCACAGGGAAGAATTTCTTCCTATTATCTAATGTAAACCTGCTCTTTCAGTTTAAGGCCATTCCCCTTTGTCCTGTCACTCCAGGCCCTTGTCCAAAGGGCCCTCCCCATCTCTCCCATAGCCCCTTTAGGTAACAGAAGGTGCTATAAAGTCTCCTTTGAGCCTTGTCTTCTCCAGGCTGAACAATCCTATCTCTCTCAGCCTGCCTTCGTAGGAGAGGAGCTCCAGCCCTTGGAGCATCTTCATGGCCTCCTCTGGACTTGATCCAACAGAGCCACATCTTTCTTATGTTGGGGACCCCAGAGCTGGATGCAACACTGCAGGTGAGGTCTCATGAGAGCAAAGTAGAAGGGGAGAATCACCTCCTCCACCTGCTTTTGATGCAGTCCAGGACATGGTTGGCTTCTGGGCTGCCAGTGCACATTGGTGGCTCGTACTGAGCTTCTCAATCCACCAGCACCCCAAAGTCCTTCTCCTCAGGGCCGCTCAACCTGTACTCTGCCCAGCCTTTATTTATGCTTGGGATTGCCCTGAGCCTTGTCCAACACCTTGCACTTGGCCTCACTGAACCTTGCACTATCCCACCTCTCCAGCCTGTCCCTCCAGAGTGTGACTGCCCCACAGAGCCTGGTGTCACTGGCAACCTCTTCTCCACAGGCCACTTGCAACTTACTGCAGCAGTTGTTTGAGCTTGGGACACACCAAATAAATACAGCAAAAAGAGACTGAAGTACAAGGGAAGTGTCAGATAAGTACCACCTCTGCACCAGTCCTTATCCTTAAAGGCCTGGGAAAGCATCTGTTATTTTAACTATCCAGTGTAGATGTCAATCCTAGACAAAGACAACACTGTGATACTGCTTTGGGCCAACACAGAAAATGCACAATAAAATGCACAACCTCTAGATAGTTCATATTAAGTACTCAAAATTCAGGTAATCTACTAATTCATGGTATTGCAAAGGAGCATTTGTTCATAACTAAATGCAGGAAACAATGCTGGCAATGCAGTAATTGGGATTAGGTGTGTGCAGATTAAGCCCACAAAGAAAAAATAATTCAGCTACACTCTTTCTCTTGCCCGGGAAAAAAAAATCAGCACCTCTAACAAAAAAAATCTAAATGTCAGTACTCTGCTAAGAAACGGATTGCCAAGTAGATTGGCACAGTTCACAGCTCCTGTACCAGGCTGGGCAGCCGTATCAGTCAGTATTGGCAATAAGGACTGGCTGCCCCAGATGGCTGGCAGCACTTAAACAACCTGGGACCCAGATGTCAGTGAAGCAGTGAGCAAAGCAAAATCATATCACTGAAATGCTTCATTTCCCCAAACAATTATGCTTTTAAAAATCAAACCAAAAACTGTAAAACCAGAAACCCCTGAACTCTAGTAGGGGTAGAAAGGAAAGCAAGGGCAGCTTTGGTTTCATCCCACAGCCTTCTCCTCCTGGCTGCATGGAGCTCATTCCCCTCAGCCCCTTCCCTTCTCTGGAGTGGCACATGGGGCCATTTAAGGGGGAAAAGCTTGGCAGATGCAAGACCCAAGTGCCAAAAGCCTGGATGCTTTTTCTCCCTAGCACTGCCAGCAGTGGCATCTGGTTGCATGGCTGGCTCAGCACTCACGGTGGGGGGGTCCTGACTCGGGGCCTGGCCAGCTCTGCTGAGGGTCTGGTGTGTCAGCCCATCTCTCTAAACAGCTACCAAAAATCCTTGCTCACTACTAACCCTTTCATTTTCAGAGGAGAATAGGACAAACACAGGATTTTGTCCAAACACCCATCCTGCAGTCTTTCTGTGCTCTGCCTACACCTCGCACAGCTCGAGCTCACCCTCAGCATGTGTTGAGGCGGGACAGTTTAGCATAAAGTTTTCCTAATTAAATTCACTCTGGCTTCAGGTTGGGCAGGAATGCAAAGATTGTTGCATGTCAGGATGGAGACACCTTGCCAGCAGCTAGGGCAGAGATAGGCACAGGGCTGTGTCACGTTTACCTCAGCCTACAACATCGTACACAAGCTGGGTCTGCAGCCTGGTGTTTGCATGACTAACTATAAGCCTTCTGTACATTTACACATTCATTTAGGTTTCCAGATTTTTGTATATTCACATGGTGCTACATGTTTTCTAAAAGCTATAGTTCCTGGCTCTAAGGTATTTGGGATCTCACTGTGAAATCCAGAGAGACTCATTACCATTTCAGAAAAAGACACCTTATTGAAAGTGGCACACAATTGTAAAAAAAGAAAAAAGGCTTGAAATCTGCATTTTTTTCCTTCCCTCCACCTCTACCACGACATTTAGCATAATACAAAATCTGAACTGCTGTTCTTCATGACATGTTACCCATTCCTAGACACAGACAACAAAGTTGGCTATCCCCATTTGTTCCTCTGGCTTTGAAATGTGTTTGTGTTATGAAAGCAAGTTTTTAACCTGTTATATGAAGAAATTTATCCATAAGAAATAAATGTGATTCTTAACACACTTCTGTATTATGTTTATTGCTGCAAATTTTAAAATATTACAGTTCTTCATTAGCTTGACTGCTCAGTAATCTCAGAAGTGTCTACACAGCTAAGGACCCCCAAGAGCAAATGTGAGGATAATACTGGAGCTGCAGCCAGCACAGAAGGGCTCGTAGTACTGCAGCGCACGTAGATCCATGTGTGGGAATGATTATCCTCAACTTTTCAGCTCTTTGATGCATTGTGTGAAAGATACCCACAAATCTTAACCAAAAGTTTCCTACATTAAAAGCACAGCCAAGCAGAGGAGCCTGGTCTTCTGGCTGTGGAGTTTGCCTGAATATACCCCCATGTGAATACCCTGCTTTGAATGATGTAACATGAAAGGATTGCCTGCATTGTGCAGAAATTTTCTGTTTCCCATTACTCATACTTGTAAATGTATCTGTTCTACAGCTCCCTAAGAAATGAACAAGCCTTAGCATCAGAAATATTCCTAACACATTTTTAGGCAAAACAGAACCAGCTAGCTGTTCCAATGTATTAAGTAATTCTTTCATGCTCCACAAAGCCTCGCAGCCTTGAGATAACATTTGGATGCATTTATGCAATTTCTGAGATTCCCTACGCAGGTACAATTAGGTCTTTTCCCACTGTGACAGGAGCTTTTCCTTGGAAGCCTGATAAACTGCCCTGCTGACAGCTGTGCAGTGGTGGTAAGAGACAGGCAAGTGCCTCAGAGGTTGGAACAAGAAAGTATTCCTGCATTTTTAGCACCTGGGACTCCTGCTTCGCAAACATCCCCAGCTGTGGTATGGAAAAAACTGCAATATTTGTACCTATTTTACAAAATATAAAAGGGCAAATAAAAAATAAGATTAAAAAAAGAAATGCAAGAATAAAAGAATTTTACCAAGGTGTAACAGTTCTCAGACTCAGATTTGGTGTCAGAGCAGTACCACTGCTGCCTTCAGGAGATTTTGATCTGACTGAGAGATGACTGTACAATCCTTCCCCTGATCACAGCTCAGGAGCCACTGCTTGGGTGAAGAAATCCTACACATCAGATTTGGCCAAAATCCATGACAAAAACCCCCAACACACCACAGCAGAGTCCTGTGTGCAAGTTCACATCTATAACAGCAGCTTTTGCTACCTGAGCACATCAAACAGACAGTGGTGATTTTCACATGATATTTTTACACTCTCCAAAGTAAGACATGCAGTGTTAACAGTAAAAAGGCAACAATAGTCACAGAAGTGGCCTTTTCTTGGACATGATCTCCTTAAAATACAGCTTTTTAAAGACGATTATAAGAAAGGAGTTATAGTGGCAAATCTTCCAATTACTACAGACTAAGCAATTCTTCCTAAATTGCTCCTTTGGGTCTTTCTGCTGAAAGACCAAGACTCCAGAGAGCTTCAGCTATTTGGTGTTTTGCAGACCTCCCACCTCCTTTCTGCCTCTCAAAGCTGGCAGGAATTGGCACAAAAGAAATATGATGAAAAGATATTCCCCAACAATGAGGTGGGGAATTAGACATTGCGAATGCAGCACAGCAATCTGGAAAAATCTAACCACGAGGCAGCAATTTCTACACTTGACAAAAGATTTCAACACCAAGTTCACGTAAGTAAGGAAATCTTTGACCTCCTCTCCTTTGCAATGGAGCTGTATTGAAATCTCCAAATGTGATGGCAGATTCTCTTTTATAAGCACAGGATTTCGCTTGCATTCTGCAGTACCTCAATATGCACAGGGTTGTGTTTCTTTTTTATCCATAAGGAAGTGTGATGGTTGAACCCTTATCACCCTGTACACTCCTTATCTCACCAGGGTTCATTTCTCTGAGCAACTGGGTAAAAACTCCCTACTTTCTTCATCAATAAAGCAGTGCCTGCTCTTCCCTGCCTGTGAGATATGGTTGTTTTAGAGCAGTTCTGATTTCTCCCGACTGCAACAACTAATCTTGTTGTCCATTGGGGTTCAGACTTAAAATTATTGTAATGAATCCTGGTGAATGGCCCCAGCAGCTTGTGATTACTCAGGACAGAAAGACACAGCTTAAGAATGACACCTGTATTTCTGCCCTACTCCATCTCACATCAATCAAAAGACAAGGCACCTTCATTCCAGTGCTGTGCGAGCAGGAATAAGCTGCTTTTGGATCTAACAGAGCTTCCTAGACTTCATCAACCAAATAAAGAGAAGAAAGGGAGCCCTGAGCACTGCAAGGGGTATCCCACCAGCATCTTGTTCCTCTCTGCAGACACCTTGACATCACAGGGCTAAGGGGAACAGTGAATAGTTGGTGAAATGGGGCAGTGCTGGACTTGCACTCACCCCCACAACAAGCATAGCCTGGGAGTGGTTCAGAGGGAATCAGTGTGAATACACCTCCCAACACGCTTCGCGTGTGCAGTTGGATCCTTCACCCTCCATGACTCACTGCAAGGCCTGGGCTGAGCATCTGCCACCTCTGCCAGCAGATGAGAAAGCAGAGAGAAAGTGCAGCCAACCAAGAGACTTTATAAGGGAAAAGCTCAACATAAAGACTAGTAGAGACCAGGGTGCTCTGCCCTGACACCAGAAAGGAAAAGCTGCACATCTCACAGCACAGTCTAATTTGTTTATAACCTACAAATCTGTAGCATATCATAGCAACACCATTAAAATAAGCCTTGGTGGCCTCTAAGACTTAATGTCATCATATTTAATATTGGAAGAATGGAGCATAAAGGACCAAGAAGAGGAGAAACGTCTTGAGAAGCCGAGAACTCCCCTCTTCTGACTTTCAAAGATGATATTCAGCTTCTTCTGCTAATACAGCTGGAAAAGACACACTCTGCTTAGTTTCTAGAACCCAAGAAAATCACAGAGCCTTCAATACATTCAGGTCTGAATGGCAACAAAACCTATGAAGCCAAAATACTGGAATAAAACAAAAATATGTATAATTTTTCCCATACTGCCCTTGTTAATTTGGACACTATCTCCTAAGTTTGTCTGCTGAATTTGATCTTCTCTGTACTCCTCTCAAATTTTTGCTCATAGCTACTTTTCAGTAACAGGGGTTTCCAATGAAACATTGCTCACAACAGAGGCTGGCAGCTGTTGGGGAGCTTGGTTAGCTCTGTCTTTTCTATGGCACTTGTGTTTTTATTTTAACTGGAAGCAGTAAGATAGTTATAACCGGAACATCCACAGTAAAAGGGGGTCACACTAAACATGCCAGACCAGTCTGGGCAGGTCTAATTTAAACACCAGCCTTTTAAGAACAGGACTGTCTTTGAATGAGATTTCTTTGTACTTCTGAAGACAGCACACACCCTTTTCCTGCTGCTTGATTAAACAGCACTTGCCCAATGAATAGATCTTGATCAGGAATAGAAAATGTATGGAGCTGTCCTGGGGAAAATGTGCAATATCCTTTCCCAGACTCACCTGTGGGAAGACACGTACAGCTATATTGAACACACAGTCCTTTAAATCAGTCCTCTCACACATGGACCTCTGCTCTGTCAAATGTCTGTGCCTTTAAAGTATTTCCCTTATGCATTTGAACATGATAAAGCATTAATGGTCATGGAAGTGTCTCACAGGAAAGCTGTACTTTTAGACCTGGCTTTGCCTCTGGAGGGCAAACACAAACCAAGAGCTGAGCTATTTCATGATTGCAGTCTAAGATCCATCATCACAGTCACAGGAGAAGGCCTGAAGTGCCCACATCACTACTCTTGCAGAAGTGGATCCTCCCTTGCTAAAAATAACCCTTTCTTTGCTGCATGAACAGTCATCCTTCGTTTTGTTCCCACTCACCCACAGCTGCACATGCCACAGAAAGCAGGCAGGGAAGTGCTAAGGAGGAGCTGGTGCTCATATGCAAGCTGAATATTAAAAGCTCACAGTTCTGTGCTGTATGGTCCTTTCTCCTGTTTCAAGGAAATAGTTCAGAAATTCTGGCTTCTACAAATGCACACAGAGAAAGCATTAATTCCACCGTATAAATATACTGCCATTAGATTTTTAGAATAACAAAGAATAAGAGAAAACTTCACTCCATCAAAAGCAAGACAGTTTGCTGCCTAGAACACATATCTGGGTTAAGTCTGCTCTCTGCTCCAGTTTTCCTGAGTTACCTTGGGCAAATAATTTCCCAAAGGAATGGGCTTGGACTCTGTCAGGTATCGCAGCTCCCGCTAATTTCAGGACTGTGCTGCTTCAACACATTTCAAAATTTCACACCTCAGCTCCATATAAAATAGCAAGAAGAGCATTTCTTTACCTCGCATAATAACAGGAAGAAAAATATATCCTAGGCTTTAAACCACTTGTTACATACTCTGCAGGGACAACAGCCAGGTCAGGCTGGTCCCCCCTCTCCAGGGGTGACTCATTTCTAGGAGAAGGTGCTTGCATTCATTTGGAAGGACAACAAGGCATGACTCAATGGATCAAAGTAGTTTATCAGCACCCAAATCAGCACCTAATGTTAAATTCTGAACTCCTTTCTGCCAGTTCATTTACATATTAGAGCTTTCCATGGCTAGTATTAGCTGAAACTAGACCCACTTGACAGGCAGAATGGTTAATTATGTGATTGTGAAATTTCTGCAGTGGCTCTGGTAAACATTGTACATTTTTATTTTCTTTTTTGTTGTGTATTTGTTTGGAAGGCCTAAAGAGGTAATTTTGGGAGGATGGGATGCACTTTCCCACCATTCTCTCTCCAATCACTCCACTTTCTAGGAGGTAGAGAGCTTGACCACACTTAGGGAAAGGATTTTAACTAGTCCTCAAAAATTTCTATATTGCTATATAAGCATCTGCCTGTCTCTTTCGATGGCAAATAGGAATCATTCTGCAAAAAGAATTCTTAACAGCACTTCAGCTTAGCCCTTGTCTCCTGGTGCTTAGACAAACAGTTTTGGGTTTATGTAAATAGTTGGTGGATCAAATTTCCCCCGCAGCCACACCCAGCCAGCCTGAATCACCCAGGGAAACAGAAAGAAAGTCACCTTTTATGCATGGCATTTTTACCAAAGTACACAAGAGTTGCTACGTTACCCTTTGCCTGCCAGCAAACAGATTTTTCATTCTGAAAGAATCTTCTTGTCTATCAACCCTCTGCATAATGCTTGGTAAAGTTTGATCTGGTTAAGGGGAGGAGCAGTAGGAGCAAAACCGAAGCAAAATAAATGCTCTAAGCAAGCCTTTGCTTCTGAACTTCCATGGCGTTGCTCCTCTAGAGGAGCCAAGCTCCTACCACCTGCTCTTCCTACAGCCACCTTAGTGTAGGACAGGAGGACTAAGCCACCAACCCACATGGACAAATACAAAGGTTGTTGAGAAAAACCTGTATGAACCCCATGAGTTGATCTACATGTACTTGTAAACTGTCTTTAGATGGGCTTGCTTTTCTGGAAAGATCAATACAAGGCAAGGCTAGCCAGATCAGCTGTAGTTATACCTCTACAGGGGAAAATTATGGAACAACAAGCAGACCTGTGGCCCCTCCCTCTCTGCCCCTGCTGTCTGTCCTGCATGCAAGGCTCCCAACACCAGTTATGGTACAGCACAGCCCTACACACCTGGGGTTTGGCCACAACTCAGCACTACCTGCATCCCTCCTCCAGGAGCCAAGAGATGTGTCCTTCTCCCTGTTTCAAGCTGCAAGGAAACTCATTCCTAAGGTTGATGGCATTGCTGCAGTTCTAGTGGTGCAAGGCTTGGGAAGAGATGCATCTCTGCTGATGCTCCCAAAAATTCAGACACACTTTCTAAAGCAAAACCATGTGTTCAGGCTCACAGCAGAAACAACAAGGAGAAATGACTTTTAGATGTTTCCTTTAGCATTGTGATGTCTGACAAAGCCTCAATTCTGGTTCTAATAATCACTCATTAGCCTCTGTGCACTCAGACTCTCATACTATTACCAGCAAGCAAACCCAGACTGAGACAAGTCAGGTGTTCCCAGAGATCACCACTCTCTGGCCGGTTCATCTGGACTCCTGCCCAGCCAGACCCTTAATCCCACCTCCAGCCCAACCTCTGCTTTGCAGCTGCTGCAAGAATTCAAAAGGGCTCTGGAAAACAAAGCCCCAAGGTCTGAATTCTCTATGGAAACCTGAATGCAATCCCTGCTACGTCAGCAATCTACCTAAACTTGCCAGCTATCCACACAAAACACTTGAAAAGCCAAGCCCCACTGTGGGTTTCATTGATGAAACAGAGGGAGATTGGACTCAAGAGTTGTTCCTACTTACTGGCCATTAGAAACATGAAATGCTTTGTGAGGGTTTGATTTATTGCAGGAGAACAATTCCATGGTTGAGCCAGCTCCCTTCATGGCATAGTGTATAGGCTGAAATCTTTTCTGTTTGCTTAAAGCCTTTATAGAAATTCTTACATAGTTTTAAATAGTTGTGGTTAAACACTTGTAAATACATAAGCATTTCCAACTGTGTCACTATCATTTCCATTGCACTTCTAATGCTTTATGCAGGAGTCTGATTTTTTTATGTGAAATGTAATTACATTGATTCAAGACTTCTCTTTTTTGTTGTTCCATTAATTTTGTTATATTCCTCAGACTGATTTTGACTCTATCATAGGGCTCATGAGCACCAGGGAGTACAAAGTGTGTTGGGTGAATCATAAATCACTGCAATGTGCGTTTTAGTCTTCATGGAAGGCAAGCCCCAGCTCTTTCTACATAGTTTCTAGGAGAGACCTTAGCACTATTATTCTTTGAAACACTGGGATAAGCAGAAAACAAAGCTTCTAAATATCAATAAATTTAAAAAGAAAAAAAAATAAAAAACGTCTCTGAGTAGATCTTAACTACAAAGCCATTTGTGATCCATGCCTGGATTCATCTGGACTTCAGAGTGTGATTTGCAGCTTTCTGGGTAGCAGAAAACTGACCTTCTCTGAAGGTTGAGAAATCATTAATTAATCAGGGAAAACTGCAAGAAAAAGGAAAGGTACACCAGAGGAAGAGAAAATTGCAAAGAGAAGGTGGCGTGTGATGGGCAGGGACCTGGGCAAGCACAGGAAGGCTGCTGGTGTTGGTGCTCACTGTGGGAGTCAGCACAAGCTGAGAATGAACTGATGTGATACATAAATCCCCAGCAAAAGTGATTGCACACACCCAGCTGAAAAATGTAAGTAAACAATAATTCCTGTCCTTTTTATATCTACTGCTTCAAGCTCAAGCATGCTTTAATCCTTCATTTTATTTGATATCATTTAGCTTATCCAACATCTATAAAAGGATATGTTCCCCTTCTTAGACTGCCTTCAACTTTCTATGAAACCAGCTTTAAGGAGTAGGCCAATATTTATATAACAGACAATACCTGAAAGGGGGCTCTCCCTGTCTAGAAAGGTAGAGAGAAATTCCCATTTTAGGCCTTCAGTATAGGAAAAATCAGCATGCTTAGAGAGTGGCTTCAGCCACGTATTTGATATTCCTTGCATGTGTCCCTCGTGTCTGAAAACCAAGGACTATATGCCAAAAGTCATTCACTTTTCAGATGTGACACGTACAGAAACGCCCCCATCTTTGAACAGAAACAATCAGAAGTATTTCACTCTTGTAGAGCTTTCAAACAGTTGTAAGAAATACAGGGTTATAAAGTCCCCTATACATCAAACAAGAATAGAGAGACTGACAGGGAACAGAAAAGTGGTGGAAAATAGGAAAAGTAGTTAAACAAAGGAGCCTGGAAAACTGGGTTCTCCACCTCAGGTGCTTTGTTTGGCCTTTGTCAAGTTACTTATCTTCTGTTTCCTTAATATTTTTATGGAAACTCCCAAGTAAAAATTATGAGCTTGTAGAAGTCAGAAACCAGCACTGAGGGAAGCAAAAGCATCTTTGAGTTACAGTTTAGAAGAAAAAGAAGTGGAGAATGGAATAATAGGACTGACATTGAATGAGGGAAGTTTCAGCTCTTGCTCCTAATGTTTGACATTGCTCCTTTATCACAAAGTCATTGACAGCAGCCTGGATTGCTTTGCCTCTAAGGGCCTTATTTTATCTTCTCACCTGCTCTTCTTCCAGTAGTAGGACTTCTGGTCTCATGAGCTTTCATAATCGTGCATAATGACAATCCCAGTGTGACACTACTGAACTGGCAACCTTTGCCTCTCTATCCACTTATCACCATGTTATCTCAACATGTCCCTAATTTTCTGCTTTTACTTCCTGCAGGCTGAGTTGGGAGAGTGGACTGCATGTGTTTTAAATTATTATCCCTCTGGTTACTCTCTGAATATTATCCTAGGGAATGCTGTGCTGCATCATGAGGTTCATCTCTGATTGTGATCTCTGTTAGCAACAGTGTTAGATAAATTCAAGTAAAACTTACATGTACAGCTGTAAGAGGCACAACAGCTGTTTAAGTACTTTCAGACCTTTAAACAAATTCATGGTTCATAAATATTTTCATGTCCTAGAATGAATCCATAATACTTGGTTTCTTTCATCACACCATTTTATTCAATTTGCTGACTTTTTTCTTCCATCTTATAAAAGCACAAATACTTGTATACACCCAAAAAAACACCCAGTTGCCTGTGGAATGGAAGACTTTAAGACTTCCATCAATCTACTTTTAGATGATCTAAAATCCCAATGCAGGTAACATTACAAAGATTTCCACTCTAACAGAAGAGGTTCTCTCTGGATGAGTGTTGCACACTCAGTTGGAAAGTTGCTGCCTCCTAAGCAGATGAATTGCAGAAATAGCTTTTAAGGTTAAATACTCCTGCAAAGGATCCAGGACTACTTGACTGAATTCCAGGAGGTATTATTCCAACTTCTCAACACCCATTTGACCAGTGCTCCTAATCCTGTGATGAGGCAGAACATCTCGTATCTGTGCAGTGTTTCTAATGGAAGTATTGGAAGGTCATTTGGAGGAAAAAGAAAAAAGTCCTAACCAATTTTAAAATGACACTTTCTTGGTAAAACTCACATGGTGCAGTGCCTTCTGGAGCAGAGGAGTGAACAAAATGATCCCTGATGCCCCTCATGTCCAACATACAGACCTGACAGAGCAGATATGGTCTTGTTGCTAATTGACTAAACTTCAAATGCAGCAAGTCCTGATGCCAGAGAAAAAATACAGATGAGAACTAATCAGACAGAAGATTCTGTTTCTTCCCCTGAACTGAGCCTCCTGCACCAAGCTCTGACTACCCAGAAATGTCTAACTCCTTGTACTCCTCTTCGGGCTGAGTGGCAGAGCACAGACTGCACCAAGCCCCAGATATGGCAAAGAAAGAAAAGCAGGAAAGTGCCTTTTTGACGCCTAAAGCTGAAATGCCTATCAACACTGCCTTTAGATGATCTAAAAATGTGAGGGGACAAACTGGTACTACAATCCTGCATTTCCAGAACTCTATCCAGTAAAAAGAATATACTATTTTTCACAAGTGTTAACAGTGATTTGCAAAACCCTGGTGGGCAGGGAGGCATCACAGTCCTTGTTTTATATATAGGGCCCTTTTTTCATGACTGCATTTGTTCAAGCCCAGCCCCCCAGGTGCCTGTTTGCTTGGAGCACAGGGCAGCTCACCCACCTTTAAGAGCTTTCCCATACAGCTCCTTGCCCTTCTTACAGGTGAGAAAAAGGTATTTTCTACACAAATTAACTATTATGTTGACATGGGGTGAAAAGTCTATTCAGTGGGAAGGTCTATGATCCATTGTTTAAGGTGGACAAGGTATGGGCACAGGAACCTCCTTGTGTTCAAAGGAGGTTCATGTCATCAGCAGGGAAAGCAAACAATTTGCTACGAGAGCACTTTATGCTGTCTGACAACGTTTGTGTGCATCTGCATAAATAAAAAAACCACTTCATACTGCTGCTGAATGACTTCTTTCTCCCTCCCTATTTGGATTTACTCCAAAGCCAGGATTATAACTGCGCTTTGCTAAGCAACAACTATTAACTACTGCTACTTCATCAAAATCCTGCACCAATGCATTTAACCAGTTTATCAGCCAGGAAGATGATATTTTCATATTTGCTAGCCTGGAGCTTCACTAAAATTAAGATCAACTGAGTACAGCTATAACAATTATCAATTTTCATTCTTGAATAACAGCTTGAAATTGCCTTCAGGAGAAAGGAGGGTCCTTTGCTTTGGATAAAAAAAAATAAAAATTTAGATATGAAATTAACTACTCTTTCTTCCTCAGGCTAAACATGTGGTTAAGCTCACTAAAATTATTCAACAGCTTTACAGGTTGCATCCCTATTTGCTTTAGCTTTTAGGTTGATAAATGAGTAAGTGAAAAAAGCTGTCAGGTACGTTACAGTAAGTTATCAGCCTGCACTTCTACCTGTCCTATAACTAAATTACCTCCTCCAGCCAGTAGGACTATACCAACAGGGGGAAATTTGAAGTCCCCCTAAAACAAAAAACCTTCAAAACTGCCAAGACCAGTGTCACCCACTGAATTTGAATCCAGGGTTCTGTACACTGTTAGTCACAGTAGAAGACTCTTTGTGTCAAAGCAGTTTAATATCAACTGAGGAGACAATAGTTTTACCTAAACAACATCATAAAGATGTAAATATCATAATACCATTGCTGAATGCTTTTGGATCACATGAAGTTACTGACAAACTAAGAGGTAGACAAACTGTCTCCTACAAGTTTCTGGGCTCTGTTTCTTTCCATGGGCCTGGCACAAACATCAGGCAGATCTAGTGGCTCCATCTCTCAAACTTTTAGCTACACATTGCCCCAATTCCTCAAGCAAACAGACCAGAGCTTTTATGTATTCTTTTTAAGAGAGCTCCCAAAGGCAAAGAAAATTAGCTATGTAAGCAGTCAAAATAGATTTTTGTCTCAAAATAGAAGAATAAACAAAATAATGGAATTTCTCCCCTCTTCCTTCTACAATTTTTCTGCTGAAAAAATGCCAGGTGCTTTATTTATTTATTTGGATGCAAAACATTGGCAAAAACAACACTATTTGGGTTTGGAGTTTGTTTTTTTTTTCCTTTTGAAGATTTTCCACTGAACATACTTTACATTGTTTTAATGGATCCTACCAACCACAGCAAACCCATGCAAGCCAGTACTGAAGTAATGTCATCTCTGGATTGCTTAAAGCTGCACAAAGAGATTAAAGCAGCCCAGCTCTACCTTGCTCAATCTGCAAGATTGCAAACTCCTACTTTGAGGCACGTGTGGTGCAGCATGGCATGGCCCTGTGTATCTCAGGAGAAGGTCAAAGGGACTGATATCCTGTTGAGCAACATTTTCTATGACTGAGACAAATGTAGCATCAGATCAAAAGCGAGTAGGTTGAGTAAAAGATCAGCTTGCCATCAAATTGAAGACATAAGAAAGACAAAGCAATTCCATCAAGAAAAATTAACACGCATAGATAAGAGGTAGATGGTGAAACTGTTTCAAGATATGTTGATAACTCTACTTCATCAAAGCAGTAGATTGGCTATAAAATTAAATCTTAGTGAATTTAGGATGCTTTTTTTTCCCCCAGACAAAACATTTCCACATTAAAAAAATGTGTCATTTGTAGGTTCCAGATCTAAATTTTTGCAGCTTTTTCTTTTGGTAACAAATTTTCTTTCTGAAGATTTTCTGAGTTTTAAATAGTTAAAATTAAACCAATATCATAAAGCATCTTAATTATGTCAAAATGACTGCTTTCAGGGCTTTTGTTTTTAACTAATAGCATTTCTCATTTTCTACTTTCCCCCCAAGAAGGGAGAAGAAAAAAAAAAAAGACCAAAAAAAACCAAAATGAAAAACCAGAAATACCACCTAACTTAATTGTCCTGCACAGCTTTCCACACTGCAGCAGTGCACAGACATTGCAGAAAGACATAAGCCTTGCTATTTTACCTTTGAGCCCATGGAAGAGAGCAACATGCCTCTGTAAAGAACATAAAGGCAAGCAAAGATTTCCCACAGGTTGGGGAGCTCCGTGTCATGGATCTGAGCCCTGAGCTTTCACCTTACTTGGCTGAAATCTGAGAGCACACATTTTGGAGGTGGGAGATGACAGAATCAGAAAGAAATGGCATTTTTGCTTTTCAAAATTCTGGACAGCAACCCAGGGAAATGTCTTGATCTACAAAGCCGTTTGCTTATCTTGGCAGCTCCACCCCAGCTCATGCTGGATGGCAGAGAACAGTTTCCCTCCTCACAATGAGCCAAATGCACTTCTTGCAGGTTGAGCTGCATGGCTGAGACAAATTCCACTGTATTGGAGGAGAAGAATGGGCAGCACCTTTGGGAAGGCTGTTCACGAGAGGAGCTGTTAAGCTGCAGCCCAGCAGGGCTTTCCTCCCCTCCTACACTTCATCAGTGGTCCAGGGCAGCAATTGCAGCCACTACAGCTCCTTCCTCTGGTGGCACTGAGAGCCACCGTCCTGCCAGGCACTGATTGCAATTAATTAACACGCCACCCACAGCTTTTCCAGAGCCTCTGACCCACTCAGGGAAAGGGTCATTTTCACAGTCACAAAGGGAAGTTGCAGCAAATTAAAACAATAGTGTACATGGCAAGGAATTGCTGAGGAATCTCTCTTTAAGGAGGATATCACACCACCTTCACCTTCCCTACCCCCCAGTAGTTTGCTAATGTTTTATGGTGGTGACACCATTAAGGAGTTGTCTGGATAAAGCTCTAAGTCATTACACCTGTTATGGTATACCTGACATAACAAAAGGTTCAGATACTAAATAATCCATGATTCCTTCATTTGCTGGGGCAAAATTGGCTTCTGCATAGTGAGATTAATGTCTCCCATCCCCACCTTTAGTAGGAATCAGTCACCTGAAGGTCTAGCTCCAGTGAACACCCTGACTATGGGAGACCAGGGCATAGCAACTACAACACACTCTACAAAGGAGAGCCTTTCCATAAGAGTAATTTGCCAGGAACTTTTGAACATTTATTGTGTCCCCAAGTCTTCCGTGTCTGGAAACACAGACACGCTCAAGCTTTTGTAGGTTAATGTAAACAGTGTATGAAGCTGAGCACAGCATTAGGATTCAGGCCCCTCTACTTAACCTGCAAATGTAGAGGAAGTTCAGGATTACCAGCACGTAACTGTGGAGTTGGGGGAGTCAGCCCAGCATTTGACTTTTCCCTCGGTTTGGATTTCCCTGCATATAGAAAGAGTGGGTGGATATGGCATGACATACAGTACTTATATATCAGCTGATGTCACATCTGAATGCAATTCTAGATTTACTATTACAACTCTTCCTTCATCTAGGCAATAACTACCTGCCTGCTAAAAGGCATCAGATTCTTTTATTGTTAGAATGAAACCGGACCTGGTACCCTGGGGCAACTGATTTCAATCTCCAAGTTCATATGGTTTTTCTTGCTGACAAGACTGGTTTGAAGGAGAGCCAAAGTGCCAGCGGCACTTGCCCTTGCTCAGAAGAACCTTGAAAGAAGTTATGAGGATTGCTAGTAGAGCACACAACACAGAATTTTATACAGTAAATTGTGGATTATAATGAGTTCCCCCAGTAGTATACATGGGATTGACAAGAGGAGGATACAGTTCACGTCCTGCTGTGGAGGATACAAGAAATCTTAAGTTTACAGAAGTCAAAGTGTCTCCCAAGCATCACATTGCACTGCCAATGTCCCTCAAACACAGGAGGCACTGACTGATCATCTACAAGTACAAATCCCAGACTTTCATGTGGTCTAAGGGCTCTTGCACAAAAGCAGTAGCAACTTTTGCTGGTGTACGGGCCATTGCCTGACCAGTTTGTCAAACGTCAGACCTGATGCTTTAGGGATAGAAAGCAAAGAGCCACCAGTTCTAAAGTGACTGAGAAGCTGGAAACTGTTCAAGAATTTTAGGCCATTTCAGAGCAATGATATTGCACTGTTGGTGTTCCTACAGCTGTTTCAATACACTATAATAACACAAACACTGCCATGGATTACACATCACTAAATTTTCCAGACACCACACACGATCCTGGAGGAGCATCTCATCCACTCACCTCCTCTGCTTTCCCTGCATTCAGTGGAACTGTTATCTACAAGTCTCTGCAGTTTTCCTACAGAAACTTCATACCATGCTTACCATAAATCAGGCTTTTCTTTGAGCTTTGGTTTCTCCACAAGGAGGATTACAGTTATTAAAAAAAACATTTATTTTTTCTAACTACTCAACTATTGTATTTGCAGCACTTCCTAGGCAGAGTTTCACTATGGTAAGTTTGTCTGTGCTAAGTGGTTGCCCTGAATAATTGCACCAAACAGTTCCAGTTTTTCTGGACCTGCTGCATTTTTCTACATTTTGCAAACACTTTAGGAAAAAAAAGAAAAAAGAAAAAGAAAAGCAACAACATTACTGAAACTTTGAGGCTGCTGGGCAGCTCGAGGAGCCAAGGGCCCATAGCACCTCTGTTTGTATGATTGTCCACCCTCAAATGCTTCACTCAGTGTCCCCTTCTGCTGAGGCCAGGGACTCACACAGATGTGACTTCCTTGGCCACCCAAAGCAGTTACTACACTTAGCTGAAAGCAATTTCTGCCACACACTCTGAGGCGGACAGGAGTATTCCTTAGAAGCTTCTATACACATTTCCAGAGCTTAGTTAAAGAGTCTATTTATTGTTATTATTTTTTCCTTTTAAGCAGGCTAACATTTTTGATGCTGAAGCTTGGATCTACAAGATCTTATCTCTTGAAAAAAATATTAAATTTAATATTTAGGAAATAAAAAAAAGTGACCAGATCAAAAAGCAGATCAGTCTTAGCCCCAGATTTACCATATCTGGAGAAAAATCTCAGATGTGATCATTGCACAGACACGGTTTTTGGTTTTAATTTGTAACTGAGTATATTGAATTTTCCCAGCATTATTAAACCACTGCAAAATGATTGTCTGACTGTTGTCAGCAGTGCACATAACAGACATGGACTGCAGGTCACTTCTGACTTCTATTTTATTCTAGTATTTCCTAAGCAGAAAAAAATTCATTAGGAGCCTTCCAGAAATTCTCTGCATAAGATGCAGAATCCAGATGTGAGACAACATACCTGTGAACATCAGGCAGTATCAGAGACAAAATTGTCACAAGCATAATCTGCACATTAGGGGGTGTTTTG
This sequence comes from Myrmophylax atrothorax, assembly GCA_026770055.1. Classification (NCBI taxonomy): domain Eukaryota; kingdom Metazoa; phylum Chordata; class Aves; order Passeriformes; family Thamnophilidae; genus Myrmophylax; species Myrmophylax atrothorax. Next base: position 12,451,081 of record JAOXXN010000252.1, read on the forward strand.
TGTTTGTGGATGATCAGGTTAAACATTTTGGTTCAATGACAGCATTAGTTTCTTCAGCAAGAACAACTACAGCTTTTGTGCCTGATCTTACTAGAATTAGTATGTATTTTCACTCTATTGTTGCATAAATAAGACAAAAAATCCATTTGTTAGATTCAGAGATTTCTCATCAGAGCAAATTCACTGCAAAGTGTCCTCTGACACCTCCAGTTCAAGCTTTCATGTTATTTTATAATTCAATATGGTAGTTACAGAATCTTGGAATACAATATTCTAAGTTGGAAGGGACCCATAAGATCTACAATCTGTTCCAGCCCAGCATAGTGTTCTCTCTCTGGTAACCCCATTTCATAATTAACTTCCTTACAGCTCCCAACCTCTGGAATACCTGCCCACAAGTCAGTGCAAACCAGGGGTTTAATCCTCCTAACTCACCACAGGGTTCTCTTTCTACCTTTCACTTGAACCTGGGAGGTGGAAAGCTCTGCTAAACAATGTGGGATTCCTAGGAAAAGACAACTCCTGTAACCAGAGCATTTGGGATCTGCATGTATGTAAATAGTCTGTTAATAGATAGCTCCTAACTTAGCAACAGAATAAATATAGCAAGTTTTATTTGATCTGATCTGAGGTGGCTGATGAAGCCATTTGTTTACAAGTGTATTTTTTAAATAAGATCATCTGCAGTGCCCAGAGCATTGTCTGGGTGCTCTTTTATTAGTTTGTAAAACTCCAAATTAAAACAGGAGGCAAGCCCATCATTCTTTGGAGCTCTGCCTGTGCAACAGTAGGGTTCTGGGCACATCAGTCAGTATTCAAAATAAAGCAGAAAGAATCAAAATAGCAAATTTTCACAGCTATGAATTTGCACTTGTGCTCAGCCCCACACAAAGATGACACAGCTTGCACATGTTTTTACTATTGCTATTGGCATAACTGAAGGTCAAGTGACAAGCAGGCAACTCTGAGGATGCACTGGAGACACAGTTTGGAGGAGCCTCACACTGTTACACCTTCCTCCCAAGTATATTAAGGCTGTATCAATTAAAGTCACAGTTTTTTATGTGCTGGAAGCTCTAATGGTCTTATTTATTTCTCTCACAGGATTGTAAAGGTTTAACAGAAAATTTTTAAAGATGTGGAAGAGCATCAGTAGATGTCAAAGCTTCTTTTTCACAGCAATCCAAAGCCATGTGGAATTTATTTACAGTTTTGACCTGTGAATTCCTTCCTCGTTTCTCCGATCACTTTCTCTGTTTGAGTCATGCTGAAGCAGAGCTGGCCCCACATGCACAGTCACCCTACCCTTTCCACTACCAGCTGTCACCGTCACACACTCAGACACTGCCCCAGGGCACGAGGTAACTATTTTACTTTTAACAGAGGCAGCCAGAGCAGACACAGAGCAACTTATGTACCCCCCAATACAAATATGATAAACTCAACACCCACAGCAGGGGGTGGAGCAAAAGGATGGAGAACTCAACTGGACTGCACCAGTATTTGGATATTGGTATAAATGCTTTCAGAAGATTAAATACAACCATAGCATAGGCAGAATTGCAAAAATAGTCTTCCTTTCCTACTGTGTGCAGCCTTTTAATCAAAGCATTACTAAGAGCATGTCTGTGCAGACAGCACAGGCACCCAAGTTGCAAATGCAGAGCTGCGGCTCACTCTGTGGAGGGGCCTTGGCATGCTTTGACCACAGTGGTGCAAGCACATGAAGGCACTGCAGCTGGAGTGCAGCAGGACACATCACAGCAGGCTCACCCTGAGCAGGTCAGCTCTTTAGGTTTGCTGGCATCTCGGGCAGGTTTGGCAGCATCCTCCTCCTCCCTCTGCCTGTGGAACTGGGAGTTTCTGAGCAGCCCAACAAAGCTCCCTGCCAGGCTCTGTGCTGGGGCACTCCAAGCTCATCCAGACACTCCTTTCTCCCATGTTTGTGTGGGTGAGGACAGGACAGAAGGAGTGCACCAGCCAGCCCACTCCTGACTGGTGTGTCTGGCTTGCTTTTAGTCTAATTTCCCAGAGAATCCAGGCAGGGGAATACATGGGGTACATGTGTGAGCTCCCCTTGCTCACTGACCAAGTTAAACTCGGAGAGTAGAACAAAGGGAAATCTCATGCTTTAAAAGGCACCAAAAATCAAGAGGGAAGGGAACACCTGATAAATATTCAGCCACAAGAGAGCATCAGCTAGACCTTTCACTTACTTCTCCAACACCAAAGCCTGTCAGCCACTTACCCCTGTAAGGGTCAAGCTTTATTAGTGGCACAGAGATACCTTTTCTTTAAAAAAAAGAAAAGAAAGTTTCTGTCTGGATCCAGGATTGATTTACAGGAAAACACATGAAGATTGAAGCAGGAAAATACTCAGCCTTTGTACCATAACTCTCTACAGCCTAAAACAAGCTACTGAAAATATCTGTGCTCTTCTTAAGACAGTGAAAATTTGATTGAAATTAAGAAGAGGAAATTCATACCCCTTGAGCTAGAAGCAGTATGGAAGAGCACAATCAGAAGCCATGCAACACTAACATGAACTCGAGCCCATTCCCCATGTCCTGACCTTAGCACTGCAAACTCACTCATTCTTCACTGACTTTAAAGACCAAGCCACAGCTTCAGCCACTCTCTCACCCATTGCTCTCCTCTTAGTCCAGTTTTGTGAAGTTCGTCCTTCAGAGTAGATGTCACAGAGCCCTCTGGCCCCCCACGTCAGCCTCTCCCTTTCCACAGGCAGCACCAACCCCTGTGTGTGCAGCCCCCCACGCTCTGCTGCCCAGTGTCCTTGGTGCAGTGACATTGGCAGCTGCATTTCAGACGCCGGTGGGGACGGATGTCCTCTCCCAGCAAGACAAATTGGAAGTGGCATGTGGAGAATGATTGACACCACATGTAAGTTCTTATCCTGTCAAAGCTTTACAGTGTTGTTAGTTGTCAAACCCAACCACCCTGCCATTACTCTGCCACAATCCTACATGATGCCCAAATGTCTACCAGGCTTTTCATCTGCTCGCAACGCTTGCAGATTCCTTTCTCAGGGTTGTACATATATACCTTCTGCACAGCCTACAGTCATGTAAGGCTTAGGAAACTTCATTTGCTCTGTGGAGGATGCTGCAAAAAATATTTTGGCTTCCTAGACTTGTAAGAGAGGAAGTTCTCTTAAATTGAAGAGGGTTGTAAATAAATAAATATAAATCCAGGTCAAAACCTGCTTATGCACCATGCAGGACTAGAGGTGAAATAAAAAGCATTTTAAAATGGATTTTAAATTCTTGCTTTGCAGCATTCAGCAAATGCACCTTGAAGTTTAACCTATGCAGGAACTGCCAGACCAGTTCAGCTGATGATCAAAACAGTCCTGGATCTGACACCCATACAACCCACGACAGAAAGACACCTTGCAGTACTGCTCAGTACCCAAATCACTGATAAACCTGCTAAATTTTTGTATTCCAGACTGTCATAAAATTATATAAAACAAAAACTTAAAGACAGAAATTACACATGTATTGGAACATCTTGTCCATAAGCTCTTTCCTACTCCTTCATTTCCATACCATGTTGTCAGAAAACTACACTGAGGGTTCACTTTCAAGGGTTTGATAAGTGTTGAATTCCTAAGCATTTTTTTTCAGCCATCGTTTCTTACCGCAGAGCAAACCTTTCCCAAGAGAAGCAAAAACCAGCTTTTTCTACTAAAATAAATGAAAGTTAGATCTGAAATGCTTTGCACTTGAAAGCTCAGTGCTTTCCTATTTTTATTTCATATTGCAAAAAACTGGTGACTCAAATTTCATTGTAACCTTTCATATTTGTTTAGTTTTGATTGATTTTATATAAAGGGAGATTGAAAGTAAATCCAAGAGGTCAAACTGCCTTTATCTTTGGTGTAGTTGTCTATTAGTTATTAAAGGATTCTGAATATTTCACTTCAATAAAAACCATCACCTTTAGACTGCTGTAAACACATTATTTAATCCTGGACTACACCATAGGAAGCTGCAAGTCTTGGCCAGAAGAAGGAAAAATAAAAATCAAGGCAACACAAAAACTGTCAGACCTGCAAGGCCCAATGGAAAAATTCCCAGTTAGGAAGAGTCAACTGAATGCTCAACTTTTTATCAGGTCTGCAAAGTTGAAAGAAACATTTTCATGCTCCATATGCCCTTTGCTTATGTTTTTTCCTACAAATTTTATTTGTGGTTGGGGCAGAGGATGGAGAACAGGTCCTTGGACCTTTCTCTGCTGGAATCCAAAGGCATATCCAGAGGCTGTCACTCATAGCTCAGAGTGAACCAAGTCTGTTCTGCATCTGCTGCACCGAAAATGTTGTGCAAACACCAAGGATGGTTCCACACATGGATTAGCAGGAGCATTGCACACGTTTAAGGGGTTGTGTTGCTTAGTCTGGGAGATCTCAAGATCAGGAGAGGCTGCATGTGGTACTGCCCTTCCAGTATCTCCAGAGTGTGAGGGATGGAGCAATGCCATGGGCTTGTGGCATTTAACCACAGCCCAGCACAGCTCACCAGCTGCCTCCTGGGCAGCAAAGGACAGCAAACCCACCTGGGACACCACACTCTGTGGGCTGGAATAGGGTGCTTGGACTGATAGGGCAATTCGTGCAGAATCACAGGGTATTTGGCAGATAATATTTCAAATATAATAATATCATATGAGATCCTTTTTCTTAGTGTTTTCAGAAAAGTAAGTGCACGCACAAGTTTCTTCTGCGGTGCCTTCCTGAGGCTGAAATCAGTGTTCGAGCCTTCCTTGCCCCTCCAGACAGTCAAAACCACAATGTGCTGAACACTTAGAGACTCCACCACTGCAGTGCAGGTGAATCAGACTCCCCCTGCCCAGGAATTTAGCAATTCTCTTTGCTTTCACCAGCAAGTACCATTGAACATCTCTTCCTGCTATTGATGCATTTTCCCTGAATCCCAACAGGTGAGCTACAGGAAATAGCACCTGCAAGGAAGGAAACTCCTAAATAGCTCATTCTCATGTGCCAGGTCAGGATATCTCTTCTCTCAGTCTTTTGGATAGCTTCAGGTTAAATTTCCAGCCAAACACAACAAAATCAACCTCAATTTTTTTTCACTATGCTGCCCTCCATTTGGGGGAATTTTAACAATTTGCTAGTAAATCCAGCTCTTAAGAGTTGTAGTGATGACTAACCACCAACAGACATGTAGTCACAGCTGCTCAGATATGCATTTCTTGTCTAAACCCAACTCTGAATACTTAAGAACCTTAATACAAGTAGAATAATAAATACAGTCCAAATATAGGCAGCAATCCAGCAGAGCCATCACAGCTCTCTTAAATCCCCCATCTTTCAACAGTGCTCACTGCAATAGCTCTCACTATTGTATAACAGGAATGTAACAGAAAAGCAGAGTAGGAAGGACTGGCATATTTGCCATATTTACAGCTTTCACCTAGTTCTTTATTTTTTTTTAAACTCAGCACATTCAGGTTTGTCACAGATTCTTTCCCAATGCACAGCAATTACCTCCCTCTGCTCTAAGAGACTGAGGTAGAGATAAATCAAACCTGTCCAAGGCTGCTGGACAGGACAGGGGGAGGGAAACTTCACTGATGATTGAGCTTCAGTTTTCATCTCACCTTGAAGAGGAGGAGAGTCCCATGGTTTGCATTACTCTGGTTAGGACAGACATTTCCCAGGTGAGACAGAGCTGAGCCAAGGTGCTCCACGTAAGCAAAAGTTCTTGGAGCCAAGGACTCACCCAGGGAACAGCCAGGATGGGCATCTGGGCTTCCTATTCCCAAGGGAATTGCAACGGAGTAAGAAAAAAATCATTTTTATATATATATATGTACTGCTAAAGACCTTTTGGTTTAATTGGCAGTGACTGCTTCATTAAGGACAACTCCAAGTATAAAAACTAAACCTTGGTTGTACACTGAGATCCCATGAATGACTCATAGGGAAATGTAAGAAGATCTATTTTTGAGCTACATTTTGAGGTTTCGTATAGGTTGTTTTCACATACTTAGGGTTTTTTTCTTCAACTACAGCATTTATAAACTTTTGAATTAGTTTTTTAATCACATTATTACAGCTTTACAAAGATCAAAATCTCCAAAATATCAACCTCCCAGTAAAAAATAATTAAACAAGTTGATGGACTATTGATTTTATCTCATATGGCACCACTATTTTTCCCCGCTTCGGTTGATCTTGTGAAGAACAAGCTCAACAAAAACTAAACTATAATAAAATTATATTTTTTCTCAATAAAAACACATATGTAGTAATTGAAGTGGCTATTGCTGTCTTGAGTTTTAAAATTCTTAAAATGCAGAGCAGCACTTCAGGAATGTTTGCAAGTTTCAGGGGACAAAAAGGCTTGTACCTGCCACTACACATATGTAGCCATATGTATCAGCTCTGATTTAATTTAGAAGTCAGATATGAACTAAAAATCTGTATTTTATGGGTTTTCCCCTCTTCAATATACTTTAATAGACAAAACTCTTCATTCTTTAGTTGGCCTCTGTCATAAAGGTCAGTCTTTTCATTCAGACATACAGTGAAGGTAAATCCTGCTCTTGCAGTCCATCAAATAAGTTTCTGTCTCCTGGAACCTGTAATTGAGGTTGTAACAGATGGCTTGGCATTTTGCAAGACCAAAGGTTGTGCAACAGCAGCCTTATTTAAAGGGAAAGATTTGTCAGAGCACAGAGTAAGGTAGGAGTTTGCAGAAGATAAAAAAAAAATTCTCAGTTGGAAGGAAGACTCAGAGGAACAGCATTTAAAAGCTCATCTGCCTGTGTCTTCCCCACTCTCATTAGTGCTTTTAGTGGAAATAAAACATCCATACATCCCTGTGTGATTAAGGACTTCCACTGTAATATTGTCAACATCTCTGCTGCCAATGCCACAGGCTTTATTGCACTGAGGTCAGGCAGAAAGGCTTCACAACCACTCGAGGTGAGGCTGTTCTGATAATCTCAAAACTTAGCCAGGAGAAGCAACATTTTGTGGGTGATGCTCCTGGGTTGGGATGCACATTCTTTGTGCAGCACCACAAAAGCAGGGGCAGAGTGTTTGGAGGCAAAGCAAGAGGAGGGCTCAGCAAGAGAGCCTCCAGAAGACAAAACTAGTCTGGTACAAAACACGGTCTTTAGGTCACAGAGCTCCTTCAAATCAATCTCAACCATGGTGCTTTCCAGAGGGACCTCAGCTGTCAGCAGGCTCGAACCCAACTTTATTGGGATCACACCCAACAATTTGTCTGAGGACAGCTTCCTGAACCGGTTTCTTGCCAAGGTTTTGTTTGTTTGGTAACAGGGATGGGGAAGAGTCCCCGATGGCCCTGAGAGGAGGTTATTTCAGTGCTGCACCTGGGCACGGCTCAGAGCAGCTTCTCCGTGGCTCACCCAGAGCGATTCTCCTGTTTTACATCGACTCCCTCCTTCCTTTAAGCCTGTTAAGCGAGTCCAGCCCCCCAGGCAGAAGGGTGGTACCTTCCAACTCTCTGGCTTGCCATGGTCTGTTTATCAGCTCTAATGAAGACATTTATGGGTTGATGGTCTGACAGATGCTCAATTTTCTGACTGGATGAGGAAGTCAAACTGTTATATAAAAAGCCAATAAGTACCATTCATTCCTAAAGCAATAAAACACTGCTGTGCTTCCAAGTTAATTGGCACATCCCAGCCAGTTTGCTGTGAGTGTTTAATCACATTCCATCTTTAGTTAGGGGCTTCTCTAGCATCCTGCACTGTACTATCTGAGGATCTAGAACAGCAATGATGCACTGTTTTCTGTAGCACTATCCAGGATCAAAACATATCGCTACCACAGCAAAACACTCTTGGAGGCATTTGCACCTTTCACCATTTGCAGACATCTTGGGGGTTGACTGAGGTTTGCTGACAAGTTAAAGTTCTAAAGGTTGTTCCTCTCCTTTACCCAGAACACTTGGGTATTCTTAAAAATTCTGAAAGCCATTGAAGATTTCCTTATTAAGAAAATCTGTCTTCTAATAAGGTTTTCTCAGCACTAGATGTTTACTAGAGATACCACTTGGCCATCCCAACACATTAAATTCAGAAGTGTTTTGTGCTAAAGCACTAAGGCTTGATGGGGCACGTTTTATGTGTTCATTACAGTGCTTCTGGAGCATTGCGAGGCATGAGACCAAAGGCTATGTCCCATTGGCTGCCTAAGTCATTTATTAATGGCCCTCAAGCTTTTGATTGCACTTATCCAGTTTACTGTGCTGGGAGATGCACAGATACAAGCCCCACAAACTCCCTGTCAACCTTCAAGGGCCACTTTCACCTCCAGAGGATTTCCATCCTCTCTACAACTGGATTAATTACATTCAGCAGACAAGAATTAATAGCAGTACTGAGCTCTGTGCTACCTCAGGAGATAAACACAATTACTGGGAAGTGACAGAATAAAGGGAAAGCTCATAGACCCCTAAATCACCCCCCATCATTTACCCTGTTGCAGCTGCAATAGGAAATGTCAAGCTGCATCTTTAAGAGTAGACCTGTCTCTGCAGCAAGAGCACAGAGCTGGCAGTTGAGAAAGCAGAACGGATGACAGTTTTTGGCAGCAGTTTCAGCTGTCTTGTTGGGTTTTTCAGATTAATCAGCCCCTTTGGAACACTGAACAGATCATCAGGACAATCCCTCAATCCAAGATCTTTTGCAGTGGGGAAAAAAAAAGGGAAAAAAAGGGAAGTCTAAACTGGGACAGCAGCATAACAGAGGCAGCTTTCTGAAAGAGGCTCCTCTTGGCTCTGAGAAAGGTCCTTATCAAGGCAATGTGTAAAGCCAATGGCATGTCTGCACTGTCACCCTCTGCATGTGCTCACACATGGTGTGGTTTCTTTCAATGTGATGTTTCAGGAAGTCACAGACTGAAAAAAAGCTTCTCTCATGCTCCCCAATCTCAAGCATTGTTAAATACATCTTGTTTCTGTCACATGCCAAGAGTATTGACCATTTTCTTTCAAGGAAAAAATCTTCCTTCCACAACATCTAAGACTACATGCATATGCTCAACATTTTATTTGAAACATGCATTTTTACTTTATATGAGGCAAGAGAATACAAGGCTCCTGATTATTTAAGAATTCATCTGCAACACTACATTTCCAGAATCTTAGTTTTCCTCCATGAATTCTGAATTCAAGACACTTAAATGCTTAACTTCCTCCTGTCTCTTCACGAAAAAAAGAGAAAAAAACTTTTAAAATACAATTAATTGGTATTAGATGCTGCTTTCCCTGCTACACGTTTTTACTTCTTCAGCTCTACAGTTGCTGTTTAAACAGACTTCAGCTCTGCTCTCTCCTCAAAAGAGGACAGCATTCAAAACACAGAGCATATATTATCCTTAGGCTACTCTACACTTGTGCAAGCAGCCCCTTGCACCTAGACAGGTATCCACCAATGCCAGGGATGCACAACAGGGTCTACGTTCTGTGGATCAGAAAAAGTATATGCAATTCATAATCACATATACTATTTATTAGATCTTACAACAATCATACCACCAGTATTTTCTTATTGCCCTTGCAGGCAGGAATAGAATTCTGTAGTCTAGGAGCAGCAGAGTTTATTATATCAGTTTAACCACTTGATAATCTTGTGTAGCTTTCTATAGCATCTTGCAGTGTTGGCCCTCAGTATTTGAAATTTAGGAGAAAAAAAAAGGCAATTTTGCCAAGGAGTTTCACCCTTCACCTTTACACAACAAACTGACAATTAGTGTTATGCAAGTTTCTGCTCCCCGTGAAGCGTGAACTCCTTCAGCTTGCTGAAAGTAGCAGGCATGGAGGAGCCAGAATTAAAATTAGATTAACATACTATGCTCTTGACCTAAAGGCAGAGCTCCCTGCACTGATCACCACTGCTTTCAACAAGGGTTTTGTATCATCTGGGAAACTGCTGTAGGTGAGAAGGTAACACTTCATTTTATCCCTTCATCTCTCTGAGACTTTCACTTCCACATCACACCAACCAAGTACCCTGAGTGGTGACAGATGAAACTGAGCCTCCAGTAGGCTCTGCCCATGCCCTGCTCACCTCTCTCTCTGGGATAAAAGCACTCAGGGCAAATCCCAGCAGCTCTCAAACCACACTGGCATGTGCCTACAGAGCTCCTTATCCCCTAAAAACAGATCCCGAAGTACAACTGGATATTCAAGCTCTTACAGGAACAAAGTAGGAATGGACACAACTAAAGGGCCAGAGTGATGAACCAGCACTACCCAACTGCCTTGTGCTCTGCCAGACTCCCCCGGTGTGGCTGGAACTTCATTGCTCCCACCAATTCCATCCACACATGTCCCTATCCAGCCCCCAGCAGCAGGCTGAGCCCCAGAGGTGCTGTTCCTACATGGCACAGCTCTGCCACCTCCAGCTGAGACATGACTGTGAGCCTGGCACTCAGCTCCCCTGCCTCAGGAATGGCTCAGCTCCTGCTCCACAATTTTGTTCCCCATGTCCAGTCACCCCACTGTGCTCTGTGAGGAGCTGTGGCCAGGGAAGGAGGTGGTACAAACAAGACATGCCAGGGTTGCAAAACACATCACCAGGGAGATGTTCTTATCACAAGCACTTTTTACAGCCATAGCCCTGAGAAATCCCATCAGAGAAGAAGAGATGACTCAAGTCTCTTACAGACACTTTACACATCCAGACATTCTTGCATATGAGAATTTACTGCGTATAAAAAATGACCTCTGACTTTTTGTGCCTCTCCTCTGTACTGTCATAAACAAGAATATCATTTCAAGAGATGCTGTCAACTTATATTTAGCCTAGTTTTTTATTTTGTTAAAAATAAAAGCCTTCTGTAAAGCATAAGACGAACAGAATTTAAAAAACAATTCTTTAAAACAAAACAAAAAAAAATTGCACTGTTGCCTTTCAAACCCTTACCCTGTAGCACTGAAAACTTGGAATTGTCCACAAATGAATATGAGACTGACATGATATTTATTAGCCAAGCTTAAAATAGCACAGAACAAACAGAATACAAATCATGGCAAGTAAAAATTAATTTAAAAATTCAATTTAATAATCTAACAGTTCAGGGGCAATATGTGGTTTATATTGGCAGTGGCCTTTTAATCTTGCAAATCATATAATTAAGAAAACTTAATTAGCAAAAGCGGTGTTTGAATATTAGAGCTGTGAAAGTATCTCCAAAAAAATGGCAAGTATTGGCTTGAACTTTTTGTAAGCCTCAGTTCTGTGTCTGCATGCACTTCTATGAATATAAATAAAAGACAGGCATAAATAAATGGCAGAAGCAGTGAGGAAATTGTGAAGTTAGAGTGCTCATAGAAACCAAAATTGCAAGTGCTTGCACAAGGGCCTGAGGCACAACCCAGCAATGAGGAGCAGCATGTCCTGCTTCTCCATGAGATCTCCCCATCACAGCCAGGCCAGCAAGGAGAACAGCCCATTCCTGGAGAAGCACAGAGCTCCCTCTCCTCTCTTCCCACCACCATTCCAGAGAACAAACTACCCAGCCATGGAGAGAAACTAAATAAAATACAGCCAGCTGCCCGATGAAGAAGAGCTGCACACAAGTGTGTCTGGAGAGAGCCCCAACTTGTTTCATACAACCAAAGGAGAACAATGAAGGGGGCAAAAAACCCCCCACAAACAAACAAAAAAACCAGGCTTCTGGCAATTTTCAATCTCAGAAATCCAAGTTAACTCCAGACCTGTAGCTGAGTTAAAAGGCACCAACACACTATCATGTCTCCCTCTCCGAAGGGAGGTGTGGGGTTCTCACAAGCTGCAAGTCCTCAAAGCTACAACATTTATCTCCAGCCCAGCCCAGTCAGATTTTAAAAGTACAAAACCCATTAAACTCACATTTCCTTTCTCAGACAGGTAGTCAAGCAGACCCTATATAACGTGGAAACTCCAAAGACTTTGGAGATGAAATGACTTTGCAAGTGATGATACAGGTACTAAAATGATGATATCCACAGGCAAAATTCCCACTTTCATTGCAGCTTTAGGCAAAAGGGAAAAAAAAAAGCCACCCAAAACAAAATTTTGCTTCTGTTAACTGCCAAAACATTCTCATCTGTAAAATCCCAGGGAGGCATTTCTCTGCAAAAGAAAACCAGAAATCTGGTTCACTCACTACTGGACCACTAATATTGCAGAAGAGTTAGTTTGCAGCAAACCATCTCACACAGATGGAGGGCTTGACTATATTTAAAGTTTCTTTTGCAATATTTGCTCAAGAGAGTTTTTATTGTTGCTGTTCTGCTTTGGGACATGTACTGCATTTTTTCAAAATGATTTATCATTGCCTTAATAAAGAATCTTACATTCTTAAATTGATCAGATTGCTTTGTTTCTGGGGGACAAACCAGGGAGTTTTATTTGCTCTATGAACAGTTTCCAGTATGGGAACAAAGTTAGGACTCCAATGCTGATCCAAATTTTCCCCACCAAGTCTCAGGACCTTCCAGTGTTTTAAGTCTGTCTTCTGTGCTTCAAGCTGTGTTCTATTTAACATTCACAGAATAAAGGCCCTCAAAACCCACATGTAATGCAGGGCTTTACTCTGCATCCATCCTTCCCCATCCAAGCTCTTTTTTTTCAGCACCTTGGAAAGAAAATCAGCAGCAACAGCAATAAACTAGGGGGGGTGGAAGGGAGGACAAAAATAAAATTAAAAAAAAACCCAACCAAAACCATGGAATGATGTTCTTGGTGAATTATGTTCTTGTAAAACAGAAGTCATTCCAAGTAAAGGTAACAGTGACAGACTTCTGCTCTAAGTCACGCCACTGAGTTATTAATTGTAGCAGAAACCAAGAGTGACTGGTAGGCAGAATTAGATAAATTTACTGTTCAAGTCACACGAAATTGTGGTCTCTGATGGTAGTGGGATGTTCCTGTGCTTTGGGTTAAGCCAATTTTGCCACTCACTCAGCCCCCAGGTCCCTTGCCAGCATGGACACACAGACCTTAAACCCCTCCTGTACAAGGAGTTACTGTTTGTCAAACCTGCCTCATCTACAGGCTCAGTTTTTTAACTCGTTATCTGGAGCAGCACTCGGCATTGACATCGGGGCTGGAATAATGAGATATGAAAGGTTTTAATCTCCTATAATTGGGAAAGGCTTCCAAAGAAATAGAGGTGTACAAACAGCACCTCCCCATCTTGAATGTGTGTTACCCAAACAGATGTCCCCATGTTAATTCCAGTTCTGCAGTTGGAAAGAGGGACAAAGTTGTCTGATTCTCAGACAGACCCTGCTCTGTCTCTGCAGAGATCTGTGCTGAGGAAGCATCCTGATAAATTAACCTTTCTCTCTCCAAGTGCACCACATTTTACAAAGCAAACAAAACACAGATCTGGTACAAAACATCCTGGTATTGGCTAAAATTATCAATGCCAGGTACACACACAAGTGTAGCAAAATTTCATCATTGATTTGTCCTCTCAGCATACCAGGGAACACCAAAAAAGGAGAAACAAAGATCTAGACCTTATTTATACCTGTCAGAGGGCTCGAGAAAGAGGTTGACCAACCAAGAAAATTAACATTTGTTTCTGACAGGGATCTATGCAAAACAACAGGGTTTTAATTTAGGGCTCTTTTCATCAGAATGATAACAGCTGTCATCTACTGTGTGAGCGCAGTAATTACTGAATCTCCTCTGTGCAAAATGAATACGCGATGTTTCATTTACACAACAACATCTCAATCTACAGCGCCAGACACAGCCAGCGACATTCCCACGGAACGACTCACACACACCCCACCTCTGAATTCCTGCAAATTGACAGCCAGCCCCCCCCCAAAAGCTCAAGAGTTTTTAAGTTCCTTCAAAAAAAAAAAGACCAAAAGAGTCTGATAGTAATTGCGACCCTAAAGCTTCAAAATCCAACCTGATTTATCCTATTCTTTTGCAAGTTCATTGAAATAAATCAAGTTTTATTAATAGCATGAATATTCTGTCTCACCTACAGTTTTAACCTCTTAGTTCTGGACTATCTACAGCACACACACAGAAGAGATTTTTGTTCTATTCACCATTGCCACAGCAGAAACAGAAAATACAGAGGAAACCACAGTCAAGATGCAATTTCTTGTTTTGTTTTAAACATTTTAATATGTTTATCAATTGTAACTGACCTGAAAACAGAGTCGTTTATCAGTTGTAACTGACCCGAAAACAGAGCTCGATTATAGATCTAATTTCTCCAAAGTTGAGGAATTTTTAAAAATCTTTTAAAAAGAATTTGGTTTGATCCAATTTCTTAATAGAAACAAATTTGGATTTTAAAAGTGAAACAGCCTGATGAGAGAACGCAATATTTTTTTTACTAATGGAATAGTCTTTAACTAGTCATTGTGGGAATGAAACTAATTTGAAAAGAGCATTTCCATCAAAACATTTGTAATTGCACAGTAGAGATCAGTTTAAAAGTATATGTTTCCTGATCATTAAAACCAGTGAAGTAAAATTACATGTTTTGCAGAACTGCTCATACCAGCCCAGGCTGTATTATGAGGCAGGGGGCCAAGAACTAAACACTTCCAATCACCAAAAAGTACCAGTAATTCCTGTATAACCTCACACCTTGGAGAGCAAAACGGCACAGCGTTGTTTTTTCATCAGTTGGAGAGGATGTGGAAAATAACTTTGGATTAGATAAATCACTTGGAAACTTCTTTCAATCAATCATTTCCCCCTTTCTGGCCGTGCCCTGAAGATGATTTGCCAACAACTGGTTTGCATTCAAATGCATTTTTGCATACTGTGCCATGCAGGAGCACGCTTGGGTCTGACAGAGGGGTTTGCCCCTCCAAACTGCCTCACCAACCACCTCCTGCTCAAAACTCAGGGAGCACCTTCTCATTTGAGAGCTTGAGTCACTGTTAGCACAAAAGCAGGGAGGTGGGAGCCTGAAAAAACTTGTTTTGATAAAATGGAATGAGTTTCGTGTTAGGCAGCAAATAAATAGGAAGCAGTCGATTTATCTAAATATTTTAAGGCATGTGCTTAAATCCTACCAATTCCAAATCCTCTCCAGGCAGCTCCTGATGGTTAATGTACAGCTTGAGTTTCAGAGAAGCAAAGAAATCATATCCTTCAGAAATCAAATGAAGCTTTAGATGTACAGAATAAAGAGTTCCTATGAAGAACAGCCAAGAGTCAGCCTGAAGGAGATGTTTGAAACAGAGATAGCAAGAAGCAGGTCTTCTATTTGCAAAATAAAGTCAAGCTGAGTGAGTGAATGAGTGTCAGACATTATAATTCTTTCCTCTATCAACATAATTCAAGCCTTTTTTTTTTCTCTCCTTCAGAAATTGTTCCCATAAGTGATTATTTTTTTCTTTCACCTATAGGTGTATTTCTGGAAAAGTTGGCAGGGAAATGCCAAAGAACTTCTTCACCATGTTTCATTTAAAGGAAGATGCTTCTGTGGAAGAAAAATATGCAATCCAGGACAGGAAAATTAAGCTGACATGTTTACTTGGAATAAAGAATGATGTTTCAGTAACTGAAGTTACAACCTTTTACAATGACTTATTCTAACTCATTGTACAATAGTGCTTACAGCAGTTATTAAAAAAATAAATCATAAAATTAGAACAACAGGGCTGGAAGGGATCTCAAGAAATCTTCCAGCTATCCCCTTTCCCATTCCAAACTGATGTTTGCCTAATTTTTAACTCAGCTGAAACTCACAATCTATTACGAGCATCCTCTTATTGCTAAAAGTGGTTTTCTGATGTCTAGCTTTGTAGTTAAGAAATTGATTCTCATGGATGAATGGATACAGAGAACAAACCCCCTTCCTTCTTTTTGAAAGCTCGTAATGCCATCCTGGCCTTGTCTGCAAGAAAAACAACCCCAAGTTCAACTTTTTCATAAACTCCTTTTCCCTTCCTCTCTACATACTCTTCACCTGTTTCAGTACAGTGCCTGACTCTGGATATAATCTTCCTACCAGTACCAAGAAGAGTGGAAAGTCATCTCTGATCTCTTCTGCATAATTTAGTTCACCTATAATGTCTAAATTGTTTCTTTTGGTAACAGCACAACATGAGTTCATGTTCAGCAGGTGCAGGTATAGCCATTGTGCAGGCACAGACAGTTTTTCCTGCTGGGATCCCCCAAAAATAAAGTTGGAACTTCAGAGAGCCTGGTCTCCAAAAAATGAGCTGAAAATCTGAATAGAGAGTGAATATCTTTACTAATAAACATAAAACTGTGCATCTGCACTTAGAAGGTGGTTTTACAAGCCAGAGGTGCAATTAAGGGGATTTGTGTGTTTTAAATATAGCAAATAAGCACTTTGTTCCTTATTAGCTGGTAGTTGCTCACTTTAAGTAAAACACATGGCCAGAGTGCTACTAAGTCATCAGTCACAGCTTTTCAATGCAAGTCTGCATTTGGGCCTCAAAATTAAAATGAATAACACACATGGGGTATTATTTTCTATATTAATTTCAAATGTTACAAACAATATCTTTGCTATTACAAAAGAGCGATTTAAGCAACTACACTAATTTTAGATCGTCATCTATATGCAAATTGGCTTCTGAAAGCACACCTTAAATACCAGTCATCCTTCAGTTTGGAGACTCAAAGAACTATTTCATCAGCAAATGGCTTTGTCAGGATCACCACTGAGTTATTGCAGGGCCTTCACGATGCTGTGCTGTGATATTTGTATCTTGGCATGCAATTTATTGTCACACCTGGGCAGTCTTTGAGAGGGACATCTCCAAAACAGAACTTTTGTCCTCTCTACACCTATGTTCAACATGATCAGTTATTTCTCATTCCCTCAAGATGCAAGATTAGGAAGACAGATGGTATAGAGTGCAGACAGAGTAGGCAAAACAAATCAGCTTGTTTGTCATCTGGATGCCAGTTTATCCACTGGCTGTTTTGCAACCCAAGACAAAGTGTCCCATGTACTGCTTCATTGTCCATGCTTTGCACCCCCAAAGCCTTGAGATAAGTTTAAACAAGAGAAAATTTGCTTAAGAGGTCACAAACATTGACAGCAAGTGTTTTAAGCAGAGTTACTCCTTCAGTCCTCCAAAACAGGAATTTTCAACCATGCAGATTCCTGAAGTTTAGCAAATGACACAGCCCTGCTCTGACACCTGTCCTCCCACACTGCCAGTCACAGCACACAAGGGACATTCCCGTGTCTTGTTGCCAAATCCACCACTGCTTTAGTATCTACAAGCAAAAAAAATTCAAAATGAAACATGCTGGGTCGTTTGCTCAGGAAATGTCATTTTTCCCCTTTGACATGCAGTTGAGGAATGATCCCTCTTGCAAAGGGAAGGCAATTGCTCAACTGAGCACACACACCGCCAATTTTTTGCATAATTAGCAGAATACATTTAGTCTTAACCTTCTTCTGATGAATTCAGTCACACCTGTTTATGTGAAATCAATTAAGAGACCTTAATTCATCTTAGACAGTTTCCAGCACTCCATCCACAGGCTCGGGCCTGTTTCTTGTATTGCAAAGTCTAAATTATATTAAAAAAGAAACAATTATCCTATAAACATGAAGACCTAAATTATAGCTTAATAATTAAAGCCAGTTACACTTTTAGTCTGCAGCCTTTTGGTGGTCAGGCACATACCAGAGCAGTGCACTGTGCCTCTGTGAGTGGAGGGGTGACAGAACGACCCCAAAGCAAGGTCAGCATGAAGGTGTCCGAGTGCCTGCCCTGAGCAGGCTGTGCCAAAACACAGCCTTGTGCCAGAGCACATTCCCGTGCCTGGATCTGCTCAGGACTTGTGCAGTGATGGAAGGGGAACCTCTGGTAACGGGGTCATCCAAGGAAAGGAAGCCTGGACTACTTCCCCAGAGTATCCAAAAATCCCCCTTTCTTACAGAAGAATTTTTGGGGAAGGACTTAATTTCAACTCACTTCAGGCATGTCCCTAAAATAGACATTGAGAGCACATCAGATGAATCGTTGTTCTGATGTGCCTGTATTTCTTCACTTCAAAGCCTCTACAAGAAGCTCAGTAAGGATGTACAAACAGCACCGACATCCAGTGAAAGAACAAGGTACATGAGTCCCTGCTCACCTCTGGAGTCAGAAGTTACCTGACTAGTTGAAGCTAAAAAAAGAGTAATGTTACTAGTCTCCAACTGGGCATAGTTTGTGGTTTATCCAAGAGGAGTCCTGGCAGTGTTTTATGCCAAAGGAGAATTTAAATCTCACATCTGTGTTTGTTTCTTGGATCTACTATGCTGGCAAGTGAGTCATCCTAAGAAACCTTAAATTACTTTTCATCATGCATCTAACATTATAAAAAGCATTGAATTAGTGTCCATAAATAGTTCAAATTGCAGTAGAAGTAAGTAGAACTCTTAGCACACTCACACAATTAACCAGTGGGATGTAAATGAAAGGAGCTTGAAGTACCTTGAAGATTTTGAAGCCAAACCTCTGTTTAACCTACAAAGCTGCTCAAAACTGCACTGAGGTGAAACAAAACCGATGAAAATCAATGGTTTTAACTGAGAGAAGCCTGCCTTTTAGTATTTGTCATGTGTGAAAACTGACCCACTCCATCAGACCTCCTTGGAAACTGAGATCCTGCTTACTGCAAATCAAGAGTTTCTCTTGAAGTAGCATATGTGTTGTCTTTCCAACCATGTTCATTACAGTGTTTTTAGAAGGTGGATGAAATAAAGAAGAAAGAAAAAGAATAAAGAGAAAGTCTCCATTTCCCCTTTCCCAAAAGGAAAATACCAAGTAGCATCTAAAATCTGTTCAAGATCAGCTTTTGTTTTATAAACTTTGGTTTTCAATCTAATTGTTAGAGACACATAATAACTGGCTTTAACATAATTTTCTTTGGACTATCTCCCCAAAGCCACAATTAACGTAAATACCCGTGTCTTGGTAGTAATTTTCTTTCATTGGTAAACGCTGAAATGCAATGATCCGACCACAAATCACAAAGCAAATAAGCTGCAGTGCTGCTCAGGCTGCATTGTTATTATGCAGTTTGTACAAGGAAGAGTTGATAAGGGAGATGTTTTGTGAACAAAATGCTCGGACTACTTGGAAGAGATTCATTCCATGAGAAAGGAGTAACTCGCATCCTCCCAAGCAATGCAGATTGCAGCTTCTAAGGGCAGTTAGATATAAACCAGCTTGAAAGCACAAAGGCAGAGTCAGGTCTCAGGAAGTCGAGAGAAACCTGGTGTAGATGTGGGATCAGAAACCAGACTACAGACTCTCTTCTCTGTTCAGAAACCTGGAGGGATTTCCTCTCGCTCATGCATTTTCTTCAGTTGCTTTTGAGGGGCCTCTAGTGATGGATGACACACAGGCACAGCAGGAGATGAGTACCAACCTGTCTCCCATCTGTGTGCTGGGAGGCCTATGGTGGAGGAAGGATGACATCCACCATGCACAGTTGCAGTCTTTCTAGCTTTGCTGTCACTATGCAGCTCATGTTTTAGCATCACTTGCTGGTATGCAAAAGTACTGGTATTTTAAAGCCCTATTTTCCCTTTATAACTGGATATATGTTTAGCAGCCAAAAATACACATCTCCACTCAAACAAAATACTGAGCATCCAAATAACTAAAGTAGGTTCCAGCCTCCTATCAGCCAAAGGCCCTCTTTGCCAAACAACCTCTTCTCTGCAGTCACAGAGGCAGACACAGAGATGCTACTACAATATGCAACAACAGAAGGTGATTTCCAGAGAAAAAAAAATTAAACTCTTTGCCTGAAATACAAGTGGTGCTCACAGAGCAGAATAAAATCTGATTCCATGACCAGACTGCTCTGTTTGGGGTGGCAGGGCCAACCACTGAACACACAGCAAGGAAAGGTTTCCAACACAGTCTTGCCTTCATACAACTGCAGTCAATGCCACTCTGACAAAGTTAAATCCTTGGGTTTAACTCAGCATATTGTAAAAGGAATAGTTCAAACCCTGTTCTTTCATGCTGCTCTGTCAATTAGTCTCAAAAGTGACTACAGAGCCATCACTTACCAGCAGGACAGAGCTGTCATCCTCCCAACAGAGCCTCAGGAGTCTCTTTCCTGGCAGGAGAAGCCATCACTAAACAGCTGTAAGGAAGATAGAGGGATAATGAAATTAATCCCTTTGCCTTTCTAAGCAACTTAAGTATCATCCTTCCATATCTGAGCACCTTGCAGTTCAGACTCAGCCTCTCTTCAGGGTGAACATGCAAAATAGGAATGATACTTTGTTTTCAGCGATAAGAAAGGTACATGCCAAGAGGAGAAACAATTTGCTTGTGGCTGCACAGGATACGTAGACAGAAGGAAACAAGGTGCACAGCTGTATTGGAGGCTACAGTTTTCTGCCAACTTTCTGGCCTCTCTAGCTCTGATCTCTGCATGGCTTAACTTACTGTACTTGTGGAAGGGAAATTTGCTTCCCATATCCCAAAAGCAGAGCTTGGTTATTGTGTCAACTACTTTAGTCACAACCAGCTCAGGTATCTCTGCTGCATTTGCACTCTGCACATCTTCTCAGGTCAGAGATTAGCACCAAATCCTTCTGCCACGTTTCTCTGTAGGAACTTCACAGTACTAAGGCTTTCTCATCCCTACAACGATGGTTTTGCAAGGCCCCAACTACTTTGCAAGGATTGCAAAACATGTTTGAACTTGTAGTTTCCCCAGTTACAAAAGGTTGGCCAGCACCTTCCCCAGTCCCAGGGCTGGAAAATAAGTCAAAAAGTTCCCAAATGCCCCATACCATCTTGGAAATCAATAGGGTCTCAAAAACTGATCAGACACATATCTCATGGTTTATCATCTTGTGTATCCTTACATTCCTCTGTTGTTTTCCCTCTAGGCTGTTTCTATATTCTAACTCCAGCTCCAGTTTATGCTCTGGGTTTTCATTATGCTTCTGGTGTAAGAGCCACACATCCCTTTCCATCTCATTCTTGCCATGTAGTCAGAAGTGCCTATGGATGATTCACAAAGGCTTGCGACCATCTTGTGGTACACTTCTCAACATTAAACTCCTCCAGCACCCTGTTGATCCAAATCACTCTGAATTTTATTACCCTGCTTTGTATCGCCTGACTCCCTGACCCTGTAGTTTATGGTTAGTCCAAGCTTTGTGTTTCCATCAGAAGACACTTCTCAGCTAACATTAGACTCAAGCTTATTAGAGCTGCTGATCCAAGAGGAACCCCTAAGAAATCCTAAAGGGTGGAACTGGGGATACAAACAGCACAGGACCAATAAGCTTGTTCCCTAGAAAACTTGATCAAAATGATGGATCTTGCCAAAAGTGTCAATTGCCCCATTTTTGCTCTTATCAACCTATAGGGTTTCCTTCACACCTTTTAATTACTCAAATCTTACTTAAGGAACATGGTTCAAACAAACAAACATTAAAAAAAAGTTACAACAACGTAGCATGATCTTGACATACAAGATGTCAGAACCATTATAAACCCCTTTATTCCAGAATGATGTCTTTTGTGCTTAGAGGCATGCTTGCTATTCATAGATCTACTGCTCAGCTGTTCCAGTTTTTAGTTCTGCATAAATGCCCACTCATTATGTCCAGAGGGTTTTGCCTGTAGCTTTGTGTTTGTAGCCTTGAGGCAAATGTCTTGATGGCTTAGGGAACTCGTAGGGAATGACCAAATAACATCGGATTTTCCACAGCAACGAAGCCATTATGGGACAGCATTTCTATGTAACAGCACCCTTCAGTGTGCAATCATTATAACTAAGGATTTAACCAGGCTCTGGGGACATAACAAAATCACTTTGAAGCCAAAAATCCACAGTGAAATCTTGGGCATTAGGTTTCTGAAATGCTTGAGTCAGGCAGCTTTGTCAGTTACAGTAAAACCAAGTGAAGGGGAAGGAGTTTTATGCACATCTTAAGAATGAATCCAAGTGTTTGGACCTGTGCATGCAGAGCTGGGAGTGCAGCTTTCCTTGAGCATTCTTTGCACACAGTTTTCTGCAGTTTCACCTGGAGCCATCATAAGCACACACACAAGTCCTAGTTAACGTTAATATTTTTAAGCACAGAATTTTAGCTATTGCTGAAATTTTCAAGGATGTTGTTCACAATTTGGAGGAAAATCCGGTTAGATTATAGGAAACGATAATGAGCCTTTGCAGCCCTCATAACCCAGGGAATGCAGAGCCTGAAACCTGGCCCATTTCAGCTGTGATACTCCCCACTGGCTGACTAAGGAACTTCTCTGGAGGATTCCTGCCGAATAAGAAATCTGTACAGACCAGGTTTGCAACAGAGACAGAAGGAAAGTTTGTGATGAAAAGAATCAAGGATAAGCTCTGGGTGAACACACTGCTGGCACAAGTGTGGTGGGTTCACCTGAACTATACACAACCATCCTCTCCTCAATAGGAGAGAGGACAATTTAAAAACTCACGAGTCAAGATAAAAAGAACCCACAGAGATCCCTGACTAATTCCTCTCACAATCAAGACAGATTTGATTTCAGGAAAACAAATTTAGTATATTGCCAATTCAAATAGATTTGGTGTTGAAAAACAAAAGTAGAGCATAACTTCCCTCCTGCCTCGTGCAGCTCTTTCCATGTCACACTTTTCCCTTGCTCCAGCCCAAGTCACGCATGGGCCACAGTAGATACCTGCTCCAGCACCTCAGGCACCTCCACAGGGATGGCAGAGCTGGTCCTCACACTTTTGCCTTTGCTCTCAGGCAGCATTTTGTGCTTTTTCTCACACCCTTTTTCTTAGGGAGGCCCCCAGTTTCACTGACAGACCTATGGGTGGGCACAGACATGCCCTAGCCAGAAAACAGTGAAGGAAATCTGGGCCTCTCCAGCGAGGGAATCACTCAAAATAGAAGTGAAATTATAGCCAAAGCCCACCAAAACTCCCTCCCCACTGGCAGGGCAGGACTGGGCTGTGTGTGTAGACCTGCAACAGGAGAGCCCCCTGTGCCATTCCACCCACCCTCAGTGCAGGGAGCTGGAACTGGAGCTTGTGTGGAATGCACCGCTGTTTTGGTGGGGAACGTGTGGAAATAATCATTTGATGGGGAGCAAGCTGTGTGAGGAGCCCACATTCCCAGCCCTCAAATAATGAGCTCCCTGTCAGAGCACATGAGAAACTCCGCTGGTGCTTCCAGGAGAGGAGGCAGCACACCTGCCTGCTTCACAGATGGACATTTTCTCCCAACAAAGGCAGGTATTGAAACCCAGCAGAGGACAGGGCACAGCTCGGAGAGCTCCACCATCACTGGGAGAGCCAGAACAAGGCAGGAGCTTCTGGCTGGTTCCTTCTGCCCCTTGGCACAAAGCACCCAAGCAAGCCAGCCTTTCACCCAGCACACATCTCCAAGGATGAGCTGTGCTTTCAGAAATCTGCAGAGATGCTGAGGGGTGGATAAGGGCTGCATTGATGAGGCAGGAAGTTGAAGCATGGATCAGAAATGCATGACTGCATGGAAAAATTGGAGGTGTACCAAGACAAGTGACCCTCTTGTATAATAAGGTGATGTGGTCCAGCCCTGGAACATGATGGAAAAGGAGCTCCCAGTCACATCCCGCCCCAGTTTGTAACCCCTACCCACAGCGGCTACTGTATCTTGACAGGACTCAGAACAACTAAGTACAGAGCAGGGATTAATCTGACTGTGCATCTTGCCCCAGATACAGCATGACTTCTGCATCTCCAGGAAGGCTGGATTAGTAGCAGCAGCCAGCAACATCACTGTCACAACAACTTAGTGCTGCCAAAAGAAGTAACAGGAAGAATAACCTCTATATTAGATGCTTACAAAATGGTTCAACCCAGCAGCATTGTTAGGCAGTGCTTTAGCCCAACAGTGACTCACCAGAAATGCTCACATGCTCCCTGTGCTGGAAGACACTGTGGAAGTCTCCCCTTGGCCAGTCCTGCAGCAGCCCCACTGTGGCCAACACAACCTGGAACTGCAGTTGTGCATTTTACCTTCACAGTTTCTTCCCTCTCCAGGGATGCAATTTCCTACCTGCCTGGTGGCTCTGGATTTTAACCCTCATGGAAGAGAGTCTCGGCCTCAGGGTTTTTTAGATACGTATTTTTGAGAAGAACATTCTTTGGTACCTCAGTTTAACATATGCCAGAGGGAACATTCTCACAGTGATTAAACCCCCCCAAAACTGGGGGGAAAAAAGCTTAGTTCTTTTGCATTATTTGCCCTGTTCAGGCTTCATAACTTTTCAGGTTTCTTCCTCAGACACAAGAACCTTCTTTCCTTCAACTGCACATTTGGGTAAGCCGGGAACAATAATTTTTGTTGCCTACAAAGTCCCAAAGTTGCCTGCCTATGATAGTGTTTCAATTCTCAGAAATAAGTACAGGACACAAATGTCAACTAAAGAGATTTTCAGCAGCCAGACATCAAATCACCAGCTCCAGGAATGAGCTCTCACACCCAGCAGCAGCAACACAGACAGGTTTGCTTGGCTTGTTATTGTAATGAAGCTCATTAAACTCCCAAGAGAGGATATTCCACAACATCCCAGCTCCAGTGCACCATGTAATAACCATTTCCACCATTCACAGAGTCACACAATAGTTAAGGTCAGAAGGGACCTCTGGAGGTCATCTAGCCCAACCTGACTGTTTTAGCAGTGTTCCCTCAAGCACATTAGTCAAGATTTTGTCCAGACACCTTTTCAATATCTCAAAGAAAGAGACTCCACAACCTCCCCCAGGGAAGCTCTCCCAGTGCTCAGTCACCCCCACAGGAAAGAAGTGCTTTCTTATGTTCAGGTGGAACTTCCTGGGCATCAGTTTCTGCCCATTGCTTCTCATCCTGTTGCTTGGCACGACCAAGAATGGCCTGGTTATGAAAAAGACCTTTCAAAGGTGATTGAGAGTGGCCTAGAAAGGGGAGCAGAGGTGGAAGGGGCCACCATTCCCAGTAGAAGGTGCGGTGACACCCCTAAACACACACTGATCCACCAGGCCATATTTAAAGTTCAAGGAATTGCATGTGGGAACCACAGGAAGAGTCACTTCTCTTGTGTCACCCTAATAAATGCAGTATAACCACACAGCTTGTCCAGGATCTGTGCAGGGACTCACTTTAAAAGGCAGGGATATAAACCCAAGGGAAGAATGGGATGAAAGAAGCAGAAAAATCATTCAGAGATATAAAGAGCTGCAATTTAAATGAGCCATATTAGCACATAGAGCTACTTCTCCATGCAGTCCTCTCTTTCAATGTGTTTCTTTTGGTTTTGCCCTGTTCTTAGATTTGCATCTGGTACAAAAGGCAGGAGATCTCCTCCTCCCTGACTAGTGATATCATGAGCCTTATTTCATAAGGGATGTCAAAGGGGAGGGAGAAGGAGTAGAAGAGGTATAACAAAAATAAAAAAAGTTAAAATTTTTCAATAGAGAAGTCCAATTCCTCATACAACCACTTTTTATGGCCACGCTGACAGTGAAGATTTCCTATCCAAGGCACTTTCCCCCTAGACCACAGTGCAGGCACACACACACACCCCTCACAGTCCTATAGCAAGCAGCTCTTTGCCTTTTTATATGTTTTCTTGACCTGCAAAGCATTTAGGTAATTCACTGCTATGTATTTCAATAACACTTACGGGCCCTAAACCTGTGCCTGATCTGACCATAAATACTTCAGATGCTGCTCACTGTGGCCAGGCACAAATTTCATCTCCTGCATTCGGAGCAAACAGCTGCCACTGCCTTTCCCTGCAGAAAGGGCTGAATGAAGGAAGCCACATACACTGGCATAGCCAGGGACTCCTCTGCCAAGTCCTGGGGAAAAGCTGAAGACCACAACTCTGGGAGTCCTGCAGGGAGTGGTTGAGCTGGGGATTAGTAAACCAAACCCTGCTAAAACAAAGCCTCTCAGGAAATCCAATGCTGCCTCTCATTCAAGTCTCTTCATCACCTCCAAGTACAGGGCTGCGCTGGAAGCGGTTTAGTTGGTTCGGTTAAACCAGCTATTAAAATTGTAACCAGTTCCTTAAGCAACAGCTGAGACAACATCCAGCCAGCTCTGCTGTCCAGCTTGAACACCCCATTGCCAGAGATGGAGCTGGACACCTGCCCTACTGCAGCCCAGGGGTCCCACGTGTCCCCAGGTTTCACACTTTCAGAGGAACAGATGACTGAATTTCTAAGCTCACATTTGCATCCAGCCAGCAGGGACATTTTCTGCCTTCTACCCTCCCCAAAGTGGCTTTTTTTTTAATGCAACAGCTGTAGCTAATGAGTTCCATGGCCATAGCTACACCCTGGGATATTTATCAGACTTTCACAAGCACCAGCCAGCATTTCCTCATACATCAGAGACAGCATCCAAGCTTTGCAGTTTCCTGGAATTTTTTTTGCCTCACCTCCACGTATTTTTCCACTAAGAAACTTGGGCAGAAGTAGCCCCTGTGGGAAGCAGTCAGCCCAGCACAGGAAACACGTGCAGCTGAGCAACAAGTAATCCGCAGGACTGATCCATACAGTGCCTCCTGCACCAAATCCACTGGCTCCCAGCAAGCCACCACTGGCCAAGTCTGCACATAAGGGGCATTTCTGGAGCTCACAGGCCGTCTACTGACCTCTGCATTAGCATCCGAGTCACCCGTTGTAATTAAGCAAAGTAAGAACGCCTTGGTTTGTGACTCCACAAGCTTTGACAACACTCTCCACTCAGGAAGGAGGGTTTTCTCCCATGTGTGGCATCCAAAAGGTTTGGAGAAAAGCTCATTCCAAAGGTATGAGTTCCCCATCACTGGTCCAAGATTCTGTTTATGTCCTACCTCTGGGGATGTTGTTGTCCCCAAATACTCTGTAACAGACTTCCAAATTAGACAGTCACCCTTGACATCGTTTCTGACCAATTACTGACACTGTCATTCCGGAAACCACAGGCTTCTGGTATCCTTTTTTAAAAGCTCTTTCTCACCTATTTTCTTCCCTTTTATGCAAAAAGTTTCTCCAGTTTTAATCATGTACAACACATCATGCAAATGCGTGGGGTTTATGTAAGATGATGGCCTGGGGCCATATCACCCCTGGCCCCGGCTGTGATCTCGTTCCATCTCCCAGCCCGACAGGCTGGGACCTGCTGCGCTGGCTTGGACAACTCTGGAGCCATCCAGGTGCTGCCGGAGCCAGGCAGTGGCTCAGTCAGTCCCCCATCACTGTGAGCCAGCACCCAGGGGTGCCCGAGCACGACCCACCCGAGGGACAGCCCGAAATCCCATCACGAAGGCTGCGGAGCACCCCCGCATCCAGCCCTGCCTGCGCATCCCAGCTCGCAGGGCAGAGCCCTTCCCAGGTAGAAGCCTCGAGGTTCCCAACAAAGCGGCAAAGGAGAACATCTCCCACGTCCCGACCGACACACTGCGCTGTTCGAGGCAAGACAAATAGCTGATAGTGATCTTGTGTTTGTTTGGTTTGGTACTTCTTTTTTCCTTTCTTTCCCCTCACATCTTGAGCTACTTGAGGAAAACGAATACAAAAGAAATCCCGTAACTGATTAAACACGTTTTTCTCACCTTTTTAGCTCGCACCCATCGTCGTTTATACCTCTCTGATGTAAGTCACTACACCCTACCTCGCCAGCAACGATAAGAAGAAAAGTCAAAAGCACAATCACCCAAGTCGTCAAAAAAAAAAAGCGGACACAAATCACTGTCATTTCAAACATTAACAAAGATCACTGAATCCTTCCCCCAGCCTAACAGGTTTTCTGGAGTGAATCTCTGGAAACATTGCGGGAAAACTAACAGGAGAGCCTGACAATAGCTTTACCAGGATCTTATCAACTTTTATCTTGCAAAGCCACTAAGTAGAGGCGTTTGTTTGGCAGACAATACGAGCATTCCCTGCTACTGGAGCCAGAAAACGGTACTTGAGGCTCTGAAGGGGAGACTCTGCAACTCCTAGAGAAACATGCATAGCTTTTCTCCTTTTTTAACGTCTTCACAACGACCTCATACACATGTAGATGTGCCCTGTCTGCTCACTGTTATCAGAACTCACCTTTGTCGAAGTGATGATGCAGGCGAGTCCTCAAGAATGAGGCAACAACCCAGGAGGGCTCTGAAAGAAGCGTTTCAAGCTTATACCTGCTGCTCCGCTGAAGCCAATCAGCCCAATATCCAGCTGATCCCACTTACTCAGGTGACCTCCCAGACTAATTCCTAAACGTTTTAACCTGGCTTCTAGGAATGGCTGAGGTCTGGAAAACAGGAGCCTCTGCAGAACGACCAAAATGGTAGCTCTAAGCGATGCCTCTGTCCACATTACACCTTTGTCTGAGTCACATTAAATGGTTACAGCTCACCATAAACTTTAAGTTTTT
Organism: Myrmophylax atrothorax; assembly: GCA_026770055.1. Lineage (NCBI taxonomy): Eukaryota > Metazoa > Chordata > Aves > Passeriformes > Thamnophilidae > Myrmophylax > Myrmophylax atrothorax. Next base: position 12,479,468 of record JAOXXN010000252.1, read on the forward strand.
ACCTTAATATAAAAAGACCTCAACAGTGAAAGGGCTTTTTCCTCTTATGAGGGCAGGGCCAGAACCCACCTGCACCCCTGTTTTCAATGCTGTCCCCACAGGTGTTTCTTGTTAAGGTGATAAAGAACCAGGTGTTTCTTGTTAAGATGATAAAGAACCAGAGTCCCACCCAATGGGTTTCTGGTTTAGAAAATACCATTTTTTGGCTTAAATTCCAAGGGTTACATGGGTTTTAATCTCCAGTATAAGATTCCCTGATGAGAGGTTTGGTGGTCATTGCTTTTTTAGGAACACAAATATGGATGTCAAAGCACAGGACAGTGGTTTCTGGAAGTTTAGGACCTGCTCCAGGTGTCACTGACACATTGACCATCTGAGTTCCTCTGCCCCTATGACAACACAGTTTCCTGGCATCTCCAGCTCTGAATGTCCTCCAGCTTCTCTCATGTTTTCTCTGGATTTCACCACACCTTAAATATAGAGCACCATTTTGGGGTAATTAGAGATTCTTAATTAATTAGAGTTATGGATTTAAGGATTCAAAGCCTGACAAATGAGCTCAGGGAAATGCAAGAGTTGGAGAAAATTACTGGTCCCAGATACCTGCCCTACCTTTCTGCTGGAGTTTAATTACTGTTTCTCTTGCAGAGCTAAAAGGACCTGTGCCTGCATCCCAACTGCTCCTGCTCAGCTCCAACATCATCCAGCTGCCAGGCTGCACCAGGGCATGGGCTGTGCTCTGTCTTGGTCCTCCAGCAGACATGGCAGACGACAACCTCAGACCTGAAGGTCTTTTCCTTAGGTCCTTCATGGCCTTCGCAGGTCTATGGTCTTCCAGCGACAGCCTGACACAACATAAAGTGCACCTTTCAAAGTCAAAACAATGCATTTCACTCAACATACCTCAAAACTTGCACTGTTCATATAGTTTGGTTTTGGGTTTTTTTCCTCTGTGGAGCCGATGTGATGCAAAGTGGGAAGGACAGGATGAAGATCTGGTGGTTCCTGCTCCCAGACATGCACATCCTACAAGACAGTTGAAATAAAATACTTTCCCTTCTCTCTGCTTTAGCATTCCTGTTTTCAGCAAGGGAGCTGGCAGAATTTTAGACCACTGAAGAACTCTTTCAATCAATTAGAAATAGTTCTTTTATTGCAATGATCAGCTCAAGAACACTACCTTTCCAACCCTTAGTTTAAACTGCTACTTTCTTCTTGTTTATGCTGATTGCCTTGGAGTGCAAACTCTAAAGCTCACCTAAAAGATTTGTTCTCTTATTTGGTTCATTGTCCATCTCTGAACTTTCTGCTGCATTCATGAATGAGTGTTGTGGCAGAGAGCAAGTGTCTGCATTATTACACAGTTTTAATTTTAAATAATGGGTAAAAATGTAGATCACATGGAATATTTAGGGAATGTGTCATGGACTACTAGTAAGCAAGGCCTTCACAAGAACCAGTTAAAAAGGCTTGTTTAGCCAAAGTAGAGGAAAAATGGAATATTTATGGCCAGCCCTTACACAACAATGGTACATGGAAACCAGCTGGGACATCCTTGTAGGACATGCAGGAACATCCAGTGAATATAAAGGGTCATCTGAAACTGGAGAAAGCTCATTTATACAACCCTGTGAAAGTGAAAATGGAGGAGGGAGAAGGCAGCAAATTTGTTACAAGTATGGTTCCATTGTAGCCCCTGGGTAATTTTGGCAGAGATGGTCACCCATGCAATTCCATGGATCATGGGATGTTAAGAAACAGGCAGCAGGAATAGCCTGGCACCACAGAAATGTCCTGACAGGCCACAGCTGGTTTGGGTAACACACAGATTTCATGGTATCTCTGGCTGTGGCCAGAGTTTGGCAACAAAGTCCCCCATGCGTGGTCCATGTGCATTTTTAATATGTCAGCACTAGAACTTGGGTCACAATCCCAAGGGGACCCTGGAGCACCTGGAAAAACTGGCTCCAGGTTCCCCCCACAAAATCCTGCAAATATCAAAGGAATAGAAACATGTTATACTTTAGAGGTTTCTTGTAGTGAGGGGGAACCATCTTTGTCCCTAACCTCATGTTCTTTTATTGAAGTAACAGTTTGGGGACAAAGTCTTGAAAGCACCATGTTTTTTTTAAGTAAAATAAAGTTAAACAAATAAAATAATCCAGCTGTTATTGCAGAACATCTCCCAGAAGGCAGCCTAAGCCCACTGTCATGACCAAGGCTCTGTACTGTTGGGCCAAAGCAACTGTAAGGATGTACATAAATCATTACATGGAGGAAAAAAATGGAGAAAGAGGGCTACAACAAATAAGTTCAGCCAATTACCACAGCAAGTCAGACCCATTTCAAGATGCATTACTGGGTTTATATGTATTGCACACATCTGAGGGACCAGGCAGCAGCAGGGCTGCAGCCAAGAGCTGGGCTGAAACAAATCATAAACAGGGAAATAAGTGGTGGACAAAGAAAAACTGGAGTAAAAAATTGTTAGTTGAAATCAGTTACTAAAGACAGAAGGTAAATCTTTTATTTTTTTTTATTTTACTAGTTTTGCATCATTATTTCTCTATGAAGCTGTGAACACTAAAAATTCTTTTTAAACTGAAAGCAACAGTGCCATGGAGTCACATGGTTTCATGAGCTGGAGTCTTGACTAATCCTCAGGTTTGCAGTGAATACTCTGTGGAAATCAGGCCATTTCTCAGGTGATGAGTTGCAAAGGCCATGCCCTCACCTACTGCAGGTAGAAGGAAGAAGCACCACTGCCTGCCCTGGCCTGGAAGACCCAAAAATCCTGATGCCCAACAGCTGTTGGTGGCCAAGCAAGAGAGATGGTTTAAATATTTTCATTTTCCACAAGCTGTTTTTATACTGAGTAACACGAATTCAGCTATTTTGTGGGCATGTATCAAACGAACAGTTTTGCAGAAGGGCAATACTGAAAAGGCTCAAATTCAGAATTTTTACTTTTAAATCCTAATAGCTGAATTTTCCTCTATATAATAAGCAAACCCTTTTTTTTTCTGGGAGAACGGCAAGGGAAAAGACTGGACAGAGTCATTTGAACAGTTAATTTACAAAGGAAATGAAAACTGGAGCTTCAGAAGAGTCTTACCTTAGAAAATCTTTTAGCCAGCTTGGGATTAAAAGCAGTAAAAAAACCAATGAAATTTTGAGGATCTGGAAGAAGCAAACAAATGCCTTCCTGTGTGTGTTCAGCTAACTCTGTGCTTTTTAGTATCCCCAAGAAGTTACTAACCTATTACCATATCCCTTTATAATTTCATGTGAGACAAGTTCAGAGCAGTTTAACTGTTCCCTTCAGTGAATGGAGGAAAGACATTGTTCTTGTTTCATGTTACTGGCACAGCTTAGAAGGTAGCTGAGCCTCAAAATAATGTACCAGCTAAAATATACAGTAGGGAAAAGCATTAAGGTAATGGAAACTCAACATTTCTAATGTTCCAAGCATATGAATAGAACCCAAGTCAGTACATTAGACAATTGACTGGCTTTGCTTGAATGCACGCAGGAATAAATGGAAACATCCTTATTTCCTATCCCAAGGGGCAATTATTTCACAGCCTGGTTTTGTGCATTAATAAAAAGCAAGATTCCATTGTCTGGTAGCTAAAATATCTTACTATATATGCTGTATAAGCAGTCCAGCAGCAGAAACTGGGAAAAAAGAACAGAACTCTACCATTGCATTCTCTAAACAAGCTCTTCCCATACCCAGCATTTTGCTGTGTATATATACAATCCATAAAAACACATTATCAGACTGGTATACTGTTTGTGTACATTAGAAGTTCTGTTAGTAATCATGTGTCCTGGCTGCTCATGTGCCTACAGATGGTTCAAAATGCTCATTTCTGAAACACTACATGAATCTAACAAAGGCAAAGGCTGGAATTTCACACCTCTTGGGAGGGAAGGGGTCTGGATTGCAACTCAAAAACCAGCTTTCTCCCTGCTCATCGCTGATAAGAGCCCTTCATTTCTTTGAGCTTCCCCTTCCTCTCTTCTCCCTGCGCACCTTCAGTGGTTTGTCTTTACCCTTTAAAGGAAAACTGAGAACATAAAAATAATTCGTAAACATTCAGAAATTGTACACACTGCTCCTTGTGTACATCTGTGGAAGAAACACTGCCCCAATGGGAGCCAAATTCTGACTCCCAGTCCCAGCCCAGTGTCCCCATTCCTGTTTGCCCAAGCCACTGTGCCTCAAGGATTGAGCAGGTGTCAGAACTTCCAAGGACACACCAAAGCCCAGATTCATGTTCCTTGTTCAGAAAGCACTGAAAGAAAAAGCCCAATTTCTCTTTAGAGAAGTTCGTTTGGCACTTTTGCCTCAGAGACACCAAAACCCCAGATCTGCCTCACTACTAGGGCACAAAGTACTTTGGGGACTTTCTGCAAAATGTAAACTTCCTCAAATCACTATAAAAATGGGCTGAAAACAGATGGGAGACCTATCAAATTTCACACCCCAGGTTTTTGCAAATATTTGTCATTAGAGACAGATTATTCCAATAAAGGCAGATTCACTAGGAGACAAAGCTGGTAGGATTGATTTTTATTACGCAGCCTTGCAGTTTGTGTTCCAGCCGCCCATTTAAGCCGGCAGCAGGCAGGATAATGACATCTTAGGCAGGGGGAAAAAAGGATTCTTGGAGATACAGAACTTGTTTAATTGAAACCATTAGTTTTACTGGCAAACAGCTTCATATTTCTGTTCTGTTAATCCGAACAAAGTGCTGCAATTATGACTCAATACATAATGTCCTCTAGTGCTACTCGCCCCACATTCCCCAAGTATAGAAAGAAAACAGAACTGTTTTCAGTTAACAAAACATTCCATGCTTCTATCCAGAATACTTTTATTATATGGTTATCATATACATCAGAATTATATTGGGAACATTTACAAATATGTAAAGAGAGCTCAGAACCTCCATTATTCACATACACACTAACTCACACACTCGTTTTGCATGTCTAGTCAGTTATCAGGTGAATGATGCACAAAATTATTGCTTTGTGAACATCCACCTCAGATTAAATCTAATCTTCAGTGGCAAGAATTGAGATTTTTTTTAAAAAAAAAAGTCTTAAATACCCTGTATAACATACCTGTGCATAAACCTAAAGATATGTTTAGCTTACCCATTACCTTTGAAATACTTACCAAAATTAAAATTTGAAACCCATTTATAAAAAAAAAGTATTAAAAAGTTCACCATTATTTACAAATCCGATTAAATTACACATAAATAAATATTTACATTCAACACACTGCTTCCCTTAATACACATAAAGCCTCCCTGGAAATATTTTTGGCCTTAACAGGCAAAGAAAAAAAAAAGAGAAAGTTATGTGCCTATTCTTTCAAGTTTCCCTCCCAATTTAAAAAACAAGACAATATAAATATGTGAATAAAGCTGCAATATCCTTAGACACAGAAAGTGAACTTTCTAAAAGCATTTGAATTTTGAACTATTCCTTGTTAAAAAAAATATCAACATGACTGCAGTTTTTAAAAGCCTGAATATTTCCATGAAAAATAAGCATGTCAAATGCCATCAGATAACTTTTTAAGTCTAGCAGGATTTTAGTACTCTCATATGGTAATCTGAAAACAATGAAAAAGAAACCAAAACTCAACAAAATAAAACAGAACAAATAAAAAAAACCCCACGGAATAATCTTACTATTTTCAGGTGTTTATAAAAAAAATTTTAATGTACATAAATCTATATACCATTGTTTAATACTGCTTTAGTTTTACTGTTGTGTTTAGAGAGGATAAAACCCTGAAATTGTATCAAATAACAAACAGGCTTTTAATCTAAAATCTGTATCTTAGGAACTATACACAAAGCTGGTCACCACTAGATACTTAGATGTGGAAATCTAAATATATCTCTCTGTATATTTCCATCAACCCCCCTTTATAGCACCACTTTTACAGCAAAGGATTCAATACACTTGTACCAAGTACTTATCTTCAGGTAATTGCTTCCACAGAAAAGGGATACTGCAGCTTTTTAGAAAGACTTGTCTCAGATCCAGGAGGAGTGAAGATCCTGAATGGTATTTTTCCCCTTTTTCCCCTCTTTTCTTTAAAAAAAAAAAAAAAAAAGACAAAAACAAAAGAGAAAAAAACAACACCCAAATCTCTATGGTCCCCCTGGCAAGAAGATCCCAGTCTGTGTTTAGGAGGAAGAGCAAAGTCTGGTTTTCCTTTCACTTCCTGTGCTTATCCATTTTATCCATGGTTTTGTTGGTTTCTGCGGGGCTCTGGTCGCCAGCGTTCATGTAGGATTTGTCTGCTATTTTTAATGCTTCATTTAGGTAGTTCTGGACGGATGTCATGGCAGCACAGATGGCAGCACTCCCAAAGCCATGTGTGATGAGGCTAAAATGAGTCAAACAGCCCTGGATGCCAGGGTCCAAGATGGGACTGGGTCTTGTGTTTCCAAGAGGAGTTCTGTCCTGAGTGAGGAGGTCTGTGAATTCCTTACAGATCTGCCTGCAACACACAAAGGGGTCACACTTTACACCATAGTGGGAATTTATGCAAAAGCAAATAAATAAAAATAACAGTCTGTATCAAGTATTTGGCAAGTTATGGGGGAATTAGAGAAATTCAGGACCGCCTCAGCATCAGTGTCTAAAATTAAAGCCTGTTTATTAGCACCACTTTCTGATGAACCTTCTGTTATATCTACATCACCAGAACACTCTGCAAAATCATCTCCCCACCTCTGGTGTCTGGCTAGCTGGCTCTGCATCATTTGCTCTGGATTTTAAGGAGGGAGTGGGAATTGAATGCTAGTTTCTATGAGAACTTTCACAGCTGCAGTTCAGTGATTTAGAAAGACTCGAGCAGCTGATCTGGAGATTCAATTTAGTTGTGTATATTCTGTGTATATGCTCCCTTCAAGAGAGACTGAGGCCCTGATCCTGCAAACACTAACACATATGCCTGGCAAAACATGAGTGTTTAATAATGCTCCGGCATATGTTGTTTGCTGCTTGTAAATCTGTCCCCTTGACGGGATTTCACAGGAGCTGAGCAATCTGAGTCATCACTTTATCAGAATTTCTCAATCACAAACATCCTCCAGAAGATTATTATTAGTGCCAATCACAATACCAATAATGAAAATACTGAGAAGCAGAAAGAGCAGTGGTCAGGAAAAGTCATCATCATGTTTAAACTATAGGAAAGACACTAGATTTCTAAATTGATAAAGAATATATTCTTGTAAAAGATCTCTTTTTCAAGAAGGCCGCATTAATTCAGCAACAGGAATGTGTTTTGCATGCCTGATCTGAGCCTAAAGTTGGGCTATGCTGCTCTGCAGTTTAAGCAAACTGTCCTCAGATTCTCTGTAGAGCAAAGATGCTGTCAAGCACAGGGACCTACATTGAGCCCAAACCTGAAAACATCCCAGACCAGAACAAATCATGAATTGCAGCTTTGTTAAACCTCAGTCTGGGAGAGGAACCTCAGCAGGGAAAATGGAACAGCAAGCACTCCAGCCACCAGTTTAAGCTAAGCTTAACACAGGTATATCCTACCAGAGATCTGTTCAGGACATGGTTTATTTACATGTACAAAGTGTCTGAAGAACAGCCATAACAAACTTCTCCTCCTGACCCTTCACTCTTTGTCGAGGTTTGTCACAGGAATTTAGCTCTGAGCACAGGGACTTTCCACACCTACCAAAGGATGGCTTCCTGTGAACTATAAACATCTTCAGCCGTATTAGGGAAAAAGGGACTATCCAGTTCTCAACTCCCAGTGTCCCAGGGGGAAGCTGTGGCTGCTACTACCAAAGGCAGTGAGGAGGACACGGGCTGAGCTTCCCTTGCCCCCAGCACACCCCCCAGTAGCTCTGTCTGGAGACACTAAAGATACAGAGAAGAGTGAACCATCTCCTGCTCCCAGTCCCAGCACTGGTCCACATTCCCAGGCCACACCTGCTCTCCAGATCCTCAAGGCTGTCAGACCCAGGGATATCTCTCCTTAGAGTTGTCCAGGTACAGGACTTATTCCTGATGTTTTTACTACAGTTTAAAGCAGTTTGGACCAGTTCTGTTCTTTTTTCTTTTGAGTTGTCTTACACTGTTCCTTACTATTATTTTTGGTTCAGACTAAAATAACTGCTGCCATAGTTGAATTCAAACCAAAACCAAAATAAAAAGAATTGCTTCATCTCCCTACTTAAAATTACACATGAAAACGTACACAATTGTCCTCCAGTCACAGATACTCACGGTCAGACAAAAGTATGTTTAAAAGGGAGATGGGAAGAAAAAAATCCAAGCTGAAAACTTACTTTGCAGCAAGAAGCATGTTCTTCCTGTTTGCCATTTCGTTGCGGCCCATGTGTGGTCTGGTTAAATATTCAGCCACTGCTTTGGAAGGAAACTCTGTCTCACAAACATAACCAAAGTCACGAGCAAGATGTACAGCTTCACCTGGCGTGGGTAAAAGAGTGCTTGTTAAATGGTGTAACATTTATTTATCAGATAAAAATCAGGGGAATTAAGGAAAAAACCACCATGAGCTTTTTAAGTGTATTCCTGTTTTAGAAAAGGACACTGGGTTACCATTGTAACAGTCACTACCATTTCCTAATTGATGGATCAGTGTTTCTTTCTAAGTTTGCATCAAGAAAAAAAATATTTACATGATGACTGCTACAAAAGGGAATTCTCTTGCTTTTATACTAGAAAGAAAAACTCCCGTCTCTCTCCAGAATAACTGCACAGCAAAGAGCTGAATTTAGGCAGGAACAAATTATCCACAGATATTTAAGAGTATCTGGCAACTGAATTCCACTTACATAATAAATTTCAATTTAGCATATTTTCTAGTTTTTCATAAGCATTTTCACATAGAAAACAAAATTGCAAGGTGTGCAACTAGACCCCTTTTTCTATATGAAAGCAATTTCATCAGGTTTACAAAAGATGGATTGACGTGGTCAGTGTGTTACCTGCAAGGTACCTGCGTGCACGTGCACACACATCAGCTCTCTGAAGCCCAGCCTCCAAGGAAAGGTTTTTAATGGAAGCTGCTGTGTTATTTGAGTTGATGTAGAAGTGAATTAGCATTAAAGCATTGTTAGATCACTTCTCACTTTTCATTTCAGTTGCTGCTTCTATTCCTATTAAATTATACGACTATCAGGAGCTGCTTTAAACAGAGAGCCCAAACTTAAATCATGCACAACATATATATCCACCCTTCAAGTCAGCTTAACAGACAGAGGGGTCCACAGGACATGGTACAGATTAAAGGGGCTCCAGTTTCCTATCAGGAAGTCAAAAGCTATAAATCTCACTTTATATGCTTGTTTATTAGAACAGCTTCTGAGAATGCCGCTGAGGGAGGGGCAGGCATTGGAATCAGCTGCCCCAGACTTTAAAAGTTCCCCAATAGGAACCAAACCCACTAATGTGAGGAGTTGCACACCTTTTACCATCCCTACATACACCTTTATGAAACCCAAAACAACCTTAAGAAACACAGACTGGAATAACATGCCTTTGGAACACCTTGGCACATGGGAGAGTTACTCCATCCTTTGGATGCAGCCGTGAGGAAGAGGAGCATTAGCTGGGTCTGTGTGAGCAGGGCTTAGTGACCAGATTTGAAGGGAGAAGAAGGGGGGGACAGGAGTCCCTCCAAAGCAACACCACTGTTAGGTATACAACATCCCCCTCAAGTAAAGAAAAAGCTCTGTATTACTTTCATTGACCTTCTAGCCTTTACATGCTTTGCCTAGAGAAGAAAAGCTGTACGCAAGGGAAAAAGTTTATTTTTAAGACACGTTCAAGACTGACCTTCCACCAAAGATGTCAATAGTGTCACGTTTGCAGCTTTCCTTCTACCAGCAGGAAGATTTAAGCCAATTTTATCCAGTTTCTCCCTTAATGATCTGCCACCATTTTTCGATTTGGCTCTGTAATTAAAGAGAAAAAATGGCCTTATTTATCTTGGGGGAACACTTCTTTTTAAGATGAGAAATTCCAGTTACTGACATTCAATAGGGTTCTACTGAGGTGAAGATAAAAAACAGGCTCTTTTCAAGTGACCTACTTTTTAAATGCTGTGCTACAAACCAGCCAGAATGAAACACAGCAGATCAAAATCAAAACGTTTTAAACTGCGCCATTGAAACCAACAGCTGTAGAACAATCACAGGCCAAATTAAGTGTAAGCAAAAAAGGACATATAAAGTGTCCTTGTAATGATTAATCAAGACCTCGAGATTTAATCAAGAAATCATTTCATGAGGAAACAGATTGTGTTGGGAATAAGACAACTCCACGAGCCGGTTTTTGAGACAAAAAAAAACCCCCAACTTTAAACAGAGAATGAGAATTGCTGTCAGAGCTGTTAATAGCACTTCTCGAGAGGTAGCAGAAGTGCAAAGAAGTTTTATTTCCAAAGCCCATTAGGATTCAGTGTCGTTGGGCTTCTTAAGAATCAGTAATTCGCTAAAAGGCTTTCTTAGCTCCTCGTTAGTATGATCTGGCTGCTCACACACCCCAGCACAAGGCAAAATCACAAACAATAGCCACGGAGGGGATGTTTGGAGGGGGAGTGCAGCCTACCTTCTGAGGACTCCTCCTAGCAAAGAGGCATTGAGACACTCCGGGGGCGAGAGCCGCCTCTGCACCTCTGCTACTGTCACTTTGTATTTCGACGTGGAGCTCAAGAGGGAAAGTCTCCCCGGAACGGAACAAAACACTTCGTTGGGGTTTATGACCACCCCAATTAATCCATCCTTTTGGCAGGGGAGGCTCAGAGCACTGTTTTTCGTTAGGGAAATGGGACCTGCGGGAGGAGGGGGGAAAGCAGGTATTTCATGAAGGGGAAAAATAAATAGGAAGTGGCAAGTGAATTTCCTGCGACAAAAGTAACCCAGAAGACAGGATTTCGTTTGGCATTAAATGCTCGCACGACTGCCCCCCACCCCAGGATCCATCTGCAGCACAGGGACCGAAAGGTCCCCACAACTATTCCGGACCAGCTGGACTTTGCCATGGATTTCAAGGAGCTGCCGATCCCAACTAAGAGTCTTTTTAAGGCGCACAAACCCCACATCCCTGAAGCAGCAGGCTGCAAGATAGCAAATCCGAGCTTATGAAAAGCCCGACACAAGTAAAAACTCCAAAATTAGCATCCTTCAGCTACTGCCAAAAACTCTTTCCGAGCCGGGGCAGGGAGAAACCTCCCAGCTCCCGCTGGGGTTCATCTTCCACCTCGCACACGCAGATTTAAGAAACCGCCTTTGGAATTTAATCCCAACAGATTCATAACAGACAGGACAACACAGAGTGAGGCAGCCCAGGAGAAAACCGAAAGTAAAGCGCTGCTCGTTAAAAACTTCAGCCTTAAGGTGAAGGGGGACAACAAAGGCTTTGGAAGGAGCAAACCACTGATCAAGCTTTTCCATCCCCTGGCGAATCCACCCAGTTCACCCAGTTCTGTGCTGCTGGCGCAGGGCACCGAGCGAAAGGGTTAAAGAGCTGAGATCGGCCCCGCTGCCGGGGGGGGGGCGGG
>JAOXXN010000252.1:12498452-12514281 GCA_026770055.1 Myrmophylax atrothorax
TCCCCAAACCTGGCCGCCGCCCGCCCCGGGAGGGCACCGAAAGGGGGTCCCTCCGCCGCGCACGGCCGTGCCCCGCTGCTGGACCGATCCCACCGGCCGTAGCAGAGCCGAGACATTTTAAGGAGTTTTTTTCCCGCTGATCCGTCGTTTCTCCTCCCTTTTCGGAGCCCCAGGGGACGGAGGGGGTGAGAGGGGGGCGGTGTGTGTCTGTGCGTGTGTTTCCCCGTGGCTACTGGCACCGGGAGCATCCCTGAAATCCCTGACTGACGGCAGCCGTTTCTTCGCCCTCAGTTGTGCCCCCACGGGGAGCAGCGGCCGCTCGGGAGCCGCTGGTTCAACCGCACAGCCCCGGGTGCCGCCACCGCCCCCGAGGCTCCCGCAGCCCGGGGCTGGCACAGCCCAGAGAGGCTCAGGGCACCCGCACCGCTGCTCTGGGTGTTCAGGGCCGGGTTGGACGGGCCTCGGAGCAACCTGGTCTAGTGGGAGGTGTCCTTGCCCATGGCAGTGGGTGGAACGAGATGATCTTTAAGGTTCCTTCCAACCCAAACCGTTCTATGGTTATACACCGGTGTTAGGGGCTGGCCCCTGTCGGGGCTGTGACACTCCCAGCTCCCCGCCTCAGATTCCAGCCCGTTTCTGCAGGAAGAGAGAAGAAAGCATGTCCACACTGAGGCTAGTGTTTCCCCCAACCTATTAATTTGCTTAATAAACATGTTTCCAGCTATGTTTTCTTCCTGCTCCTTTCCCCCTGGAGCTGGAGGAACAGAGTCCCCTGGCCATGGCGTGCCATGAGCCTGCAGCAAGAGAGGATGTGTAGCAATTCCCAGGCAGAAGTGACAGGCTTTGGCACCAGGAGCTCTCAGGCCCTGGGTCAGATGCTCCATGGCATGTGGCAGAGGTTCAGCAGGGATGTGCAGCTGCCTCGGGCTCCTGCAAAGGAGTTTCTCTGGCTTTTGTACACCAGAAGTTTTGTTGAGCTGGATGGTTTGCGGCAGGAGACAGATACCTGGGAGAGAGAGAGTTCACACACACATGAGCCTGCCTGCAGCCACAGCATGGCACAGGGGAGAGGAAGATCCAGATTCCCAGCCTGTCCCTGTCCTTGAGGCAGGGGATGACCACAAATATGACAGTAGCTGCTTTTACCTTGGTCTCCTCATTCATAAAACAAGGATTATAATGCCAATGCTGTTGAGAGCTGGATTCTAATCTGCTGGGAACAAGAGAGAATTGGGAGCCATGATCCCTAAGCCTCTTCCATCCTGACGTACGTCCTCAGGTCTTTGACATTTTGCCTGCATTGGTGTGATCATTTCATTCTAGAGAGATGCCCTGATTTTTTTTATTCCCTCCTTTTTAAGTCCATCAGGAGCAGCAGTGCCATTCCTGTTAGCCAGTGTTGCTCTAAAGGCTGTCATTGCTGGATTGTGTGGAACCGAAGTCAGTTCCCTATTGCAGGAAGCAGGCTCTACATCAAAAAACCAAAAACCCCCAAAAACAAGATCACAAAACCAAAGCCAGTCAAAACACCGCAATATTAAATGTAAAATCAGTGTTCATCCTAATAGATAAATAATCTAAATCCTTCCCAAGAGTGTTTTGAGTGCAATGTAAAGTAGAGATGCAAACAGTACCTGTGCAGTAGGGAAAGAATTTACAGAGAAGTCAGTTGCCTTATTTCTAGTTACCTTTCACTCTTCAGCCATCTTACAGGGATGATGAAATCAGTAAACTGACCTCGATGTCAGGTAAATGGGTCATGTGAATTGAAGCCGAGGATTTTCCCTGTAGTCAATTTAACTAACTAAAGAAAACAAATTCAGTTACTCTTATACTTCCATAGTTCAGTGTCTTGAAAACTCCTAATCCCTCTAAATAGCCAGTCTCTCCCAGAGTTCTCCATCAAACTCAGCTGGACAAAATCTGTAACTGTATCAAAAATGAGGGAAATGTGTCAAAGTGACACCAGTTCCCACCTTTGTGATGTTCTCCATTGCTGGTGCTCTGGGGAGCTGCAACTCCATTGCAGGGCAAGATGAAGCAGAGCTGTGTGGGGAAAAAGAAATGAACTGCTGGTAAAAATTCCATCAGTCAGAACTCTGCACCTAATGTACTCTGCCCATGACAATCATGTTAATAAAGTACCAGTGCAGGGCTGTCACCATTCTAAAATACCAGGGGCCAGCAAACACCTCCAAATTCTCACAAACCTGCTCTAAGCTGCATTTTCAAGGACTTGATTTTGGTTACTGTAGCAAACAAATGCTCCAAGATTTCCCATCACTGCTGCTGTTAACAGTGTTTTGGGCACAAGCAGCACTGGGATTGGGCAGCTCTGGCTCTCCACGTCTGATCCCCAGGTCTTTCTTTCCTCATTCTATATTTCTATCCATTGGAGATGTGAGAAGTGCCCGGTCTGGTTCAGAGAAGTTTGCGCTGTAACAAAGGTATTTGCTGGTTTTCCAACCTCTCATATAGTTGTTTCACAAAAGAGCCAAGAATTCCCATTCCAGACACCACCAGGCAATACAGTGCAAGCAGCTTGAAATCTCCTCCTCCTACTACAAAAATCCATCACTGGAAAGCACAAAGGCAATACAAATTCACTCTACCAAAGCCAATGTATTAAAAATGAAGCTGACTTTAACTTGCATCAGTTTTACACTGCATAAGGTGTCTTTTGCCCACACCATTGCAGCTTGACCTGGTCCATCATCCTGTCACCAAAACCAATTCATAAAAACTCCAAAGCTGATGCTAACCACGTGCTTTGACTGACTCAGGAGAAAAGCAGCCCCAGGTTCACACCTGATCCAGATCAAATTTGTACTGTTAGATGGCTTGGGTGTCCACAGAGCTGGGATTAATGACGAGTCAGAAGCTGAGGGAAGCCTTGGAGGAGATGTGAGAAGAGCTGTTCTCTCCCTCTGGGGCACAGGGAAGTTTTGCTTTGGGGACCCACGGGGTCTGTCAAGGAACAAGAGGGAACCTGAAGGGCAGGGAAGGCAATTTTTGCAAGTGAGAGTTGAATCAGTGCAAGACGGATGGTGCCTTTGAAAGCCAGCCCTGATGCTGAGGAGGGGAACCAGGTCACCACTTCCTTGTGCTGGGCTCCATTAGAATTGAAAACAATTACAACAGCGAAACAAAACCAGCTCAGCTGAACAGATGCAAATTTCATCCCAGCGGCAGACACGGGCTCAAACCAGGTCAAGCTGCACCCATGCAAATGACGGGTTAGCCCAGGGCACAGCGAGGTGTCCATGCCGAGGGGAGGGGGGGGTGCTGCTGAGCTGCCAGAGTGCCCTGAACGCTGCCTGGGTCCGGCTGTGGGGCAGTGCCTGCCCGAGGGCAGCCTGGCACAGTGCCCCGGGCGGGCTCCAAGCCCCCCGCCGGATGCATGTCTCTCCTCGGAGACGCTGCCCATGCAGCTCCTCAGCGAGGCTGCAGACACTCGGTAGCCCGAGGGGAGATTTGCCAGTAGAGCCAGCCCGATAAAGCGCTCCCCTTGTGTAAACACAGAATACACCAGCTAAAGTGCTCTTCTGTCAGCATAGCTTATCCCGGCACGGCTTTGCCAAAGGAATCCCTCGCTCCTGTTTCAGCGAGGCTGTAAATCTGGTGTAGCAGATGTGGTTGGGAGCTGCTCAGAGCAACATCACCTCAAACAGCACAAATCTCTCCATCAGCTCGAGTCCGTTGCCGGTTTCCAAGTCACGATGTTGTTCCCTCATGGGGCAGGTGTCACCGGCTCTTTCCCAGCCAGCACACAAAGCCACCACAGTGGCCAGCAAAATAAGGCCAGCCAGCCAGGGTCCTCCAGAACCCTCAGTGCCCAGGGCACCAGTTGCCACTTGTGCTTCTGGCTTGTTCCAGCAAAGCAAGCCAAACCTCATCAAGCCCACAGTGCCTTCTGGAGCTCAAACATGGCTCTGCTTAATAACAGAGGTGTGGATAGTCAGAGAGAGGCTTCCCAATGAATGGCAGGGAAGATGAGGTTACACTTCTGCTGCCACAGCTATCGCCCAGTGGTGGTTTCCTGGGACACTGGGAAGAAGAGTCTCACTTTTTCCATATGAAACTCTGCCCTACCTGGGGAGGGAAAGGTTCTGAGCACTCGCTTTTTTAAATCCTGAGCTCTCCATGCCTAAAAATCATTCCTCAGCTTCTCAGGAGAGTGTGCTGTGCCCATGAGTCTGGTCAGCAGTGAGGATCTGCACCCAAGCAGAGTAGAATTTACATCTTCAGTTGTCCCAGACTGAACACCTGCCATGCTCTGCTTGTCCTCACCAGCTCTGCCCTACCTACACACATAGACAACACAGACAACACGCTGTCCCAAAAGTCTGTGGATGTGGCATTTCCTTGTTTATAGTGGGGAAGCAGGAAACATGGAAATGTAAAGCATATCTAGAAGCTACAAACACCTCCAGCCCGCCCTTTCCCTGCCCCAAGCTGGCCAGATGTGAGCTGGCAGCTCCAGGAGCCCCTGCAGCGCCTGAGACATCAATTCCCTTCTGGAGCAGGCAGAGCCGTGGCTGGCGGGCTCCCACCCCTGCTGACACATCGAGGGAAAGCTCTGCAATCTGCAGACATACCCAAAGGGTCTCACTCAGCACAGGAAGGCTGCAATGGCAAAGAGGTGACTCTGCCAAGACTGGGCTGTGACCACGGCCTCCTCTCGTCCCCGGGACATGGAAAATCCCTGGGCAGAGGCTGTGGGCTGGATTGCTCTGTTTGAGCTTTGCAAGTCGATTATGCCACAAGGCTCCCCATGCACACACCTCGCTGGTGGGACCCGACCTTTAGGCTCCAGTCTCAGGACAGTCTCCCTGAACCATGCAATTGATGCTCCTTGTAATTTTACTTAGCTGGTGCCATTGCAAATGCCATTCTTATCTCCCTAAGTACAGATCCTCTCTTGAGTCCTTAACAATGTCATACAGCAATTTGTTACATAAGCTCATTAAGTTTTTTAATGTATCTATGTTAATAGGCACATAAATATGGACATCTTAATTTCAAACCTGTTTCTGAGAGCATTAGCTGGGAAACTAGTCTGAGAAAAAGCAAACATGACCCAGGAATACCCAGGGACATTTTCAGGAGTTGGGTATCACTGGTGAAGAGGGCAGGACTGCGGCTATCAGGAGTTTTGCTCCTCACTGATCATTTGTGAGCCTTTCAAGGTCTCAACAGAGAAACTTCAGTTAATTTGCTCTGCTCTTCCTACCCTCACCTGTGCTACAGTGACAGTCTACTTTTATTTCTATTATTTTTTTCTCTAACCGCAGGTAGATGATTACCACAAATAAAAGGACTGGTTCTCTAAAGGAACTACCAAATCTGACTGCATCCCAAACACAGTGAACAACTGTAAATAGCAAAATGCATTTTAAAAGGGTTCAGCTGTATTTCATCCATGTTAATTTTCAGCACCATTTGTAATAGTAAATACTTTTTCTATTGTGTTTTGTCTATCTTTTAATGTATTTTTCTATACTTTTTCAAGTGCATTCATGTTTGGTTTGACCCCTTTAATTTGGTAGTTTAACATGGGAGAACATTTACGCACCTCGTGGTTCTTCCCTGAAATGATCCTGAAAGGAAAGGAGCTCTCAGTCCACTCTTCTGCTCTGGTTCCTCCACGGAGGAGCTGTAGGAGCAGCTGCACCTATTCTATAGGGCATGTGAGATACATTTGTAGTGCTGTCCATAAATCACCACAACACTGGGTGCCTGCACATGGAAGGTCACATGAAATTACAGTGCTATGAAGTTTGCTGCTTCATATTAATCCTCTGTGGAAGGCTGGGGTGCCAGAAGATGCCAAATCCAGTCTGAAGGCATCTGGGTGCCAGATGAGCAACTCCATACTCCCACTGAAGCAAATTGGTTCAATTTTATGACTTTTTTATAACGGGTGAATTGGCTGGGGTAGTGGTGAAGTGAATGCTGGAGCAGGACAGAGCGTCCTGCTGGTGGACATGTCACACCATGTGCTCCATCTCTGCAGGACAGACATGTCCTTGTGTTGCTGATGCCCACCAGGACTGGGTGCTGCAGCAGCGTCCAGATTCACTTTCAGAGCACATGGCCTCAGGCTGCTCTTTTGTGGGTGTCTGCACCAACAGAGCTCACCAGTGCCAAAAACACAGAGAGAGGGAGTTTCTCTCTTCCTGCTCTTTTTGAGCTCCCAGCAGCAGGATCCAGCTCCTGGCACTTACTCGATCCCTCCATGCGTTGTTTCTGCTGCATGAATTTTCTGCTGGGTTAGTGAGCTGGAGTGGCCCCCAGAGGACTCCAATGGGAAGCAGACACCAGCAGAGAGTTCCAGTCTTTGAGCCTCCTTACTCCACAGCAGCTTCTGTGCTGCTTTTCCATGCCAGCCAGCCAGGACATTAAAATGCACTTCCTTCTCTCATCCTCTTCCTTGTCAGGTAGAGGAAGAGGCCATTCCAAGGAATTGTGTTGGTGAAAAACCTTCCTCTTGGCACAACTGGGGTGGAGGTAGTGCTCCTGAGTCTCGAGCCCAGCAGCATGGGCATGCCCTCAGCCTCTGCATCCCACTGCCAGGCCTTCCCAGGAACATGCCAAGCGCTCTGCAGCCCTTACCCCTGCAAATGGCATCTTGTGTCATTGCCACTGATTGAGAAATACTGCAAGTTGTTAATTAGGCAATAATGACAGATGGGAAGGGCATTTCCTGGCTGTTAACTGGAGACTCCTGTCCTCGAGGTCACTCTCAGCCACCCAGGAATTATTAAAACATGGAAGAGGAGGAGAGAAGCAGACCAAGAAGAGTAAAACCCTCACCTTTTTAAAGTGATGGGTGCCCCTGCACTGCCCTGCCCAGCAGGGATGGCACATACCTGTGCCTCAACCCTGGCTCAGATCTCTACCTCTCTCTTCCAGTTATTCCTATTTCCCAATTAATTTCCATGGACATTACGAAATAAGACATTAAATATTCAAGGATTATCCTTTATATATATATATAGCTAAAAGGTGAAACTGCAATTAGCAATAAGCTGGGCTCCTGCTGGGCCTGTGCATACTGATCCCTCCCCACTTCTAAAGGGAAGGTTCACACCTACTCCGCTGCTCTAAAATTGGGACCTTTCTCCCACTTAACCCCAGTGCTGGCTCTGCTCTCCCTTACAGGTGGCTGCATTTCAGCACAGTGGCTTCTCAGGTTAATTAAACTGCTGTGAATTACTGCGTTTCCTGAGGGATGACCATGGGAAACACCCTCTTTGTGTCTCCACAGAGAAGCACCTCTGGTTAGAGAGAAGCAGCAGCACATGAACTTCTGCAGCCTGGCCCTGGGCCAGGACTCCTCGACCACGTCTAAAGGACAAGTAGCAACAAAAATTAACATCCTCATGCCCTACTTCTCCACACAGAATGTGGTAAATGCACACCACTCTAAATAAAAGTGAAGAAGGGCCAGAAGGGAGCAAAGAACCAGTCAAACAGACGTGGGGTGGGACCCCGCTCCTTGCGAGGAGGATGCTGGTTTTGGATTTATACCTTGGATTTACACCTGAGTCACCAGCTCATACAACAGCAAAGGGCCAGAAGCCTGACATTGTAGCTGACTCTCCTTCCCTTCCTCCCTCTAAATCATAGAATTATAGGATGGTTTGTGTTGGAAGGGACCTTAAAGCTCATCTCATGCCACTCCTTACTATGGAAGGCTTACTTTCCACTAGACCAGGTTGGTCAGTGGGCCATCCACCCTGGCCTCAAACACTTTCAGGGATATAGATGTATATAAATCCTACATATATTTCTTTCCTAGGCAAAAATCCTTATGGTTGTACCTTGGTAAATGCAGACAGTAAAAATACAAGAAATAAGAAAAGTTGATAAGAAGTTGTGTCATTGTCAAAGGCAGAGCTGCTGCAGCCTTTGCTCACCTGTCCAGAAACATTTACCACTTCCTGAGGACCTCCAGGGGTGATGGCTCTGAGAGGTCTTCAGACTAGTAGGAGTAAGTTGTCACAAAGAGCCCATTAAGAAGTAGATAGGATGTGTTAAATGCACATTCTTAACCCAAAGTAGCATTCACGGTCAAGATTAGCTTTTGGCTAAAGAAACAGTGGTAAAATTATAATACAGAGGACATGTCAGGTGCAGAGCTTTGAACATTCAGACTTTTGGGGGAAAAAAATTAGCTAAAAGCTCAGCCCAAAGTTTGCAGTCTGTTTTTATTGCCCTGTTCTTGGCCTATCAACAGATAGGCAAGGATTGCTGCATCTTGCTAGAAGCTACAGGTGCAGGGCAGCACAGAAACTCCATCCTCAGCAACTTTGGTGAGAAGATGACAGTGGCCAAAAACAATATTGAAAAATGAACCCATTCAAGCAAAGAGATTTGATTTTCACATGGTATTTCCTATTCCTTCCAGTCTGAGGGATGCTGTGAACATCCCTGTTTAATACTCACCATATCCAAATGATGTGTCAGCTCATCTCCCCTGGATGCAGGTGTGAGTCAGGGTGTTCCTCTCCTTTCCTGTCCAGCTCTGTCTCCCACTCCCAGAAAAAGCAGGTAAGTCCTGTTATCCTGTCTGGTGAACCCTGATTATTTCCTGTGAATGTTCAAGCCACCCATGATATGTGGGCCCTAGAAGTGCTAGAATATGAGTGGCTTTTCTGGAACATTTCTTGGGGATCAAAATTCACTCACTTTTTTTCCCCCTGGGTGATATCATTCCCTTGGGTGCGTGTGTTAAACCAGCAGCACCAGTGGGAGAATGAAAGGACCTGTTAAACTCCAGTGCAAGGAGGTTTTCCCATTCTTCCTGAAGAGCATAAAGCCCTTGAAACTTATTAGGAATCATACAAAGCAGGATTTATATGCAGCCCAGATTGATGAGCTATGCTATGCTACCTTTTAAAAAATCACAAAGCAATCCACACCCAGCACAAATCAGGGGAATAAAGGCTTTCAACAGACAGTTGCTGCTTGTGAATTCTTTAAAAAATATTCCATCCTGTCTCTACAAAAGGTTGGTGAGGAATTTACAAATGTCCTAATCCCCCCTAATCCTTTAAAATGCCAAGCTGTGATCGCATATGCTGTTTTGTGATTATGTGTCTTCAAAGGTTTGTTTAGATACTTATTTAAGAGATACCAACTCACTTTTGTCATAGAAAGCCAAAATGGCTTGATATGTTTTCATTGCACATTCTTCTGAAAAGAAAAAGAAACACCAGTGTTGTTGGGAAAGGCAAACCATCCCCATCCTGAGCCACTGCCGCAGCTTTGGGGGACAACCAGAAGCTCTTACCCATGGAGGAGGCCATGTAGTTCAAGGTTGTAGAATGCTCTTCTCCTTCCTCTCTGCCTCAGCTTCTTCTCCTTTGCAAGTAGGGAGAGCAACGGCTCTCACCTCATTTTTTAAAATATTTTAGGACCTACATAGAAAAAAGCTCCAGAAAAGGCACAGGTTGTTGTTATATTGGTGGTGCCTTTAGCAAGCACTTAATGGAGACTATGGCTGTTTGTGATATTTCTATGTGCGCAGATAACCAGGGCTGAGCCGACTTTTAACTGCTCATATGTGTTTAATTAGAGCTGCATTTTTAATCCTTTTAATTTGTATCTCTGTCTTAATAACCTCAGCTTGGCAAAGGTTGAAAAGGAGTAAGTTTCATTTGGATATTGGGTAAAACTTGGTAACAGCTGAGCAGATTGCTTAGCAAAAAGGTTACAGCATGTTCTTTAAAGACCATGGGTAACAGTTGTAGGTAGCTAAGCCCAGGTTTGCATCCTTTGAAAATCATCTCAGAGAAGCTTAATAAAAATATTCTGGAGCTCAGTATATCATCCAAGGCATGAGAACTTTAAACATATCAAATGGGTGTTATTTGCCTGTAATCTCAAGGCAAGGAAGATCACAGCAACATTGATTGGTTTTTGCAGCACAGTTCTGAAATCTTAATGCAATCGTGTTATAAATTCACACTTAAGTTCTGCCCAAAAGGAGGAAAAGCCATTGCAACTATTGCAATACCTACTGATGAAAGGAAACATGCTCAGAGGTTAAAGATCCTGTAGGAATGCTCCAAGCTGACTTAGTAGAAACAGTTTCAATAATCTCTGAATCTTGAACCCAGATCTAGTAGGGAGGAATGAACCCATTTCACAAGCACTTGCTGCTTTGTTTCAGATAAATCTGAAATTTCACTTCAGCGAAAGAGAGCTGTCATTAAATACAGGGTAACTTGAAAAGAAGAACAGATAAAATCAGCAACTTTCAGTTCTAAATACTATCAGGAACTTTACCCAACACACTGGTGGATGGACCTCAGCCCCTGCCAATGGCATCAAAGACAGATCAGATTCCTCACTCAGGTGACTTCTGGTTTGGAAGAGAAAAGACAAAGAGACCATGTGAAAACACAGTGACTTTCAGATGTATTGTGTGATACAACCTCCTTCTTCACAGTTTTTCTGGCACAGAAAAATCTAACAGTTTTGCATGAAAAACGACCACATTAGGGAAATGTATGTGCCCTTCAAATACACACATAGGTAACTTCTGGCTTTGGTGTATCTGACTAACTACTAATAGGGGCCATGTCTCCACATGTTCAATTTTGTTGAGCCCCAGACACCTTCCAGTGGCTATTAGGGATCACCACAGAGTGAATAACAGTTTATTTTCCTTTGTTATCATGCACAGTTTGTTTGGAAATGGCCCATGAACCCCTGAGCTGCTGTAGCTGGCTGGGAGCAGCAGTGTAGGTTAACAGAAGACCAAGTGTAAAAGCAAAGGCTTAATTTGTGCTTTGGCAAAACACAGCATCCTTATCCTCAGGACAACTATCTCACAGGCAGCAGCAACACAAGCTCATAAATAACCTTGTTTTTCAGTTCTGAAGATGTGAGGAAGTAGCCCAAGTCACAAACAATGCTCAGTCTAAGTCTGTGCACCAAAACTGCTCATCTCTGCTTGACTTTTGATCTGATCTAATAGGAATTCTCGTTCCACATGCAGAAGGCTCAGTGTTCCTTTCAGACAGCATTCCTTCCCCTACGAGAGCCCATGCCTACACTTCAATTCAATATATGGACATGTCTCTGCATGAAACTTGTTGCAGCTGTTGCATATCTGCATGAAGTGATCTTCCACAGTCGTGTGAGCAGCATGTCTGTACTGCTTTGATTCTCTCTGACTCCTCCAATTTTGCCTGGGATTGTTGTGGCCACATAGCACTGGGATGTTTTGAAATCAATAATCGTTGCTCTGGTCAAACTTCTTGCTCAACATTGCTCCATGTCTGGGCTGTCTGTGTTTGATGGGATGTTTCATGCTGGGTATTATATGATACTTCCCAGAAGGCGTCAGAGTTCTCAGACAAAATTATATAGTTTTCATAATTCCTTTTGTCATCCCATCACTCAGTTGTTTTCATATGGACCATTTTCTGACATTGTTGGAAACAAGGATAATCCCTGTGCTCTTGACATGCCACCATCCCAGCAAAGCATGCAGAGCTCCCCACAGCAGTGAGGGCTGCAGGGTCTGAGGGAATTAGGGCTGTTGGTACTTGCAAACACTCTGCTTCCACCCTGCCAGGAAAGAGTTCACTAATGTGATCCTGGGAGTACAGCTGTCGAGGAGAATCTTCTGTCAAAGAGATGGATTTTCATGTAAGACATTCTCCTACAAGATGGATAAGGACTGGGCTAAGGAATATACTTCCTTGGGAGTTAGCAGGTAGTATGATCCCATCTGATGCCCTTGTGTTGGGGTACAAAACAATGTCTGACAGACACAGCACATGACACTATTGCACGTGCAGGGGGCTCAGAGGTGTATCCTGCCTTTCCAAGTACAGGTGGTGAGAGTGTGTTTGTTCCTTCTGGATTGAAACAGCAAAGGAGTTCATTATCCTGTTGTTTGGCAGGGGAGCAGTTGTCATCCCCAGCACAGCTGTGCTGACAAGTGTATTTCCAAGAGAAGCATCTCGAGCAGAGGAGTACTCACAGCAGCATGGGCTGCCCTCCATCCCCCAGCATTTGCCACTCAGGACCTGCCTATGGCCCTTCTGCTCTTCACCTGTTCCACTACTCTTCCAAAATGCTGCAGCTACGTACCCTTGTTAGGGATACAAATCCTTTGAACACCTCCCTGCCTTGAACTCCTTTTCTGGCAATATCATTTAGACTGGCAGTCAAGCCACATGCTCCTACTTTACTAATAAATCCTCAAGACTGAGAACACTGAAATCTTGAGCATTCACATCAAGCACAGCTTCCAGATGCAACACCTTTAGTTTGAGTGGATACCAAACAACCTGAAACGGTGGGAATGGGAGCAAATCACCACTGACTGGGAGAGGTACGAGAGTCCCACAAACACAGGGGCATGTCTTCCCCCAGGACAGTGCCACCTCTTAGCAAAGGGCTGTTTGCTCAGACCTTGAATGCCAAGAGAAGATTGAAGCAAAATTTACCAGCCTGTTGTATCACATGTGGGCAACACGACAGAAGCAGAGCAAGTGCCTCCCTGATTCGTCACTGCCTGAAACGGTCTGAAACCCTGCTTGATGCCAAGAGCTTTAGTAGGATGCCAACCCAACAAGCATGTCAGATCATTGTGCCATCTCCAAAAATCCTTCTGTGCCTTTGATATGTTAATCCTCCCATTAGAATATAGTCCGTTTTGGTCTCCATGCAATCTGCATTATCCAGTTCAAAGTTAAATTAAAAATCCCAACCTGTGTGAATGTTGCAATCACATTATGAAATCTGTAAATCTATTTTTAATGTCTTAATGCTGCTCTAGTTGAACAAGGCAAAGAGGCTGCTGCATGGCATTTGCTTTACACTTTTTGAGATTATCATGCACTAGTTAAATATTCACTCTCCAGCATTTGCATTTCCAGTACTGCAGGACCCTAAAATAGAAGACAAGTTTTTCTTTCCCTCTTTTGTTTTTAAAATTCCAGCTACAGGTAACTTGACTCAGAGATCTCTCCAAATCAGACGTGGAGTGCTAAACACTGCAAGGAGAAAATGTTTCAGTGTAATACAGATGCCAGAAAATAGGATTTAAATACCAAACTTGCAGCTATTGCAATGTTTTTATGTGATGATGGAGCCAAATATTTAATTTCAAATTTAAGCTACATTAAATGTTAATTCTCAGAGTAGCTTGTTTTTATCATGAAAATGTTTGAACATTGCTGGAACAACTCAAGCAATGGACCCAACTCAGCGATCCCAAATCAACCTCTTGCAGAACATTACTTAGAGTAGTTTGTGCTTTTCATTCTGATCTGGGATGGACACAAGCTCCGAAGGACTGGAATTTTCTGTGCAACAAAACCTCTATTTTCTGACCAACTCACTTTGAAAGATCAGTGTATTAAGCAGTCAAATAAATCCTGCTGCCTTCACTTGAGAGTCATCCCAAGAAAAGTTGGGACACTGGCTCTCCCTGCTTGCAGTCCAGCTCTTTATCACTGTTAGTATTGCCCCACTCATCATTACGATGCATTCCCGGTATTAAGTGCATACAAACAACGTAATGTATCAAAACAACTGAGAAATAAGGAAAGGACAACAGAGACAGGAGATTTACTCCAGGTTTTCCAGGGCAGACCCCGCAGCAAAGATGTGTCACAGACACGCAGCAGCTGCTGCTGCTCCTGGAGCCCGAGCGATGCTGTCGCACCATCACCCCTCCTGGCACAGGAACTCGCAGGGATCGGGGCACATTTCTCAGGTGACAGGAGGGACACCTTGAGCATCGCTGGGAACACCGGAGCCCTCGATTGCGGCTCCAAACGGAGATCACTCCCAGCACAGCGGGGGAGTTTCGGGAAACTTTGGGCAACACAAAGAACAAGGACGTTTAGAATGGCAGAAGTTGGGTTTGCAGGGGGTCTCGCTGGGCCCCGTTCCCCCCCTTTTCCTTTCCCCTATCGCCTGCTGTCCCTCCCTGTCTCCTCTTTGTCGCCTCCTTGTCCCCTCCCTGCGCCCCCTGCCCGGGTGCGCCCGGCGGGCCGTGCCCGTGCTGCTGCCACCACCTCCTGGCCACCGCCGGGAAGTGCAGCGGGGCTTTGGCTCAAAATCCCTAAAATAAACTGAAAATGAAATAAAAAAAGCCTTAAATAAGACTAAAGCCAGCCAAGCGCCCCGCCCTGCGGCGGCCCCAGCCCA
Organism: Myrmophylax atrothorax; assembly: GCA_026770055.1. Taxonomy (NCBI): domain Eukaryota; kingdom Metazoa; phylum Chordata; class Aves; order Passeriformes; family Thamnophilidae; genus Myrmophylax; species Myrmophylax atrothorax. Next base: position 12,512,637 of record JAOXXN010000252.1, read on the forward strand.
GCCGCTCCCTGCGGGATGCCCGCGTTTCACAGCCAGACGCCCCTCTGGCCGTTCCCTGCTGCGGGTCCCGCATTCCCCGGGATGGATGTCCAGGTGAATCTTCATTTACAGGTGCTTGTTCGCAGATATTTGAGGGCTCTGTGTGTGTGTGTGACACTGAATCTTCCCCCATTCAGCAGAATTCCAGCTCTTTCCGCGCACGGGAGCGCCGCGCTGGCTGTGCCCCCGCTGCAGCCGCTGGGTCGGGAGCGCTGGCGACTTGTTTAATGATTCCTAAAAGAATGGGAACATGCAAACCAAATGAGCTTGGAGTAGCTTAAATCTCAATGGGGAAGTAAATGGCTCCAGCTTAAGAGAGCCAACCAGCCCAGCGTGCCCGCTGCTGACCACAATTCAAATGCAAGCAGATTGTGTTGCACTGAATTAAACAAGGGTGCTTGTTCAAATATTAGGAGAGACAAGAAAAAACGCTCTTGGAGAAACAAATCCTGCTGTGCTGGATGAGCTCCATGGACTAACTAATCCAGGATTCCGTGCTAGGAGTCACCAGCACCAAATACCTGAGAAAGGTGCGAGGTAACACCTCATCTCACCCGGGATCCAGAGATGATCCCTAACCCTAACCCTAAACACAAATACGTAACAACTGGGTAAGCTTAAGTGAAAGACTAGAGCTTAACTTCATCAGCTTGAACAGACAATGCAGTTCTAATGACTTTTCAACTTTGTTAACGTAATTTATCGGTTCCAGTGAGATCCCAGCAGGGATGAGAACAGCTTCAAAGGACAGCTCTGGGCTCACTAAAAATACGTGTTCATCACATTAGGAATACCATGTTCTCACAAGGAACATGGACTGCAAGGCCTGACTGGCAGCTGGAGCAGACGGGGTGGGAGCTGGGCCAGGGTATGAAGGGTGTGAAGGAATCGATGGGGGTGAGAAAAGCACACGCAGGTATTGTGGTTGGCCTGGTCAGTGCTAATATAATCATTTCCATTCATAAGCATAAAAGCGTCAAGTATTCCCCCCCCCTTCTCCATTTAAAAAGTATTTGACCTAATTATTACTATCCCTGTTGTGTAAATTCAGCACTTTGTCAGTCTGAATAAATGTACATTAGCCTTAACATGAGTGAAACAAGTTTAAACAATGAAGGCAGCTTTGTAAAGCTCCCTGCTTTTTAACTTATTTGACACCACACTAAAGAGCCCATTTAGACTAAAGAGTTCAGCACATTTTGGGACCCATTAAGTACCCAGGTTGAGACTAGATATTCCCTTTTTCTTTTTTTAATTTGTCCTAGATAGTTGCTAAAGTCAGCATAACTGAGCAATAAGCTGCTTTGCATTTCTTTAGCTTTGTAGGCAACTTGCAGAAAGCTACACCCATCCTGTCCAGCACAGCCCTTCCAAGGCAGGGCAAACCCCACTTATCACTAAGTCATTCCTCAGAATTACATTTAATTAAAAATTTTAATTAAAAAAGAGAGGAAACTCATGGCATAAAAATGTGACATTCATGACTGTTAGGAAAACATTATCAAATTCTTTCTATTTTAGGCTGACAATGAAGGCAGTTAAATGCCTCCCTGACACCCGATCCCGTCAGATCTCGGAAGCTAAGCAGGGTCAGCCCCGGTTAGTA
>JAOXXN010000252.1:12516143-12528696 GCA_026770055.1 Myrmophylax atrothorax
AAGTTCAGTTCAGTTACACAGAAGATAGTTCTACAATTACTCCTAAAAAATAAACCATGGGAAGTAAATTTTAACATATTACAGACTGAAGTTTGACCCTTGAAGCTTACAATTCACTAACTACAGAGTTTTATCAGCAGGGATGTCACTAATTCCAGTCTTTCCAGAACAGACACTGCATGTTCTTCCTCAGCTCTGCCTCCCTGATGGCTGCTGGGGCTGCTTTTTCTCTGAAGGGTTTTAGTCTTATTTTCTAGAGATTCAGGGCTGCTACACCCTCTCTCTACACCCCACGTTATAAAACACGGTTTCATTTCAACTAAGATTCACAGAGATATAAAATCCTTCGGAGACAAGCTGTTTTCAGAGGTCTTATGGAAAAAGATGGCTGGAGAGGCAGCAATCCACCCCAAACCCCACCTCTGTCAGCTCCAGGACAGGAGGTGTGCAAGGATCACTGTTCTCCATGGAGACAAAATGCCAAGTTCCCAGCACCTCTGGATCCCTTCATGGCACAGGTGAGCACAGGGAGGTGTCACCTGCAGCAGGAGACCACAGCTCCTCCACAGAGTCTGAACCTGCAGATGGATTCTTTGGGACAAGGGGAAGAGGTAGTTTTTGGATATCCCATGAAAGAGCATGAAATATCCCATCTGATTTGGTGTGAGCAGGGAATGAAATTCTGAACATCGATAGCCAGGTGTGGATGTGGGAACACCCTCAGGGTTTTGGCTGCAGGGCCACTGATATCAGAAGGACTGAACCTCTGCTAGTGTGAAGCCAGCCAGGCAGATCCCAGGATTGGGGCTCAGGATGCACAGCTTTCCAGCCCCTTTCCACTCCTGCACCTCTGGGCCAGGTGTCACAACCAGTGTTTGAGTGAAGAAGTCGCTGAATTTTAGTCCAGTTCCCAGTGGGCAGGTTCCACATCATAAAAACATCCCATTAGACAACTGACCCTAACTGGATCCTTTTCTAAGCTCTTCAGAGGAGAGGCCAAGGCCTGAACATCATGGAAACGAAAGTAACTGTCCTGTGAATTCCCCAAAACAGAGACATGGATGCAACGCTGCAGGACACTTGTGTGGCATCTCAAAAAACCAGAGGGTTCAGATTCTAAGACTTTTGCAGTTTTCAATTTTCACCAACATTCAAATTCACCTACATTAAAAGAAAATTAAATTGTCATCCCCAACAAAAAGCAAACCACAAGAAAGCAAACATCCTCCAGCAAACTATTTGCTTGAATCCATTAAAACTTGCCGAGTCAATGTTCCAGTCCCGGCTGCTGATCTTGGCCAACAGCACAAGTGGCATTTTGGGCTCTGTTTTACACTGACAACAGGAATTGTGGCCAGGAATTGCATCCCATGCCAGCAATACATCAGTGCTGGTTTGTTTTTTGCACAGGGAAGGAAAAGCCCTTCACAGTCACTGCCAACATTTCTAGAAACGTTTTAAGAACTTTGGGATGGTGGAATATCAAACACAACCCTAACAATGTGACACAGCACAAACTACTAACCCCAAGGGATAAGAAGAATCTGTACATTAACCAAAAGTCAGGACATTATTTTAATAGCTGAGCAGATCAGACTGAAAAAAGAAGTAACTACGATGGCCCAATGGATAAGAAAGTCTGCTCCCAGCAGTTGGACTCTGCCTGACATATTACAAATATATATTTTTAAATACTTTGCTCCTTCTTTAGCGAAGTAATAGCTAAATGACAAGCATTAATTTAATTCTCCTTAGGATTTATAACTGATTTAACTAGAAGAAAAGTGCACTCCTATAAAACACTAATAGGACTTTAACATGTATTGTCAAACAGAATTACACTGCAAATGAAGGCCCTACTGTGGTACACCTGTTAGTGAAGGAATTTCATTATCTGTAAGCAACAAATAATAAAGGATATTAATGAAAAGAATACAGAACAAGGAGAACAAAGCTGATTCCTAGACATGCATACAAAATGTGGCTTCCTGGGAGCTCCAGTAAACCTCAAAGTGTTTGATGTGATGTACATGTGCATTCACATATTTAGAAAACAAAAGTTCTTTACCACCATATAAATTCTACAACAAGCCAATTTTTAATTATACCTACCAAAATAATAATAAAATCCCAGCAGTTTCATTCAACTTGCTTGAATCACAAAGATCACCAATGCAAATATCAACACAGCATTTGAGCCTCCAGCTAACTATTGCCAATTATAAATGGGGACACTTTTAAAAATAAATTATGAGGATAATTAATCATTTTCACACACAAAGGTAACAAGGTAACATCATTCAGTGGTTTTAAAAGCCTCCTACTTTCTGCATTTCTATTCTGGTTAGTTGGTGCCAAGATTACAAAAGCATATTTCAATGTTAAAAGAGGGAGAAAAGAAGGTGCAAAACTTCCATCCCTCCCTCTGGTCATTTCACGTAGACATTATTGGATTCAAATATTCAGCCATTAAATTATTGCTATGGAACAAGAACATTTTAAAGGGATTCCTGCACTGGGGAAAAATGCCAAGAAAGTTGCTCTGTTCAAAGTGACAAAATAAACACTTATTTATCTGTTCAAGTGCACATGAATATTATGGTCATATGACAAGAGGAAGTTTTATTTAAATCAGTGTCACAGGGATAAAAAGCATAAATATAAAAGCATAACTGGGTGACACACTAAGCTTAGCAATTCTCTAACAATTAACAGTCAAACAGTTGTTTGCTGTTCAGAATTTTAGGTCACAAAATGAAACAATGTGCAAATTCAAAATGGCAAATTGCTCCTCAGAGATGGCCACAAAACCTCAATGTTCCAGAAGAAAAGTAAGGAATCTCATATTTTTGTCCCTGATCCTCTGACAGGAGGAAGCAAACTCCCACCTGATACTTCCAACTTCAAACCACACACCCATAGAGGAAACCCCCAAAACCTTGCTGGGAGAACAACCGGCTCATCTTTAAAGGTAAGATTTACAAGTGAATACTCTGCTACTAAACCACATGTGCAGGAAGAATTTTCATGATTATGCTCTCATATATTCTGTCAAAAGGTAAATTATTTGAGAACACCTACAGAATCTATTAGAAACATATTCTAGTTCTACCAAGGGCTCATTAGCTTCACACAAAAAAGCATTATTGCTCTTCTTGCTGTCAGAAAGCTGCAGGAAGTTTGAATTCTGTACTAATGCTCTGAAAACTGTAATTACAGATCAATAGAGAGGGAGAACAGGCAGAAGGTTGTCCCCTTCCTCCTCCTGAGGACACAGCCAGTGTGACTAAGGATGAAAACTTCCAACTGGAACAAGAAAAGACAAATTTCTATGCAAAAAATCCAACATTTTAGAACAAGGTCTGCTGCTACAACATGGATTCTGGTGATCTATTTCTTCTTTAACAGAAGTTGCAAATAATACAATTTCCTTGGTTATTAACAAGTTTATAAACCACTTCTTACAAACTGTGTAATTCCAGATAATATCAGATTACCACAAAAGTAGTGGAGTCTTACAGAAAAAAACCTTGGGGAAGGAAAGCAGCAGTGGATATTCCAATCAGGCTGCTCATTGTTTCAGAAATAGTAAGCTGTGTGAGTAACCCAATTGGAACACTCCTCCTTTGAACGTTTTGCTGAGCTGTGTGTTGTAAAAATAGATTTGTATGCCTCAGACTTCTCCTCGCTGTCTGCAATGGGTCTCTTCGTAGTAGTAGAAGGAGCCTTATTGACTTTTCCTGGGACAGATGAATTTCCATTATCTGAGGGAGAAAAAGCAACAGAATTAAGCATGAATAACAGCTTATGTTGATGGAAACCAGCATTTTAAAAATAATGTACAGAGATGAAACACATACACTTTGAGGTCTGTCACAAGTATCTTCCATAATTGTACTCAACATCTTTCAGAATTCACACTCAGATGCATTTAGAAATCTTGAGAGAGGAATTATTTCCTACTTGTGTAAATCCCTTGCACTGCAATTCAGTACTGCCAACATTTACTCCTCTAAGTGAAAAATGGCTCTGAGCTCAGTGTTAAGGAACACAAAAGCAGCCCACCACTCCACAGTATTGTTTAGAAATCAGCTATCAAATGCCAAAAGCTAAACTTGTGACATACCTTCCCCAGGGAATCTCTCTCCTCCCTTTATTCTTTGCAAAGTCATTTATGAACAGTAACAATGGTCTGCATCATTTTGTATTTGCAGGAGGAAAATGCCCATCCCTCTGCTTCTGATACCATTTCTCTCAGTGGATTGTATTACTACTACAAAAAAACCCTCTCTTTCTTAACAACTATTGAATCTTCTCCAAGGTTGCAGGGTGGTATTTTAAAAAGCACATGCCAAGTCTCTGGCGCAAAGAAACAAACATAGAAGTTTGCACAAACTCCACATCCTTAGTTTAATTTAGGCACAACTTGTAAATAGCTGTGGGGAGCCTGTCTGAAAATGCACTGAGCTGCCTTCTGCATGAGCTCCCAGGAACTGGATGTGCAATCCTAAATCCTCCCAGATGAGACGCTTTTCTGTTTGGAGAATGTTGCTTGTAATGCCACCAATGGTTGTCTGGAAAGCATTACAAACACTGGATCTGAAAAATGACTGTGTGTGCTGCAAGTCCAGAGCCCTCAGGGTGCCGTGTTCACAGATTCCTTCCTGTGCTACTGGCATTCCTCATGGAGCTGCCTTTATTTTCCCTCTCTCCTCTTACCTCTTGCTGGTCAGTATAACTGCTGCCAGAAACAGAAATCAAAGACCTGACACTTCAGAAAGCATCTTTTTTTTCCTTTTACACGCTCAGAAAATAAAAATTCGTTACACATCATTAGAATTCTGAGGTTGCTAAACATCCAAGAGCAATTATAATTGTGTGGAATGAAATATTTTTAGAAGTCTATCCTGTATAAAAGCAGACAGCAGAGGGCAGGTCAGGCATTGCTGATGGAATTTTCCCAACTTCTCATACAATTTACCATTTAAACATTCTCAGGTTCTTCAAATTATTCTGGGTTTTCCTGTGGCTGTGATGGACATGACTTAATACTTCACAAGGAAACCTCAGACTGACCTTAAAAATGTACCCATTCTCACAGTTCTGGATGAAACATCAGTATGAACTGCAGACATTAAATAACAGGATATGTATTAAATAAAGAGAGGGCACCATCCTTTGGACTAAAGGGCTGCCAAGTTTACTCAGGGCTGCAAGGCTGCTGGAGGTAAATCAGTGCATCCCGAATTATATCCCACTGCTCCAAAGGACACACAGCAAATTAGCAGCTAAAATGGGGGACTGCAAGTCAAGTAATTCAGGAATATTTCACACACTTCACCAAAACAAACTGCCAGAATGTAATTCTTGACCACTTGTACCTCAAGAAACTACTCGTTTTCCTCCATTATCTCCTAGACAATAAAACAAATGCACCAAACCCTTGACTGGACCACTGCGTGAACAAGAATCTCTAATTTCCTTAATTCAGGATGGTTCCCCCCAACTTAGAGCAATATTAAAATGACAGAAACAAGCATATCTGTTCACATTTTTCACACTAAGATTAAGGAACTAACACCAACCCGAACTTTTGGTGAAGATAATCTGCCTCTTTTCCCCAGAGCTGGAATTAATACAATCTTTTTCATTCTTAGCTTTTGAGGGACCTGGAGAATCTGAAAAAAAAAGAAAGAACAAAAAAAAGAAATCATAGATCTGCTTCATGACTCAGAAGGTGACACAGAATTTGGAGCTGTGACATTACCTTCAGAGGTCTCTTGCTGCAAAGCTGATGCTGCTGACTTGCATTTCTTTGATTTCTGAAACAACACAAGCAGAGACCTGGTAATGTCCTGAAAGGATGTACAATTCCCACACAATAGGACAGTAAATTGTACAACGTTGAACAGAACACAGTTAACTGTAATCAATATATTCCTTATAAAAATTGCAGCAGAATCCTGCATCTCATACCCACTTAATTTTATTTAGTTGATAAAAACTCCCTCCCGGATAAAACCTTCAGTAACTGGGTACTTTGCTGCAGGACTACTTGGGGAGAAGAGATGCAAACAGTTAATCCAAACTTTAAAAAAGCATCTGTGCAGCAGACTTCCCAAACTAATTTATGTTTTTCCAGATTAAAAAACACAGAAAAACCCAAACAACAGCCATAAGAATCCCACTGCTGGCTTTGATTACATGAATGCCAAGCTGAAAAAGAAGTATTAGAATAGTCATTGGCACTGTTATCACAAAAGATGGCTGGATACATTCAGAATGGTGTATGTGTTTCAAGACAGCTGCACAAACCCAAAGAAAATACTTAATTCTGTTACAAAAATTAGGAGGACCACACTGTGAAACAAAGAATCAATGCTTGAGGGGAAAAAAGTATGACTGCAAATGCTGCTGCAAAGTTGAGCCAGGAGGTGGTGGCAGAGGGCTATGGCTCTGAAAGCAAACTTGGCTCTCCTGGTGTCACAGAATCATGGAATGGTTTGGGTTGGAAGGAACTTTAAACACCACCTCGTTCCACCCCTTGCCATGGGCAAGGACACCTTCCACTAGACCAGGTTTCTCCAAGCCCTGTCCAACACTGTCCTTCAGGGCACCTGAAAACCCTCTGTGCAGGGCCTTCCACCTTTTTGTTATGCTGGATTTACAAAGAAAAGTTACCTGCCAGTATTTGGAATCTGAACTATGAGATGTTTGTAAATATATAGATGCTTATATTCATGATGCATAATATACATTATAGATATATTTCATTATGGGCACATGTGACATACTGAAGCTTGAATAATTTATATACTAGTGCTGGCTGCATCTTCCTGATGTTTTGGTTCATGGGGATAAAGGAAAGGAGTTTGTGCTTTTGGGGCTGAGCACTCATCTGCTGACATCTGCAACAGTCTATTATCAAATTATCTGCAGATTTTTTTTTCAAACATTTAAATACCAAGTACTGAGGGGAAGAAAAAAAAAGCAAAAAACTATCTGAAGAGACAGCATGCGATTTCTGCTCTTGTGCCAGAAGCTACAGGATGTGACGTGTAGAGACCGTGAAAGAGGAAACAGAACACCAAGATTTCTATGGATAACCATCCTTTTGATGTACTGCCCAGGCCCACTGATGCTGCACTGGCACAGATGAATAAAGACCTTATGATAAGAAGGAATCATATGCTCACTGGGAAGTAAACAAGTATTTGTTTTAAAACCAACTAGGAAAACATTTGCATGCCATGTAATCTACAGCAGACAAAATCTAGGGCAGTACCAGGGGTGAGATGATCAACCTCCACCTGAAGTCTCAGCTGCTGAAGTGTCAAGACAGTGATTCACGTCCTTGAGATTGAACTGAGTCTGTCTGCACCTGCCTGAGTCAGCACTGCAGGTTTTGTTTGCTTTGTCATCCCCCAGAAGAGCAATGGCAGGTCAGGAAAAAAACAGCAATGCTGAGAAAATTCTCATATGCAGAACTGTCATTTGACAACTCAGTACTACAGAAAAACTAATACTACACAGAGGAGCAGTTACGCAGCAGAGTGTACAGCAGAGCTGCAAGGACTTTATTTGCCTTGTATTTTGACTGGTGAGATAAAAAATGCCAGTATCTCAATAGTATGGTGGGAATGAACATTGCAATAACTGCTGAGGAATGTGAGAACCACAAAATTTGACAAAATTTCCACACTCTGGTCTTAAAGCATCAGACCAAGAATGTAGAGATCCCAATATTGTGTTTCTGTGGCTGATAGAGAAGATCTGGAGATTAAAAAACTAATAACCTACCCTATGAAATACAGGGATGGTGTAGCTCAATAATAGAATTAATTATTCAAGAAACCCCTGAAGTGTCACTGGCACATTGTCCCTTTTACCCACAGCACTGAATTATTTCCAGAGAACTGAGCACTGCCTGCTGCTCAGAAGAAACTTTCAGTATATACAACTTTAACATGTTATTGGCAAAACACACACATAACCCTATTACTGTTAAAAGTTACTGCTTAAATACAACACAGCTCACTGAGCAAATTCTTCCATCTGCATAAAAATCGGCAAATTTAAGAGCAGAATGCATTGCAGACAAGAATTCTTTCAATTTTGTATTAACTAATGTATGAAAATGTTACCTTTTCTAATCTACTTTTAAGTCTTCTGTCCTCCATCCTTTTCTTCAATACTTCCACATCTTCTTTGTTACCATTAAGGACAATCACATCTTCCTCTTGAAAGGGAACACCACACTTTGTGGGGGAAAAAAAAAAGAACAAAATTAGTATTTTTTTCCAGATTTTTATGCTGATGAACCTTTGTTAGAATTAATAGTGTGTTTAAGCTCTCCAATCCCCCTCTATTCTGCTGTGCCTTTTCCACTAGTTCTTTCTCTTAATACAACCTAATACATCATCTCGCCTCAAAGGGTTATGGAAATTGCATATTTATTTCTCCATCTGTCTCTTATAAACAACACTCCTAATTAATTCTTCTTTCTTTCACTAAAAAATGGTCCCACAGTGTATTTTCTGTTCCTGGGTTCCCTGTTTTACTGGTATGAATGGACTTAAAGTAGAACCTACTCAATTTTCTGAACCCCACAGCCAAAAGTACTTTCTGATTTTTAGTTACTAAAGCATTGATTAAGATCTAATCCATATGCCAATCTGATCTAGAATTTGTCTTTCAATTTAGTGATACAAGAAACAATTGATGGGGCAGTTCCTTTACAGAGTAGGGACAACACCAAAAGTGTTATTCCTCTACACGCAGAACTGACAGCACAAGGAATTTTTCTCCCAGGCTGGCAGACAGAAAAACTTGCAGGTTTTGTTTTATTTTTATTTTTAATGAAGATGTAGCAGAATAATTCATTCACCTTGCCTTGCTGTCTTGCTGTCCTTCATCTGATTTATCAAACACTCCCAAGTTTCACAGTACTTTCATTAATTAATCTGGATAATGAGTGTAAAATGTGCTTTGTGTAATTCCATATTAATTTCATGGCTGAAGACACAGATGTTTCACAGTGCACATTTTCAATCATTTGGTGCACCAGCACATTGACTATGACGTTTTCTTTTCTAAGATTCAATTTCCTTTTATTTTTTGGTGTGTTTTTTGTTTGGTTGGTATTGGGGTGTTTTTTTTTTTATTTTGTTAAATCCAGAAGCTTTTTGTTAATCTGCAAGATTAGTTTATAATCCTGCCTCCTCTGCCATTACTCTTCTGTTTCCTGAACAAAGGTTTAGAAAGGCTACTCATGTATTTGCAGTAAGAATTAAACAAATGAAAGGACACATGGGCAGTACTTTGTCCACAGTCTGCCCAAGTGTTGAGCACAGTTTAAAAAATGAACCTGAACACAAGTGGTCAGAAGGAGAAACAAGGCTTAGAGAGAGGCACAGTAAGAAGTCAGGCAGAATAGTAAGTCACACATAAGCAATGGGTGAGTAGCCCAAATTTTTCCATTTCTACTCAATGAGCCAGTGTTAGAAACACCAGCCTGGAATGATCACAGACAGGCAGTCTTCATATTGAGGCACCGTAACTGGCAGCTGATTCGATTCTAAAGAAGCTCCACACATTCATTTCCAGTGGGCTGTTTCCTCACACAGCATTTTAAAACATATTCTGACATTAGGACTCTAATTTCAATAAATGTTGCATTTTGAAAAAGCAAGTGAATCCAGGCTCCCATCTGGAAAACAGGTGGATTATTCAACAATGAAAAGTGTTTACAAGAAACAGTGAAATAAAGACAGTGTTCTCTTTCTGTTCCCTGAAACAGGTATTTTTTGCCATGACAACAGCTGGATTATATCACAGAGACCATTCCCTCCCAAACATACTTTAAATACAGCAACTGATGGGCACAGAACCATCTCCACCTTCCCAGGTTTCACTGACTCCTGTAGGCACAGTTTGCTGTTGCATCATACAGGGCATCAAAAATGTCAGTCCTGTTGGATGCAAAGCTTTAATTCTGATTTTGTAAAAAGCTCACTATCCCTTCATGCAAAAAAGGAAAGATTTTTTTATCCCAGTAATGAGACAAAAAGCAGAATGACATTTCACTTTTGCGAATTCAGAGGGATTGTTCCTTCACATTAATTAATGTCTTTGGGGCAGATGTTTGTCTTATGATATCGCAGGTTCTCCCTTGCTGTACCTGCTTTATTTTGGGACTTTAAATACATATGAAGGTACTTGCTGTAGTTCTTAGCACTGGAACAGACGACATTCTTAAATAAGACTGAACTTGTAAACTGTTCTGCAATGGACAAAAGCAACAGAAGAGCAGCAAGAACGACTTTGGTCTAAAAGCCTTTTCAGGGTCCAATTACCAGAAGCATGTTCAAAACTTTTTATATCTAAATGGCTTAACACCATTGCATCAAGGAATTATTTAAAGGGTGCAGGTATGATCAGTCTTCAAAGTCTGGTACTCATAAATTTACACACCCTGTATATCCCATGTGTATATACAAACATACATACACCCAAATCAGCCACTCAAAAAAACAAACCAAATCCATTCCCAAAAATGTGAAATAGTAAGAACAATAAAGGTATTATAAGCTGTAAAAGGTGTATCAGCTTTGGTATAAATATAACCTGTTTAACTAAAAAAAGAAACAGTGAAATTACTCATTAAACAGGGCAAGGATTGAGGATTGAACAGACACAGAGTCTGACCATTCACAGACCAGACCACTGTTCATCTCCCAGCCACACAAACTCATGTATTAAAGATTATTGTCCCTTGTCACAGTTAATTAAAACACATTTTAAGAGAGAGAATTTTCCAGAGGTTTATCCATTAAAAGTTTAGTAGTGTTAAGATTTGTTGAACATGATTTTTGACTGTCAGTTTTTGATTCACGCTACCCAGACAAACAACAGGTCAGAGAGTAAAAGGACAACTCGGTCAAGTGGAAAGTCCCCAACAAACTAATTCATAGAATGTGAACTTTCACTCAGGGGTTGCAGCATCTCCTACAAAAACAGTCCAAGCCAAATCCTCTATTTACAAAGTTTCTCTCGAGCCAATGAACACTCTGGGCCTTGATTTACCTGGAGGTTTCCTATTTATTTCTGACCCATGTGCTATTTTTACCAGAACATGTCCAAAACACACCATCCTTCTCGCTTGTTTCTAAAGCCTCAAAGCCTCCTACTTCCAACAAGCTGAGGCTGCCACCTTGTCACTTATTAAAACCGTAGGAAAGGGAGAAGCAGCAAACCCTCCTTGGAAGGAGAGAATCATAGAATCATAGAGTGGATTGGGTTGGAAAAGACCTCCGAGATCATCAAGTCCAACCCTTGGTCCAACTCCAATCCCTTTACCAGATCATGGCACTCAGGGCCACATCCAGTCTCAGTTTAAAAACCTCCAGGGATGGGGAATCCACCCCCTCTCTGGACAGGCCATTCCAATGCCTGATTACTGTCTCTGAAAAGAGTTTTCTTCTGCTCTCCAACTTCAATTTCCCCTGGCAGAGCTTGAGCCCATGCCCCCTTGTCCTGTTGCTGACTGCCTGGGTTACCTGTGTTACCTGGGTTATCTGTGGTTACCTGTTCCCACTCATTAGTGTTGCCTCTTCCGGTGTCTGATCCTCATTGAATGGAAGCTGTAGCAGTTTCTCACTGGATGTGAGTGGCTCCCTGCATTTGGGGCACACAAGGATTACTCATTTGGGGCTGGAAATGAGATGCTCTCCCTGGCGCAGGTGTTGCTGTGACACCGTGTCAGGTGCATTACTGACTGCTCAGGGAGGTCAAGTAACTTGCCCGTGGTCATGGGGTGAGTCAGCTTTAAATTCAGAATGATCCATTCTAATATCCCTTTTTATTTAATAAGGTATTTAATCTGTCTCTCCAGCAGTAAAATAAAGTACAGGCTTCAGCCTCGCCACACTTTGTGGTGTTTGCTCTCTAAGACATCTTAAAAGCTCTCAGTACTCAATCTGACAACTCTTGAATCATAAACTGAACACATGGTCACTTTCTACTTGAGCTCAAATATTGAGAAACTCTTTCAAGCTACCATTTTTGTTTCAGTGTATGTGCACCTTGCATTTGGCATTATAGTGAAGCCTCTGTGGTGTCCACAATGCTTTTCTGCTTTGATGCTTCGAACTTTCCTGGAAATGAGCAGGAAGAGCTCGGTCTCAGTTGGCTAAGTGTTCCTTTCTTTGTGCTCTAATGTCTTGTTTCATGATGCATTTCATGACTTACTTTGAGAAGGCAGATTTCACTTTCGTTCATTGTAACATGGGTAGAGGCCAAGTGACTCACAGTAGCAGAGCTGGGAATAAGTAAGAGCCAGTTGTCTGCATGATGAAGCAATTACCATTTCAGTAGTTTCCTTTTCATTTGGAATACTGCATGTCCATGGTACCAATGTGAGGTTGGTGCTGACTGCTCCAACAGTACTGTCACACTTTCTGAAGCAAAAGTTCTGACCAGGTAGGGGTTGGTCTCTTCTCCCAGGCACTCAGCAATAGGACAAGGGGGCACGGGCTCAAGCTCTGCCAGGGGA
>JAOXXN010000252.1:12529391-12544379 GCA_026770055.1 Myrmophylax atrothorax
TTACCTTCTCACAGACACAGGATGGAGGTCATTGCTAGCTGTTTGCATTATAAAAAAATCACAATACTTATATTTTATAGCCCTATAGCTTTCCTAGTATTTGCTTTAAGTTATAAGGAGGTCAAATGCACAAGGGAAAACAAAGAAGAAAACAGGAGAAATAGTAAAGATGAACACTAAAACTCTGTAAATCTGAATATGTATCAGTAAATTCTCATGCAGTATTTTTTAAATAAGAATGATTTAAAATTTCTAAGGCAGTACTAACTGGGTTTGAAGAAGAAATGTTTTGACTCGATGCGTAGCAGAACCCAAAGCAGACTCATCACATCCTGACCCAGGCTCAAACAAAAACCAAAGCAATGGAAAAAGCACTTAACACTGCTGATTTTAACATGAAGTTTTTAAATTATCCACTGTTTATAAAATATCTACACTAATGCCTACATAAACAACTTTCAAACAAAAAGAAATATTTGGAATTAAGGAGTTAATGCCTTTTTACCATTTTGTTGGAGGATGAAGTATTCCTCAGTCATTTGTTTCACTAAATTAAAAAGTCATACAAAACAAATTATATCTAAACTTTAATATGAAGCAAATAAAAAGAGTATGGAGAAATCAGAATATTTAGAGGTGCAGTGATGCAGTCCAAAATCGAATGGCAAGAAAAAAAGATCAAAATGCACAATGAGTTGTTACTCTGAAATGCACAGCCAAGTCTGTGTTAATGGGGTCCCCATGAGCCAAGATGACACTTCACAGGCTTTTTCTAGGAATAATCATAATTCTCCCTTTCTCCAGAGTTTACCTGGTTAATTGAGATGGAGGACCTTAAGCTTACAAAAATTTTCTGTTAAGTAATATCCATAAAAGCAGCCACAAAGGTGCTTGAAAATCCCTACCAAAAATACCTGTAATGGCAATCTTGCATAATAACACTGAAGGGCGAGATAGTCACAAACTGGGTTATGCCTGGACAGTGGACAGTCCTAGCAGGGTCTCTCGCTCCTCCAGGGCAGGAGGAAACCTGGGAGCACAGTCCTTGCCGAGAGGATTCTGCTAAAGGACAAATTCCATGTGCAGTGAGACCAACAGCTGCAACTCCAGCTCTAAATCTGGTAAAACACTAACAGCCATTGCTTTCATTCTGTAACACCCCCTGAGGCTGAAAGATGTCAAATTCTGTTCTTGTAGGCCAGGCTTCAGTTCAGTTATTCCCTTTAAACGCGTTAATACTGGAGAGGAATTGCTGCTTCTTACCTGATAAAGGATATTTGTGTACTTTTGTCCTCCCATATACAATAACTGTTTGTAGATGCCATGCAGTTCAATAGGAAAAAAATCCATAGTAAACACTTAACAGCCTGAAACATCCCTGGAAGCTATTACTTGGAGGGTAATAAAAATTTAAGTGTATGAAACAAGCAGGTTCCCTAGGGAACTACCCTTTGGAACCTGCCTAAAGATGTACTTAAGGAAAAAACTTGGCAAACACATTCATTCTGTACAATGTTCTGTATTCAAGCAGGTGTAAAGTTCCAAATATTTCTACAGTTGCCCAGTGACTTCAGTGTAATAATTATGTTCCCTGTGACATACCAGAGATCTCATGACATTCATTAATTCTGAGGAATCTCAAAGCTCCTCCTGCAATCATTCCCTCAGAAAAAACCAGTTGGAGTCCAGGTCCACAGAAATCAGTGCTTCCCTACCAGACCACCCCATTTCAGCCCCTGGGTACATAATGGCCCTGATGCCAATGTCCTCTGGCACAGGATACAGCACAGGTGTGATTCCCTCTTACTGCCAAAATCCTGGTTTTCACCTTCCAGTGGCATTCCTTTCCTCCTGCTTTCTGCACAGTATCAAAAGGTTGACACGGATTTGATTTGCTCCAGTTTTTTGTTCAAATGGATTGAAATACTTCCATCAAGCTTGTTTACCCAGTAAATGTATCCCTGAGGAGCTCTGAGACAAAAATATTCTTCTGGGACCTGATTTCCTC
The DNA here is from genome assembly GCA_026770055.1 of Myrmophylax atrothorax. Classification (NCBI taxonomy): domain Eukaryota; kingdom Metazoa; phylum Chordata; class Aves; order Passeriformes; family Thamnophilidae; genus Myrmophylax; species Myrmophylax atrothorax. The sequence goes on from JAOXXN010000252.1 coordinate 12,531,400, forward strand.
TCATATTTTTCTCGCACCCGACGCAGACGGAAGAGCTGCTGCCAGAACATCCAGGGAAAATGGACGAACCCTCCACCTAACACGCAGCTCCACTTTCTGGAATGCTCAGTGGAAAAGAGGCATTCTTCCAGCATGAAATCCAGTGCATACCAGTAAGGACCAAAAGATAAATACAATCTTGCCCAGCAGCCTAATAACATCTTAAAAATGTGGTAGTACCCATTCTCTTAGTTCAATTTCTGTGTTCTTAATGCTTTTTAAATTCTATTTGACATTGCTACTTTAACTACAATGCCCTTTATGTTTTCAGATTTTTTAAGACAGATATATACTGAGTTTTTATTGAAAAAAAATTATTTTCCACTTCTTTCTAGTGAAAACCTTGAGCTTTCGAACCACAACAGCATTCCTGTAATGAAACTACCTTTATAAAAATGTTTGTTCCTCTGTAAAACCAAATACTTTGTGATTTTGACAGCTGCAAAGCATAAAATATTTCAAGGTGAAATGCAAATTTTGTTTAAAAAAATTACTGAATAAGAGGCAATTAATTGAATTTCAACTATTAAGCTTAATGGCAGTTAATTGCCCCTTCTCCCTGGTATTTTCTCTAGGAAGTTCAATACCAAATGCTTCAAGGATAAAGACTTCACGTAATTACTGTGGGATTCAGGACTGTTGCACTCTTATTCCTCTGACTCTTCAACAAGGTAAATGGAAGGTAAAAAACACAATGGAAGAACTCCTGTGCCTGCAGTAACTTACAGTTATCTCTCAGTGCTAATGGTGGCAGTGGTGGCCTTATCTCTGGGTGTGCACATATGCTGAAAATAAGAAAGGAGCCTTGTCCGTATGTTCTGGTTTCCAGAGCACTAATACAAAGATGTCAGAGGGGAAAAAAAACCTCTCTCAAAGAGTCAGAAACATTTGCTGACTTTATAAGGACAAAACTCAGTGTATTTTGTGGATTACGTTTTAGTCTCTTCCTTCTGTTTATTTAATAAATTTTCTGTTGATTTAATTTACTGAATTCTGATCCTCTGGCGGAACTGAAGGTTTCCCAGGCCTTGAGCAAATCTCAGCAGCAGCTGTTCATCAGCACAGAGTGCTCACATGTCCTTCCTGGGGCACTGGACTCACCTTCTGCCCCACAGACTCCCACCTGATGGGCCAAGCTCCTCCTTGGTCAAGCAATGAAAATACACCACCTTTTTTGGGTTCTTCTGTATCATTCTGGGATAATTTTGCCCTGGAAAGGCTGTTTCCTGGCTCTGTGAGTCCCATTCCCAGTACTCTGTAGCACAGGCACAGCAGGTACCATCTCCTGATAGGAATTCCAACATTTAGAAATCCGTCACTAACGTCATCAATTAAAAAAAATGCAAAGTTTATCTTATCTTACTTTTCCTTTCAGATAATCTGAATGTTTAATTAAACTATGATGAGAAGACAGTATCTGGACAGCAAAAGATGAACCCACTTAATGCAAAGAAATTAAGATTTTTAGTGTGCATTGCTGTCTGTATGTTCATCTACACTTTCATCTACCATCTTTCTGAAGGGCCAAATGAACAAAAATTAAATGTCAAAAGAGCAGAGTGTGGTTTTTACCCTGATGAACTTTGTTCAGCTCTTTTTGTGGGGAAACCTGCTGCCTTTCAAATTGGAAACTTCTGTCAGAACTCCTACCAACCCGAACCACTGAGCTGCATCCACACCTCGTGCAGCTGCTCTGCAGTTCTGAAGACTCTGCATTTCATCACAAGCCCACTGTCAGATGAAGAAGGGAATTTCTCACTGGCTTACATTATTACAATTCACAAGGAGCTGGAAATGTTTGTAAAGCTGCTAAGAGCTATTTATATGCCTCAGAATATTTACTGCGTACATATTGATGAAAAGTCACCAGGATATTATAAAACTGCTGTACAGAACATTGTTAATTGCTTTGAAAATATTTTCATTTCCTCAAAAAGAGAACATGTCGTTTATGCAGGATTTTCAAGATTACAAGCTGATATTAATTGCATGAGAGACCTGGTTAATTCTAAAGTTCAGTGGAATTACGTGATTAATCTATGTGGTCAAGATTTTCCCATGAAAACAAATAAAGAAATTATACAATACATGAAAAGTAAGTGGAATGGTAAAAATATTACTCCTGGGATACTCCAACCACTTCATATGAAACACAGGACAGAGATTAGTTACAGAGAATATGTACATTCTGGAGTGCCATACTTGTATCCAGGAAAGACTAGGAAAGCTAAACCTCCACATAATTTGACAATATATTTTGGCAGTGCCTATTATGTTCTCAGTAAAGCATTTGTAGAGTTTACACTGACTGATGCACGTGCAAAAGATCTGCTGGAGTGGTCGAGGGACACGTACAGCCCGGATGAACATTACTGGGTCACCCTCAATCGTTTACCTGGTAAGGATTCTCTTATTTCTGCTGTGCAGAAACCCTGGGCCAAGAGCACTGGGAGGCCTCTGGCAGGGAGAGGTGCTGAGCTCTAACTCAGAGCTCAACATCACTTAATTGCATAAATACAGTCATTTCTTCAGCCTTGATGCTGCCCTTTCAAAAAGTCACATCAAGCAGACCATGAGCTGCAAGGCTAGAAAAATGTTGTTTAAAAAAGGATTTCTATGGTACATAAAAGCTCATGCTCTCGAGGAATAAAAACAGCAGTAAAACTGAGAATGATGTTTGTAAATATCTGCAAATAAATACAATAGTTTAAAAGTCTTCAGCAGTGAAAATTTTCCCTGTAATAAGTGGAAAACAATCTTATCAGAGCCTTGTGTTTTTAAAGATGCTCCAGGAGCTACACCCAATGCAGGCTGGAATGGAAACCTAAGAGCCATTAAATGGAAAGATCAAGAAGGATCCTCACACAAAGGCTGCAAAGGTAACATGAATTTTGATCATGGACTCAAATTTGATTCACTGACAAACATTAATTGGCAATTACATGTTATTTAAACTAGCTGTTAAATGTGCCTCAGTGGCCATATTATTTTATTTTGGAAGTATCAAGTAAAACAATGCCCTCTATTAATACTGCACTGTATCCAAGATAAATAGCTTTTGAGACATATATTTTTACAAATAACTATAGTAAATATATAATTAAATATGGATATTTTATAGATTTTGTGATCATCACAGTATCCATACACTGACAACCCTCCTTTCAGCCCCCAATTACCAAAGCACTGACTCGACTGATCAGTTTTCAGTGGAGGGGCTTTACCTGACAAGAGTGTTTGTCAGATACTTTCATCAGCATTGGGTAAAATCTCTTCAATTTGAAGAATAATGAAAAAGAATAGTGCTGACCACATGGAAAGCATGCAGAAATAATTGAAATATGTAACTGTGTAAGCTGAGCACAGTGAAGCACTGAATGATGGAACAGGTAATCCAGATAGCCCAGAACTGATGCCCAAGGACAAGACACAGCATTAAGCAGAGCAACATGTCAGTGAAGCAGCTGCAGGTAACAAGCACCCATTTGTGTGAAACAAACCCAAACCCTTGCCTTTATAATACTCTAATTATCCTCCAGCTACATTTCCATGATGCTCTGTAAGAAATCAAAAGGTATTTTTTGTTGCTAACAGTACAGAGTGAAACTGGTTTTTAAAATGTTTTGGTTCCTCTTTCTGCTGCTTTCAGTTACCTTCAATTTGTCTTTGCAGGTCATTATGTCAGAGACATTTGTATCTACGGACTGGGGGATTTGCAGTGGATTGTTGAGTCACCTCATTTGTTTGCCAACAAATTTGAGCCTGCAAAGTACCCCCTGGTCATGGACTGCCTGGAGAGACGCTTCAGGCTGAAGGTGCTGCAGCAGGCAGAGGTGCCCATCCAGGATCACTGGCGTTTCCAGGAGCGCAGCTACTTCAACATGAAGCTGGATGGGATGGCTGAGCTCAACTAACACCTCAGCAAGTGTTCACAATAATGACAGAAACCATGGACATTTTTAGCCATGGACTTCACTCGGTGCGTTACAGCATGAGGGTAAAGCACAATCCCGTACTACCAATAAACAGGTTTTATTTATTAGTCACAACTGCTAATGGGTTAATTCTCAAAGAAAATGACATGTCTAAATCTGTAACTTAGTGAAGACAAGGGGGAAGTTCATAATCTATTAAGTGACTTATTTAGCTGGAAAAATCAATATTCTTTGTGTCCACAGCCAAATAATGACTAACTGGTATGAAAATAATAAAATGGAAGCAATGACTGAACAAAGATAAAATATGGAGAACACAATTAAAGTCATGGCTACTGAGTGTCTTAGGAAATGGATTGTTTTGAATAATGAAGTTCATGCTAAAATTTCAGGGCTTGTACATAAACAAGTGACAGCCAGTTTGAGACACAGTCCATGTCACTGTGGGTTTGGGGTTTGTTTTTCTGCCCAGTCCAGCTGCCTCTCTAATTTCATTGTGTAGCATGGCAACATCACTCCTGCCCGTCCAGGCTGTGCTCCTAATGAGCGGGGGGGTGTGCCAGGAACAGTCACAGGGATCCTGCAGTGCATGTTTATCTCTACATCCCTTTTTCTGAGCCTCTGCAGCAGTTTAGGGAAGGAGACATGGAAAATTTGAGGCCAGGGAACACAGGAAAACAATGAAGGGTCATCCTTCAGTGCTGGTGTACCTGACTCCCCTGAACCTTGAAACAGCAGGTGCAGGTAACACCTGGCAGCAAACCAGGACAAGCAGCTCATTCCCCAAACCCTCTGCAAACCAAACACAGCACTCACTGGTCCTACAGCAAGGAAGTGGCTTTCAACACAAACAGGCAAAGCCAGGGAATAGTAGTGAAGAAAGAACAGGGATCCAGCCCTTTTCCAGGCAAGAGTTGCTCTTTCCTCCTCAGGACTCTTAGAACCCTTTCACTTGTGCAACAAACAATTGGGGGAATATAAGGAAACAGGTTATAGGTGGGCTTTCATGCAATATAACAGCTCTTGCATGGGATTAAATCTGTCACACTCTTATCTCCAAAGGTCTTTAGTTATGTGGAACTGACTGGAAGAGACTATGAGAAACCTGAATTGTAAGAAGTCACTTCAAACCATTCATGGTCCTTTACAAGTATTTTGGCAAGAATGCAGATGAAAGTTTCATTCCAGTAAATCCAAATAAACTCCCAATAAATTTGCATGAACTCTGATGCAAACTAATAAAATATATCTTGTTATTTATGAGCTCATTTCATTAAACACTACAAGTTACAAATAAATGTCCAGGAACAATTTAGGTGAAAGCTTCAATATGCACCCAAAACACCCCTCAGCTTTTACAAGAAAACTGACTACAGATTAAGTATTTTGCCAAAAAAATCAAATGAATGAAATGACTCAACAATAGAACATGAAAGTTTCTTATTACAGACTTATTCCCAGGTTCCTGGAACTGTACTGCTCATTTTCCCACACAAGTTTCTCGGAAACATAATTTCTTTCAAATGAACTTTAACCTGAAGACCATCTGGTCCCTATTTATTTACAAACTCAACTCAAAGGCCTGTACTCAATTTCATGTATAATCCAGGATTTGTCTTGGGGCTAAATACTGGTGGAGATGCTTTTTTATGGAGGGAAATAAAGAAGAAAAAAAAGGAAAATAAAAGCCATGCAGCCTGTTCACACTGAGCTTAAGAGTCCCTCTCAAAACCATTACTGAAGCTAATGGGTCTCTGGCATGTATAAATCATAGCAATATTCATAATTAATTTCTCCTCAGTCCACTGTAGGGCACTGCCAACATTAATCCCCTCCATGTTGTCTTTTAAAACGTGAATGGAACATTCCTCATTACGACCACTGCAGCAAATCCAGTATCTTCCTTTTACCTTTGGCACCACCAAACTGGGGAAAAACATCCTGCACAAAAAGCCTTCTTAAAATATAATTTAGGTGTGACTTCACTGATGCCACTCTAGGAAAGTCATTGCAGCATGACCCTCTTTCCTTAAAGGACTTTGTATTTTAAACAACATTTTAGGAAAATCATAATTAAACCATTCTTAATCAGGAAGAAATAGTATTCAACTAATTATTCTGATTACCATGACCACACAAAAAGCTTTCATGACTTCTGTGTGTTACCATGTTGTGAGCAGATCAGTCACAACTTTTAAACTTCAGCAACCAGCATTTGCTAATTCTGGTGACTTGATCTAAGAGCAGGGGCTGCCAAAGTGACCCTGTTCCAGGAACCACCGTGCTCTGTACTCCACTGCACACACATGAACTCTGTATCTGAAAGATATATGCATAAATTCTCTTTCAAAATCTCTATATCTAAGTTAAACATGTGATTAAGTGTTTTATATGGCACAGTTTAATAGTTAGGGTACCGTTTCAAGTGTATATTTAGCTGACTCTGAAAACAATTTCAAATAACTTTAAAGTGATAGAAGAAAGTGTATTTTAAAACGTAATCTTGTCCTTAACTTTCAAAGTGACTCCCAGAAGGACTTCCACCACTGATTCCATAACCACCTCCAAGCCACCTCTAGGATACTGTTACCCCAGCAGGAACTTCTGAGACAAGAATGTCAACATCCAGGTTTATAATGCATAAAGCATAATTTCTGTCAAATATCAGACTTCCAATTTAGAAGGCCCCAAAAACTGCCCAAGCAAGAACCTCGAAGCCAGTTAGAAGCTCCAAAATACTGGGCACCATCAAAACCTACAGACCCACATACATCACCACATAAATCAAACTTAAAATCTTCAACATCCTGTCAAATGAAGAGTGAGTAGAGACTTGCTTGCTCTTTTATTTTTAGCAGTCTATTGGAGAATTAAACACCTTACTCAAAAGTGCAAGTTTTAAACTGACAGATTCTCTGTCACATAAAATTCCTGAAGAACAGGAAGCTGCAGAAACCCCCTGATCTTCAGAACTGCTGCGCCAGAAGACACATCACCAAACTCAGTTGCCTGGAAGCAAAGTTCTTTCTCCTCCTGTCAACTGAAATGTGATAAAGTCACATTTTAGCATGTGACTTAGTGTTGATAAATTTCCCCTTCTTCCTGTACAGAAGCTCAAAAATATGGTTCAAACAAAAGACAGTTTTGTGTAAAAAGGTATTACAAGTTTTATTTGCATTCATAAGTTGCTCTGTTTTAGACAAAGCTCTTTTCCAACTCTTTTCAGTCTAAATAGAAGCTTCAAACTTTGTCTCAAGCACTTCATTTCCAAGCTCAGTCTCCAACTTAAAGTACCACTAAAAAATTCTCATTGCTCTTTCAAAACATCTTTGGCCAGGGAGTTTGATATTTTCCAAGACGTTTCAGAGCATTTATGTTTCAGGCAGTAAGAGATAATCTCTCCCTCAACTCTGCTACAGTGTCTGCTCGTTTGCCTTAGAGCTTTCCCAGTTGAATGTTATTTTTTTAACTTGAACCCCTCACTATACTGGTACTTAGGATGCAATGCAAGGAATAGACTTACAAAAAGGCCTCACACATAAATTACAGCTGCCTTACTACGAGCCCCACACACAACAGTTCCCTCTCACATTCCTGCACCTTTCCCTGGTACCAATACAGTCTTTTAAACAACTGCAGTAAAAGCAGATAAATACACGTATTTTACATTGTCAGCTCTTCATGGGAAGTTTCTATCGAAGCAAAATGGGTTTTTTTGAGAGCAAACTCTGATGGAAAGACTGCTTCATTTTCTTCCCTGTACACAGACTCCATAAAACCTTCCAAACCCAGTCCTACAGCAAGTGCTGTCAAGATAAACCAAGGAATGCTGAATCCTTCCTCTTGGTGTTTTCCATTTCCTTGAACTGGACAAAATTTGTATCTGCATTCTGGTTTTTCATAAACACTTATTTGCATATCACTGGGCAAATGGAAGGCTCTGCTTCTTGTCTGAGCTGCCACAGCAAACCCAGAAGCAAACAGAACAGTGAGAAATCTGCAGGATGTCTGTATTCCCTGGGGAATGTTTCACTGCAGCATTACAGCATCTGCTTGGCAGAGTCCTTTGGGAAACTTGCTGTTTACAATGGAGCAGCCTGGCAAGGCTGCTCTGAGGGCTCACAGGCAAAGTGGACACCCAGGAATAGCTTGTTTGGAAAGAGCTTTCTTGAATTCCACGTTGGTGAGGATGGGAATGGCCAGGCAGCTCCGAGACTGACACCCCTCCAGTTCACACCCACCCCAAACTGGGCTGAGGGGAAAGCACAGATTCTGCTGGCTGAGAGACACTGAATGCAGCACAACAGCAAAGGCTGTTCCCCTTTCTGAACTACTCTCTGGGACACAGATAGAAAGTACCAAGGCCAGGTTAAAAAACTATTCTGTGGCCCATCTGGATCTCACAGGCTCGATTTTGGTTCAAAAAACATACAGTAATTCCTAAAATACAGCAGTTAGCACCAGCAGAAACATATATATGATAATCCACAACATTCATTCTGCACACTAATTTTTTTTTCATTACAGACCATGTATCACAATTAATTAATAAAAGCTTTCTAATCTGAGCATATACTTCATTTTTTCTTCTCCTTCATTAGTTCATTTCACTGCATATCCCACTGCTGCCTAAAGACAGAATGTGCTGGGGGAATGCTGCTAATTAGTGCTTTGCATATAAAGAAACTGCTGGCTGCCAGAAAGCACAGCAACCGGTTCCCTGTGATCCTCTTTAGGAGAGGTCTGGTGCCCTTCTTGATTCTGGATGAGAACATTATCAGTACAGACCCAAAAATCTACCAAATCACTCTTTGACCTTAATCAAAGCAGTAAAATGTGTTCTCACAGCTGGTTTTACTGTCTGTCACTGTGCTCAATAACAAAAGATAACCAACTAGATATTATATCCATTTAATTATTTCTAGAAGCATCTTTCTGAATATTTTGAGGCATTCACATGTTGGTGAAACCAGCTGCATGCAAATGTGAGACCATGCTAAATACTCATCATTACAATATCCAGAAAACATGTGGGATTCATTTAGTTTCTATAAGATTATCAGACAGGCCAAACCACAGATAAAACATCTCAATCCTGCATCCAACGATCTAGTTACATCCATCTATCAACCAAAATTTAGATGCAAACAAAAACCTCATTAAAAATAAATGAGGATCTGCCAAGAGGAAACAAAGCCATTAGGACTAAACCAACACTCTGCAGAACAAAATGAACACTGACAGCAGCAACATGAGGCTGAACCTCACAAAATCCCCCATCACCTGCAACGGGTCTTGTTTAATACAAACATACTCAGTCTCATCCAATATCAGGGTGCTCACTGAAAAATAACTGTCTAAATGTGACAACTGTCACCACTAATGTTGATAATACATGCAGTGATGAGAAAAGGGTAGTTGCAAACTTCCAGCTTCAAAGGAACCAACCTAATGGGTTGAAACCAGCAATGTGAAAGGAAGTGCAGGCAGTATTTTCTACAGTAATTCTGTAACTGCTGAAAATTTTAAAAAGAGCTGCCCCCAGGCCAAAAAACCAAACCAAAACAGCAGCAGATGACCTTTAAAAATACAGGGATCAAAACATAACCTGAAAATACAGCCAGTTTAAACACACAGAGCAGTGGGTAAAACACAAGCCACGTGCATTCAGGAGGAAAATACAACCAAAACCCTTCAAACCCCCAAGCAAAAATAAACACTCTTTTAAAAACTGAAATTATAACAAAATATTTGAAAAAAAAAAAAGACAATTCTTAAGTAGTTATTGCAAAATCAAACTGTCTCAGAGAAAAAAATTATTCATTTTTACATCTACTTAGAAACACTTTTTTATTAAAAAAGGCCATATAGAATGACTTCAGGCCATCATAGAGCAGAACTTTTACAAGTTCCATTTCAATCTGCATATTCAGATTAGAAAATGCTCTTTACAGTAGTTCCTGTGGATGCCATTGTGTATACACACATGGATGGACTGGGGAGGTCACACGTGACCCCACTGCTCCTAAAGCTGAAAAAAACTCACCTTGTGACAAACTTCTGATTTAATTTCTCTGAGGGCACGTTCAGAGAACACACAGCCACAGGTTCTCAGGAAGCAAAACCTTCAAAGAAAAGACAAGACACAGGGATTTTAAAAACCCTCCTCTCTGCAGTGCTGACTGAGCAGAGAGAGAATGCTGCAGTGTGGTAGCAGGACACAACTGACTTTATTTACTATTCTTGCACCTAATGAAACAATCAGCACATTTAAGTGGGCAATTAATTTATTATTAGTTTGCACAATGTAAGAATTCAATGAAAAATATTGGGTACATTAAACCACAACATGTATTTTGTTATTTCCCCCTGAGTATCTCCTGGCTAATCACTGTCTGGAGGAAGAAATCCTTGGCAATTATCAAGCTGTGAACTATCACCATCTCACCCCTCAGGGTTAACATGCACAGACAGACAAATTGCTGATCTGCCCAAAGCAGGAGGTGAGGAAATGCCCTGCCCCAGACCAGTAAAACCCCGATTACTGCAGGATTAGGATGGATGCACAGTCCATCTCCATTCTGGTCCTCACACAGGCAGAGGTAGAATAGAGCAGCTCTGCTGTGAGGAAAGGCTGAGAGAATTGGGATTGTTCAGCCTGGAGAAGAGGCGGCTTCTGGGTGACCTAATTGTGACCTTCCAGTGTCTGAAGGGGCTACAAGAAAGATGGAGAGACTATTCACGAGGGTCTGGAGGGACAGGACAAGGGGGAATGGCTTCAAACTGCCAGAAGGCAGGGTTAGATGAGGTATTAGGAAGAAATTTCTCCCTGTGAGGGTGGGCAGGCTCTGGCACAGGCTGCCCCAACCCTGGAAGTGTCCAAGGCCAGGATGGACAGGGCTTGGAGCAACCTGGGCTGGTGGAAGGTGTCCCTGCCCATGGCAGGGGGTGGGATGGGATGATCTTTGTCCCATTCCAACCATTCTGTAATTCTAAGTGCTTGATGTGACACAAAGGAAGGTCTCATCCAATCTGTGGTTTAGCCCCAAACATTCTCCCCTGCAAACATTGCCCTCTACTCCTTTATTGTACATCTAAATCCATTCAGGAAAGGGGTAGCTTTTCTCTTTCCTCTTGAATAGGCAATAAAAGGGCACACAGTGGTGTCTTAAACTTCTTCCTGGAAGAAAGACAAATATTCCTACAAAGGCCTGGGTAAGAACATGATTTGCATGATTATCCTTTCAGACATTTTTACCTGCTGTGTGTTCAGCTCAGCACAGTTCTCACTTCTAAACCCACAGTGCAGACACTGAGACACTGACCTGTGCCTTCCATTCATCTCCAGCCCCACCACAGGGCAAATGAAACGTGCAGACTGCAGGTCATCGTACTTGTCACCTTTTATACTCTCCTTGTCCCCACTCCAGGCTGGATTATCCACAAGGTTCAGTTCTGTTACATTCTGAAAAATAAAAATGCAAGCCTTGGGCTTTTCACCAATGATTTTGAGCTGTGGTAACAGCCCTTATTTTTCCATTGTGTTTTGCTATTTTTAACACTTTAATACAGAGTGAGAACAGAAGCAAATGGAGGTTTTACAGCATGACTGAACTTTCCTTCATGATTTTAACATTTCACTTCTAACATTAGACACAACCTGTTTACCTTAATGCTCTTGATGTGGGATGCAGATTCCATGGGGGTTTTATCAGGTGACTTGTCCAGCAGAAATTCAATGACAGCATCTTTGTTATACAACCTGCAACATCCAAAATTTCAGTGATCACGTTTGACTGTGGTGACATTTTTATTTACAATATACCAAATAATACTTTCAAGATATAAATGTATTTACAAATTATTTCTACTTAATTATAATACTGGTATTCTTTGTAATAATTATAATGTTTAAGGATAATTATTACTGTTCCCCATGGGAACATCCCCACCTGCCCAGCTCACAGGCCACAATGGGCCGACGCAGCTTCTCCTGGCTCAGGGCACAGTAGAACCACCTGGCCACCAACTCAGCAACTTTGTCAACCTGAAGGGAAAAAAACCCACTCGTTATTTTAAAACAGCTTTAATAGTTTCAAATTCTTTAAGCATGACGTCAGGTAATGCTCAAAGCATTAATGAAACCCCCAGGTTCCTTAACAAACCTACTTTGTGCACTCAAAGTTAATCCTTAAAATAACCTCAGCAAGGCTGTTTAGCAAAATTCATTATCAGTTTTGAGGCTCTGCCTCTACCTACTGACCCCACTTCTGCTTCAATGGGACCTTTCTGCCTAAACTTAACTCAGTTTTCTTACTTTTTGCCACTTCCACCAGTCCCCTCCTTATGCCTTTTTTTGGCTCTTCCCATGTTCTCCACCACCCTCTTGTCTCTGGTTCTACATCTCAGCCCTGCTTGGGTCAACTACCAGTTCCACTCCCTGGAAGGAATGAGGTAAGGGAGAAACTCTTCCCTGTGATGGTGGTGAGCAAACTCCTTGTATTCGGCAAATGGCAAATCCCACAATCACTGAGATTGGGAAAGACCTGCAAGGTCATCAAGCCCACCCTGTGCCCGATGCCCACCTTGTCCCCCAGCCCAGAGCACTGAGTGCCACGGCCAGTCATTCCCTGGACACCTCCCGGGGTGGGGACTCCAAAGCTCACTGGGCAGCCCCTTCCAATGCCTGATTATCCTTTCCACGGCAAAATTCCTCCTGATGTCCAACCTGCCCCTCCTCCTGCCAGCGCCAGGAGCGCCATGCCCCGCAGGGAGCGCCGTGCCCCGCAGGGAGCGCTGTGCAAACCTCCCTCCCCGAGCCGGCCCCTCGGAAGCCCCTCCGACCTTCTCGACTTTCCGAGGCCCCTTGACCAGCTCGTGCCGCTTAGGGATGGTGCCGCCATCGCACCCCATCGCGCTTCCGGGTTCTCTTCCCCGGCGCGCTTCCGGCTCATACCGATGACGCCATCCCAGTTGCTTAGCAACCAACCGGCTGGGGGCGCGGCC
>JAOXXN010000252.1:12553543-12565586 GCA_026770055.1 Myrmophylax atrothorax
TTCCAGGGATGGGGCAGCCACAGCTTCTTTGGGCACCCTGCCTGAATATGAACATCTTACTTGCAAACAGAAGGATAAAAGGACTTCCCTGAGCAGAAAGGGTAAAAGGTAAGAGGTATCAAGAAAGACATCCTTAACCCAGGTCTGTTTTCAGATGGACAATCTCAGTATACAGCAAGAAGGAAACTCCCTGGATATCACACCTGCATATGTTTCAAAGTCCTTTCAGTGACAGTAAAACATAAAGGTGCCTGGGGTTCCTCTGTAGGGTGAGAGCACACAGGCCCTGAGGGGTTTGGTTTTATTGCCTTCAACCACAGTGGCTTTGCCCAGCTGCTCAGTGGACAGCTGAGAATGCCAGGAGTTGTGCCAGCTGTCTCACAATATCTCTGTGGGGTGGCCCCGAGTGCTGCTCTCCCTGAGCCTCCCCTGCACCTGGGCATGGCCTGTGACCACCACAGGGCAGTTGGTGTGGGGACAGCTGTGACACTGTCCCCACACCAAGAGACAGCTCAGCTCTGAACCTCCAGGTGTTAAATGCAGGCTGGGACATTGCTTTTCTGTTCTTGGTTAGAGTAGACAAGGCTTAGGTGTATAAACTCAGGAAATGAGCCAGGAAGAGCCAAGGAGCCATTGATGAAGATAATGGGTAGACGACATTTTCCAACTGCTTTGCTGGCACAACCTGGAAAATTTGTACCAATCTCACATTCAGTTTGCAGATGGCTCCTTTAGGGTCAGGAACATGGAGAAATCAGAGCACAGTAAGCACAGAAGAGTCCTTTGAGGCTCTTGGCTTGAGGCTGCAGCATGGCACCTGCACACGAGGTCTACACTGCAGTGCTCACAACCTGGTCCCAGTCACCAGGGATGCCCCGAGTTTGCCTGTTTGCCACCACCCATCTGCCACCCAGCAGGAAAAGCAGCACTTTGGTTTCCAGGACCTGCCTTCCAGCACAGTGGGAGGAGAGGTGGCCCCATAGATCAAATGATCATTAAATCAGCCTAAAAGGCTATATAGTTCTGGGCTGAATTTCCTTCCTTTTCCTTTTTGGATTAGCGTTTTTAATGTGATTTTCCTACACAGAATAAAGAGCCACTCAGGGCTGAAGAGCTCATGGGACAGAAGAAAAACTTGCACTTGAACTCCGTCCTCACTTTGTCTGTTTACCTTTCATTATAAAACAGTCCCCATTCATTTTTTTCCTGAAGAAAGCACAAGTTTTTGATCTTAAGACACTTACTTAATGCTACATGTAGTTCTCACTACACGTTCCATGGACATGTTTTATTTGAATGTCAAACATGAGGAGCTGGGAGGAAGAAGAGGTCAGGCCAGGCATATGAAACCCTGGAAAACGAGTTTATTCTCCTGCATAACTGGGGGGACTGGTGGCTGCTCTCATCCTCTACATCCTGCTCTGTGTATCAGCAGCAGCAAAAACGTGGTGGGAGACAAACTGATTAAGGCCACACAACCAAACCCTGTGTCATTCTGCATGTCTCAAATAGGTGCTGTTGCTTTGTGCAAGCATAGTGACAGCCCTGAGCAGCAGAAAAGAGAGGCAGCAGCACTCTGAGCTTGGTGAGGTGCTGGAAAAGCAGAAACTAGACCAAAACCAGCAATCACACAGCAAAGGGCTCCATTTCTTTCAAATAATGAATCATGTTCCTGTGCAGATGGATGCAAAGACCCCCCATGTGTCCAGGACACTCTGGATGGCCTCATGCTGTGAACCATCAGAGGAGAAAGTTCTGTGTCTTGTTATTTTAACTTTGGGGAAGGTTTGTAAATCATTTCTAGATTCTCCCAAACAAATGGTATATTCTTTACTTCCTGCCCTGTTTTACAGCTGCCTTAAACTGTCGAAAACATGAGGGACTACAGAAAATATAGAGACTCCCCTGCGTTACCCAGAGCAGCCTTTCTCCCATAATGCTATAAACTGTAGTAGAATTGATGGGAGTTTCCTAAACACCATCATTCTTTTGCTGCAAATTCCACAGAAAAGCTCAGCCTTTGTTATTTCCCCACTCACAATGATTGTTCCAGTGATAACATCTGTTACTTTTAGAGTTGCTTGTTTGTCTTACCTGGTGTGTGGACCTCTTGGTCCTCTCACTGAGCAGCTGTGCAGCCAAGGCTGGCACCTGATATATGGCCTGGGCAGGCGTGGCAGAGCCCCTGGCTGGGGACTTGACCCACCCCTCCATCTTCTCGTAGGTGGCCGACAGCACGGTGGGTTTGGGCACGGAGGGGACATGGTAGATGTTCTGTTGTCCCGCTGGCAGCTCCATGGGGTCATTCCGAGTGGAAGGAGGCAGAGGGGTGGCTGGAGAGAGCAGTTGGAGGCGGTTGGCAGGGGCCAAGCCCTGCCTGCCATGCAGGGAGCACTTCCACCAGCCCTCGCTGCCCAGCACGTGCTGCTCCAGCACCGTCAGGATGTCTCCCTTGCGGAATGCCAGCTCGTCCGAGCACTCGGCCTTGTTGTCGTAGAGTGCCTTGGCCAGCGTGTTCTGGGGACAGAAAGGACACCAGCACTGCACCCTGACAGCCACAGCAGCGTCCCTTTGCTTCTGCTCTGGGCTGGTCTCCACCCTGATTCAGCTGAGTTCAAGCCTAACCATTTCCACATTAAACAGATGCCTTAGGATTTTATTTATTTGTAGATTTTTATATAGCTGTAGAATTTCTCACATTTGAGGGACCAGCCAACAGTTATCAGCTTTGTGCACGCTCCTGAATTTCTGTCTCAAGGGTGAGATAGCAGCCAGAACATCATGTTTGGGGCACATGTACCAGGACTAGAATCACAAGACATATTGTAGTCAAAATAAGACAGAAGACCCAGGACCACTGGAGATGCTCCAACAGGGCAGTTCTGGGGGTGGCACCAGGGTGGTACCAGGGGTAAGGGGTTCTTGGGTTGGGTGTAACCATCAGTTATGGTAATTAAGTAGTGTTATAAATTTGGAAGACCCTATACTGGGCATGTGTGTTTGTATACTTTGTACACTGAAAAGCTTTCAGTAAAGAATTGCTCTCTACTTCACCCAGACAAATACTGTCTTGAAAGTTTTTCCTTGATTTCAGGCAACAAAACAGCCTTGCCTTAAGGTTCATGAACATATAGATTTTAACGCAGCTTTTAGAACTATTCTTTAGGAACTTTAGGATAGGGCTTTTCACTCAACCCTTTTGTACCAAATTCCAAAATGTTGCTTGTGTTTCTTGTCAAGGACTTCAGTAGATAGAGATTTTTACAGCAAGCTGTCAACTTGGCCTTGGACACTTCCAGGGATGGGGCAGCCACAGCTTCTGTGGGCACCCTGTGCCAGGGCCTCCCCACCCTCACAGGGAACAATTTTTTTCCTAATATCTAATCTATATTTACTTTCTGTCAGTTTGAGGATGGCAGTAAATGAAAAGTACTAACACCAGGTACTTTAGTCACCTGAGGCATTTGTGTAAAGGGTAGAAAAAGTTGTGGCTGTGGTTTTTTCCAGTGCAAGACAGAATTTGCTTTCAGCTTTGCAATGGGACTGTCTGCTTCCCAGCCAGAGGGACACAGGCTGTGTCTCAGTGTGAGTTTATCAGACAGCCCAAGTAATGCCCATAGAGACAGCACCCACACAGGAAACGTGATGCCTGGTATTTTTGTCCAGAGCATTTGCTGTGGAGCAGCAGCTGGCTGGGAGCTGCAGCAGCAGAGCCCCAGTTTGTCAGCTCAGCTGGTGAGAAGTTGGCTGCTCACCCCTTGGGTGGGATGGCCACGAACAATGGCCTTTCTGTGAGCCCTGGACTCGTCCCTCAGCACCTGCCAGGGGTGCACAACAGCTCCTTCTCCCTGTGTGCCAGCCTGGGGTCTGCCTTGACCATGGGAGTCCCCTTTCTGTCTGGACAAAGCCAAATGCTGCAGTCAGGCCCCCAGGAATCCCATCACAAGCACAGCCCGGGGCAATTGTGGAAAAGAATAAGGAAAAGAGCCAACTTTTCCAATTATTCATAACACTTTGAGATCCCTGTTGTTGGACAGTGAACACTGAAAGGCAGACCCTGTCTCCACCCCTGAGGAGGATGGGCAGAGGAACTCTCTCCCCCTTTTCCAACGTGAAGAGCCTTATCCAGGCACACTCAGGAAGTGGGTGGCAGAGCCAGGAAGCCTGAACTCAGGAGTGGAGCCTGGCACAGACTAGACTGTCCTTCCTAGTTGCACCAACACAAACAAGAGAAACACTTGGTTCACTGTGTGGCTTTAAAAGGCATCTAAATGCTGACATTTCCCCAACAAAATCTTCCCTAGGGCAGTAGCATCCTGAACACATTGCTGGGCCTAATTCTTCAATCAAACAAGGCATGAAACAATGCAAATCTATTTTCAAATCTCATTTCTTTTAGAGCAAATATGCATCCAGCCCAGAAATATCAATTCACATTGAGTCTGCTCGTGGTAAGAAACAGAGTTTCTAAGAAGCCACAGGATGCCATCCCTGTTGCACTTTGCCTTCCAAAAATACCTCATTTTTTAAGACAACTCATGCAGCCAATTGATTTTGTGATCACAACAACAGTAGGAGAAATTCTATAGACAAAATGTCCAGGAGGTGAGTGCTTGATCTGCCTGCACAGATGGCTGGGGTCCACCAGGTCTGTCTCCTGTGCCACAGAGCGAGGTTCTCTGTGCTCCAGGCTCTGCACCATCCAGCATGGGGCTGTGTGCCAGAAATCCAGCCCTGACTGTGCTCTCAGCTCTCTGGGCCATGTGGGAGGCATCACTGTGGCAGCCCCTTCCTCTCACAAGCAGAGGCATCTCTGACCTGCGAGTGACTGTAAACAAGAACTGCATTCCCAGGAGCGCAGAGAGCTTTGGGGATGCTCAGCTCTGTGCTTGGAGGGCAGTGGGATCAGTGGGATCTGCATTTTTTCCCTCTTAGCCAGCGGAAACTGCCTGTCCAATGTGTCAGTGCCAGCCAGCGCCAGCGGGGTGGAGCTCTTTGGCGTTTTAGGTCACCTTGTTAATGTGTCCTTACCATAACCAACGTGTAATAAGCACTAAAGCAACACAGATGAGATTTAAATGTTTTTCCTTCTTTGACATCTGTTGTTTCATCCCTGCCAGCAGCGCTGAAAAAACTCTCCTAAGACAAAAGAAACATCCTAAAAGGCAGTTCTTGCCCCACAAGAAAACACCTTGGATGTGATTCTGCTCTCCCTGAGCCGATTTGAACGAGATGATGACAGGGCATAGACCTAGAAAACAGGGGTGATGGCCCCTGCAGCCCCTTCCCGAGGCTTTGTGCCCCCTCCAGAGCCCATCACACCCGAGGGCAATGCAAATGAAGGGATTTACAGTGCCAGCTCTCTGGAAACAGCTTCACTTGGTAGTTGTGTAGCTGGAAGTGTGTCTCCTTTACTGGAGTGCAGATCAGATGCTGAGAGAGCAATTCCTCCTACAAACTGGACTATTTACACCTTTATTATTTGTGTATCTTTATCCAGCCATGCTCTCCCTATAAAACCTAACAGACCTTGGGAGGCATTGAAGTGAAAGCTGTTAACTCATGTTTATTGATGAAAAGGGGAAATTTTAATCAAGAAGCAGTAAATATGATCAGTGTACAATTCTATAATATAAAATTCTATACCTTCAAACCGGGGGTGCCCACAGGCTGACATCTGAGCTCTATATACACAATAAAAAACCCAGCCCACTATCACTAAGATCTGATCCCTCTCCTATCCGAAGTCCAGTCCTCAGCCTATAGGACTATGCAACAGAAAAAAAAAAGTCCCTATAAAATATATGCAAATATTTCTAGAAAAACCCAAGTGATACCCAGTGATATCCAAAATAACTTCTTTATCCCCACTTCGCACTCAGTCGGTGCTTGGAAATGTCCATTTACCACCTGTGATACACAGGTACTGCACTACTTCCCAGCATTTCAAACAAAACACTGTTTTTCGTCTGTTGTCTTGAATTTGCATCTTAAAAACCCTGTTGAAACAGCGTAAATAAAGAGACAGTTTTAATCGTGGGAGTTTTTGTGGCTCAAGATAATTATTTCTGAGCCGTGTTGTGCACATAAATATACGTGTAAACACTTTTACTACAGGACAGTGGTACTTAAGATATTTGGGGAGGAAGAGATGCAGCTAAAGGGGGTTGTGTTTGCTAAACAGTTCTGTTCATGCATCAGTGACACCTCTGACATGTTTCCAGAGCGGCTTCCAGTTAATCTCCTCATCTCCCAACAGAGCTGGAGGAATAAACATTCTCCATGTCCATTAGCTGGGAACAGGCTTGCCAGAGAATTCCCTTTTCAACAGGAAACAATTTCGAGGCAAGTTTTGCCCGGTTCGTTAATAGTAGAGAGTTCAGAGAATCAACATCCCCAGGCAAAGGACAATTTACCTCAAATGCTCAGGTCTTTCTCTACATGCAGGTGCCTCTGGTGTGCGGCGTTTCCTGTGACTTGCAGAAGGTCCTTCTACTGCATTTTTTGCTTTGTTTGTGTACTTTGGAAAATAAAAGTTCTGGTCATGCAGAAGTTTTGTGTGAGCAGCAGTGAGGAAACATTGTCAGGGCTTGCTTTTATTGCCTAATTAACTGTTAATTGATTTGGGAAGCGTGGAACCAGGTGCTAACCAGCAGGTTTGAAATTCTGAATGGTCAAATCAGTTCTTGATAAAGAACCACTTTAGAAATTCAGGCAGAACCACTTAGAAATGCTGCAGCTTCACACAAGTCAGTGCTGCACAGGGGGAAAATACAAGCTGGTTCTGTTAATTTTCCCCAGACTCTCTTTTCTCTACAAACGTAGTTAACCACATTCTAGCTGTGTTAAAATCAACAGAACTGGCAAGTGCAATCAGGAGTTCACACCATTCACAGCATTTTTGCCTCTGTGGTCTCATTCCCAAATTCAAGGGACAATAAACTGCCATTTCCTGCTGTTTCCAATCCTGACTCTGTGCACTTCTGGGGTTTGGGTCCTCCTACTATCCAAAGGGTTTTGCCCACATGCACCCAATTCCTTTACTTTTTCTGACTTTTTTTAAACCTTTTAGTATCTTAATTATATTTTACTACAACATCTATTTCCAAACGTGGATTTACCGATACAGAAAGTTCTGATGAGAACAAGTTTTCTCCTTCTGTTTCCACAGCAAAAGATGCTTCACAGACACCCAGAGCAAGATCCTTGCCCTCCTTCCTCTCCCTGCACAGGGAACGGACAAAAAAATCCCGGGGCAGGTTGTCAGAAGCAAATTGCTCATGATTCACTGGCAGGCACTGCTGTGTGTTCCTCTCCTGGGTGCACAGGTGTGACAGGAGGCTGTCCCTGCATCCCATCTGACCTGTGGCAGGAGTTTTGCGCATCTCCTGGATGTGGCAAAGTGACAGCAAGAGGAGAGCTCAGAGTGGGTGTTTTCTGGTTCATAATCATTCAGCAGCAACACCACAACTCCCAAACGCTGTGCTTTCCTGCTTCTCTCTCGCTGCAGTTTCTGCCCCCAAAATCAATTCCTTTTTTTTAACACTGCCTTTTTGGACAACGCTGCAATGGTAAATTGCTGAATAAATTAATTAACTAAATAGAATAAATGAATAAAGACATTATTTCTGAATAAATATTCCTGCAGTGGCACTATTTCTCTGGGAAAAGCAGTGGCTGGTTTTCCACCTGTCCTAATCACTGGTGGCTGTGGCCACTCCGGGTGGCAGCTGGACGTGTCCCTTTCGCTGTCATTAGCAGGGGACACACGGTGACAGTGCAGCCCCTTCCCGAACTGCAGCTGCCAGGGCTCAGCTGTGCCAGGGGCAGGGAGTCAGCTGGGACACAGCCCAGGCAATCCCTGCTCAGCACAAAGCAGAGCTGGGGGTCCCTGTGTTGTGCAGGAGCCTGGGCAGAAATATTGACATGGGACTGTAAAATGGTTTTGATCCACCCACTCATCCCCCCCCCCCCCCCAGTCCTCCCAGGGGAAAACAGTGTTTCCTAAACATGAGATTTGTCACCACTCTTCTCCTCTTTTTAGCTTCAGTTCTCGTTGCAAACAGCACTGCAGGATGTGGCCAGGCATTGTCCTAGAGAGCACAGGCTTTCCCAGGCTCACATATTGAAATTACTTGACATTCTCCTCATCACGGAGTGACTCAAGTTGTTGAAATATTTCCATTACCCCTTTTCTAGGAATCAGCGCAAAAACCCCGTCATCTTTTTTGAGGTAAAGTCCAGGTCAAGTGTTAATCAGCTAACCTCCTTGTTTCCAAGGAAATAGGAAACAGCCAGTCAGGTACATTCAGGATAACCTTTTAATAAGGTGTATTATGCGTGGTACAAACCCTTTCCCTCCTTAGCCATACTGTTGCTCTTGATAAAGCATTTTTTTCTCAGCTTAACTTGGATTGTATTTTAAAAACGAAGCCCATGTGCTCTGTTAGTGATGTGCAAATCAGATGAACACACATACAAAGGAACCCTGCCAGCTGCACATTTTACACTCTATACACTACAAATGAAAGCAGTAAAGCCAGTAAATTAACTGCAACAGAAGGAAAGGGATCCAGTACTTACAGTGACCTTCATTTTGTTGCCTCCTGTTTCCCTGCTAGTCCATCACCTGAGCAGGAGGATGATGTCCCCCAGCCTGGCCGGCGGCTCAGGCAGCACTGGAGGCTCTGGCTGGGAGCCTGGAGAGGGAAGGCTCAGCTCTGGCACCTCCTGCTCACTGGGAGCCCCAGCAAAGGGGCTCTGGGGGCTGGAGGGAGCTCATTACGGAGCACAGTTATCTGCAGGGAGCCACTGGGCTGCAGCTGGTGCAGGACACAGACACACACCCCTGGGAAGTGCCTTCCCTGCTCTGAGCAGAAAACCCAGGGCAGGGCTGGACCAGATAAAAGGATTGGATTTGGAAGCATTTTTGCAGGAGCATTTTTTACTCCTGATTTTAGTCTTTTTCTTTTCTGTTGTTTTTTTTTTTTTTTTTTTTTTTTTTAACTTAAAAATGGTTTGAGGTTTGTTATACTTTGAAATTTTCCTGTTCAGGTCTCTAGAAAACCCGAGCAGGTCCCCTTTGTGGTTACAGAAACCCCTGCAAAACAACCTCCCTCTGCAGAGGCAGAAAACCCCAGGAGGAAAACTGAACATGACTTGCAGCAGAAGGGTTTTCTTTCTTTTATTATTTTTTAAAAAGCCTTTAATATTATTGAATTCTAATGCTATTTAAAATTATTCATGGTTGCTGTTTTGCTCAGCAGCAGTTCAGCCTAGGTCATGCTTATGCCAATGCACAGGTTTTACCACTTTAGACTTGTGAATAGCTTGAGGCTTGCAAACTTTTACTGGTTTTGCTTTTGTACACGCTGCCTTTTGTCTGGCAAAAACCTTTTCCTTCCTCTTTCCATGGTGGTTCAAGCTGAAATTAGACACTTGCTCCCAAAGCCACAATCACTTAACTAGAAAAGACTTTTGCATCTTGAATAGAAAATGCTGGATTGAAAATGCTCTCAACAACGTCCACACCTCTGGGCTGGGAGCTGGGCAGCAGCTGATGCAGCTGCCCAAAGGAGAAAGAATTCCTGGCACAAAGCAGCCCATTTGAATGCCTTTGGGGTTTTTCTTTTCCTTCCTTTTGTTTTAATATTAGAACCAGCAGTTTTACTCCAACAATCCAGGAAGAAGATAAAGAGCCATTCACTTGCTACCTGGAGTTTAAAGGTGCTCTAGCATTTGAAATGATGGAGAAATACGAGTAACAAAGCCACAATTTTGGCCACAAAACTAGTTTTAAAAACAATTAAATGTTCTCTTGAATGAATTCCAGAAACCTCTGTGAAGGACCTGGGATGGACTGAGAGTAGCCCCAACCAAAACAAGGAAAGCTGAGACTGGGAAGGGGGAGGAAAGGTGTTTACTCTAGTGCTTCCTTAATGGCTCATGGTTTATTCTTTCTCAATCACCCAAATCAGAAGCTTGTGTTAACTGGCATTAAATTACAGGACGTGAAAAATCCTTGGGTCAAGACTGTTTTGTCCATGACCACGGAAGTTCCACCTCTAAGATTTCCCCAGAAAGCTGGGCTTTGAGTCCACTTCCATCCCTGGGAATAGCCCCAATTTTATTGTCTGAGGCCCAGGACAACAGAGATTTCACCATTTTCTCCAGTATTTTCACCTGACTATTGAAGTAACTCCTTGCTCAGTATATTAGCTCTGGCAAGGCCTATTTTGAAACACATCATTTGCTTCTGGGTGTTGGAAATGGAGCCTGAGGGGAGAGAGCAGGTGAACAAATCCCCAGGGGCAGAGTGGCCCACAAAACAAACCCCAGAATCACAGGCTGGCTTGAGTTTGAATGGAACCTTAAAGATCACCCCATTCCACCCCCTGCCCTGGGCGGGGACACCTTCCACCAGCCCAGGCAGCTCCAAGTCCCATCCAACCTGGCCTTGGACACTTCCAGGGATGGAAGTGCCACAGCTTCTCTGGGCAACCTGTGCCAGGGTCTCACCACCCTCACAGCCAAGAATTTGCTCCTAATATCCCATCTAACTCCATTCTCTGTCAGTTTGAAGCCATTCCCCCTTGTCCTGTCCCTCCAGGCCCTTGGAAATAGTCACTCTCCATCCTTCTTGTAGCCCCTTTAGGTCCTGGAAGGCCACAATTAGGTGCCACGTGGGTGCACAGCAACAAAGGAATAACAACCTTTTCTGGCAGCATTCATAGACTGAAGGCAGTTTTAGAAGGTGGAATCGTTGGGGCACAGGGATGTTTGCGAAGTGTTACCATCACAGTAACGCTGCCGGGGGTTGGTGCTTCAAGGAGTCCAGATAACAGAAAAAAAAATCCTTCATGTTTTTGTATGAAGTGCAATATTCAAATATTATCATAAACAGTACTGCCAGGGTAGTAGGACCCTTGTAAACAGTTCATAAATGATGTGGCAGAAATAAGGTTGGCTTTTTCAGTTATTACTCAGCTGGTGTGCTCTGGCCGTGTCTAAAGAGCTCACAGCAGAACAGGGAAGCGGTTTGCTACCATTACCTTTATTTACCATTGAAAATCCATTAAAGAAAACTGGAAATATCAAACTTAGAAATAGAAAATTTCTCTGTATAGAGATGAAAAATGTCCTGCCTCACTTACTGATGACTCAATGTCAAAAATAGCCCCCCGATCTCTACACGCCTCGATGGAAAACTGACTCACTGAGCTCGTACTAAGCTTTTCCCCCCACTACACCTTCTAGCAAATTTCCAGGAGGCAGCTAATTTACAGTAAACCCTGAGATCATAATCCAGGGTGAAAATCATAATTTCATGACACTGCTTATTAAACTTGCAGACAGTAGGACAATCAAGGCACTGACTTTGAATTGAGACCCACATTCTCTAACCCTTACAGCTTCAGCAGGGCATTTTAGCTATGCATATGTAGAAAATTAGATGTATGAATGCAAAAATAAATGTAACAACCCTCAGAAACTGGCTCCAGTCTTTCCAAATTTCAAAATATTAGTGCTTCAAAATGTTTTGGTTTGCACATAACATAGAGAAATTATCTGACATGCAACAGGTCACCTGGACTGTCACTGAAAGTCTGACAATGTAACTATGTCTCTAATGGCACTACAGGATAACAGGTGGAACCTTGAAGTTTTATCTTTGTAGTTTCACAAATGTGGTTATGTGGAGGCATTTGTTATTTAGGAATCCTGCTTTATTCTGAATCCTTCCCAAGGAGACATTTCTCCCAGTCAATGGTTCTGTCATAATGAAAAGTGCAAGGAGAGACATCAGGTACACGAGCGTCGCAAGAGCCTTCTGTCCCCTCGAGATGAGAAACCCAAACACTTCACAGAACCACAGAATCATTCAGGTTGGAAAAGACCTGCAAGGTCATCAAGTCCACGCTGTGCCCAATGCCCACCTTGTCCCCCAGCCCAGAGCACTGAGTGCCATGTCCAACCACTCCTTGGACACCTCCAGGGGTGGGGACTCCACCACCTCCCTGGGTAGTCCCTTCCAATGCCTCAC
>JAOXXN010000252.1:12576925-12597136 GCA_026770055.1 Myrmophylax atrothorax
AGCCCGGGCGTGAGGGAGGGTCTGTGGGTGGCAGCTGCGGGCTCTCGGGGACACCTCGGGCAGCCCGCGGGAGCGGAAGGAGAGACAGGCCGGGGGTGCCCGGGCTGGGGGGACAGGGCGCCGTGGGGCTCCCCTAGGGCACAGCCTGGGTCTGGCCGTTCTCCGCCGCCTGGCGAAGAAGAAGGAAGGAAACCTTCAGTGTGGCGTGCCCTGACAGCAGCCCAGCCTCGCACCGCCCTGGGGGCCGGGGCAGGTGGGCCCGGGTTTCGCCGCTGTTCGCCTCCCCTGGCACCGCCGCCCCGCGGGGCTCCCGCAGGAGCCGCGCTCCGGTTGCTGTTGGTGCTGCCGGTGG
The DNA here is from genome assembly GCA_026770055.1 of Myrmophylax atrothorax. NCBI lineage: Eukaryota > Metazoa > Chordata > Aves > Passeriformes > Thamnophilidae > Myrmophylax > Myrmophylax atrothorax. The sequence goes on from JAOXXN010000252.1 coordinate 12,577,278, forward strand.
ATATCCCTGCTGGCAGCGCTGCCTGCTCGGCTCAGGAGGTGTCCCAGATGCATCCAAAGGCACAGCTCGGGTGTGACAACCCTTTTGCAGCGCGCAGAGCACGTGGGGAAACTTAGAAATTGGCTGGAGTCAAACTTTGGGTGGCACTTCTTGGTTGACCTTGTGTGCCTGGAAAGCACCTGCTGTGTCACACCAGTGGAATTGTAACAGAGTATGAGTTTGTTAGTGCTTATCTGAGATGTTCTTTGCTATTCTGTACATTTACAGTTTGCCTTTATTACAGTTACTCCTCACTTTCTATTGTCACAAAGAAAGTTAGGAGCTGTATTGTCACAAAGAAAGTTAGGACTGATCTTCAGATAAGAAGGGTTTGTTTCTGAAAGTCTGAAGTACTGTAATGAAGTAAAACTAAATATACAGGGTTTGGGATAGATTAGGTTTCTTTTCATTCACTTGGTTACTGTCAGTGAGTCTTTTAGACTTTTTAGTTCAGATCAGTTGGGCTTTTCAATTAAAAACAGTATAAAAACAACTCTTAAACAAACAGTAACAAGTGGTCCCACTTCTGCATGTGGTACAGGACACCTTCAAAATTTAACTCCTGTAGTTCTTACAGTTAATGAGAAAGAGTCAGGTGTCAGTGTCTATTAGTGTCTCAGTTTAGGCCATCACAAAACTAGAGCTTGCGATTATTAACTCACTTGTTGAATCCTGTAGGTGAAGCTGGACCTTTCTACTTTAGGCTTCAGTAACTTTTCAGCACAAGAGCAGTAATGCTTCTGTTGCACACAGCATCTTGTAGGTCACACTCTGCTGGGTTAGAGGCATCCAGGTAATGGGGTGATGAGGATCGTTATGAAATTCTGCAGCATGAGTGGGTAGGACTATTGTTACTTCAAATAGCTGTGCAGTCATGGGTGTAGGGAGGCTGAGGGGCACCTGGTGGTGAGTGTAAGACAACTCTTAATGGTTTAAAGGTTAGGTCTCAAGCCAAGGGCTTATGTTAGTTCTTTTACTCTTAGACAGTGCTCTGTGATGTTATTCTTAAACTGGAGCAGGTAACCAGAGCAGTCTAGAAGTGGTCACGTCAGTTGGTCAAATATTGCTATATTCCTTCCACCTTTTCTCACAAAGTGGGTATCCTCAGCTACATTATTGTTTCACAGTAAGTTAAAAACGTGGCTTATGACTTAGGATTTAAGTTAAGCTAAACCCACCGTTCTCTCTGGTTTTGGAAGCAAGGGCTGCTGTGAAAAGAGGAAGTCCAGTATATTCTATTCAGCGGAAACTGTTTAAGAAGCCACTTCGGAGAGGCAGTTCCTTTGTGCTAAGGGACTTATCTCTCAAAACCCCTGCTGCATTGCCTTTTATTAAATAGCTATACTTAGAATCTCTTTTTCTTGTTGTTCTAAGTCATGCTTCATTTTGCAGCTACTCCTTGTACTGTAAAAGGCAGAGCTGATATATATTTCATAGTTTAAAAGTTCAGGTGTTATTATTGCAGTGAGGTTTTATTAAAATGCTCAAACCTTGCCCTATATCACAGCATATTCATTTTATTACAGTTATTAATGAAAAGAGCAAAGTGAGAAAACAGGTTTTCTTCTATTTGTTAGAAAAACAGTCACCATACAAAGATTTTAATTTAATTTTTTATTATACACTCCTTTCATTTCTTGTTATTTCAAGTCATTGTAGCAAGACAAGATGACTATGGTTGTGTTGTGAGATGCAAACCTGTGATAATTCAGATGGTTATCTGATTAGTTCCAGGGAGTCTGAAAGGATCAGTTACAATATGGCTAAAACAAAAAAATCTGCGGTTGCTCATGATACTTAAAATTGTTCATTCCCTCTCAGTTGTAGGATTGTAGAATATATATTTTTTTCGTATTATAAGGAAGGAATGGTCCAATTTTTTATTGCCAGAACAAGCTTATTGATAGAAAACACCATGAAATGTGTATAATGTTTTGCAAAACACAGAGTGAGATGGTTCCTGCCTTAGAACACTTCAGGTTCCTGGTGGGCAGTGCAGAAGGAGCCACCCTGCTGCTAAAAAGGGACTATTGAGGCTTCTCTGTTAGTTCAAAACAAAACAAAACAAAACCAACAACAAACCCCCACAACCAGGTCTTTTGAAGTGGTAGAATTTAAAAAGGGATTGGAAAGATTGCACAGGACAGCTTCAAAGTCCGACAGATCGCACTGAAAGCAGCTGGTGACACGATGTCAAAAGGCGGGTTAGTGGCTTCAATGAGAAAAGGGCGCTCTGCAGTGAGGGCAGGACAGGAGGCAGTGCCTGGGCTGAGCGGGAGGAGGGGGCAAGAAGTTGCAAGGGGAAGCGAGAAGTGCCATGGTCGAATTAGCCATCAACAGGGAAACTGAAACTGCTTGTGAGGGAGAGTAGTGGATTGAGGACAGGGGGAGTGAACCAGAGGAGATGCTGTGCCTGCTGGTGCACGGGCACAGAGAGGGTGGCAACCTGTCCTGCTTAGAGGTGAGGTTAAGGGGGATGGCTGGGAACTGTGTGGCAGCAACTCCTGAAACTTGTGTGAAAATGATATTCATGGATGAAAGAGCAGTTTCCAGAGCACCCTGTTAGTAAATAATCTCACTGAGGGGTAATCAGGCTTGTAATTAGCTGTTTGGTGCAATGATGTGTAGGAGACCAGAGCACAGAAACTTGCTAATATTTGTGAGAGCTGCTGTGTTTGGTGCCAAGATGTGTCACAAGTGTGTGCACATAAATACTTGCCACCTGACACATGGGTAAGAAAAAGACTGTGTAGGAGAAACACAGTCATGAAGTTTTAAAAGTGCATAAACTGAGACTTTTCAAATGTAGCCAATGTTTATTTCAGTGTTGGTATTTACTCATGTTTTCCCTTCACTGCAGCTGTCAAAAGGACAGTTACCTGGTTTGAATTCTTGTGTACCTCTCACAGAGGTTTAAATTCTAATACAGTGCAAGAGTTTATGCTAGCTGATGCAATTATTTCTTGTGTTACCCTCTCATTGGATTGCCAGACTTCAGTTTTCAGCACTTTCTTGCTCCTCCTGATGTAATATCGAGAAGACAGTAAAGCTGACAGCAGAACCTGTGAGGCTTCCCAGATTTTAGAGGTCTCACCAGGCAACAAACTGATGCAAGAGGAGCAAACCTGCTGCAGTTCACCTGGGGACATAATTTTGTTCATTGGAAGATAGCATTGGGAATATAAAAAGAAATTAATCCTGGGAAAGTAGAAAGAATATGATTCCAATCTGTTGCATGTATCTGCTTTACTCATGTTGATATCTAGATTGCCAATACCTGGGGCAAGATGGATTTCCAGGTATTTCATGCAGTAGTCTCAGTTTCAAGAATGCAGAGTTTTAAATGCCACCTTGCATAGAACTCATGACATTTTTGTGGAACATGATTTTACAAATACCCTAAACCGATAAAGAAATTCATATAGAAACAGTGATTTCTGATAAGAGTTGCTTTTGTCTCTATGTCAGTTAGAGAAACTTTTGCTTATAGAGACTTTCTCACTCTCTATAAAATAAATAAAAGCAGATCTGATGCTTGGAAGGAGTTTGATAGGATCAAAGTGCACATTTTTTGATGTCTTCAGAGGCTCTTGAAGTCACTAAATCAAGATAAATATAGTCAGGGTTGGAATTTTTGATGAAGTCTCTTTTTGGACCTACCAGTATCACTTGCCATTTTCTGGGGAAAACCCAGTATTGCTGCTTGAAGGCTACAGAGGGGCATTTTTACTGCTTTGTGCTTTGAGGTGGTGGAAGTACATTTGGACAGAATATACCATGTGTTAGGCTTACATTTTATATTTGGTACACATATATAATTTGTAAGTGACATACTTACTACAGAAACCCTTCTAGGTGTTAGAGAAGAGAGTTCTAGTCATAACTGCACTAGGTACTGGTTTTGTCTGTTTAATGAGGAGTTTCTTGTGCAACCATCCCAGGAAGTAATCCTTCCTTGGCCTCTGGATATACTGGCAGAAAAGTTGGAGGTTTGGTAAATGAAATAAACTGCCATAGCCATTTGTGCAGCGCAATTGTATTTACATTGTTTTTTGGTTATGAGGTGTAGGAAATGTGGCAGAAAATGCTACAGAGAAACCAAATGTTGCTCCTTTAAGAGAGGTTTTTAACAGAGTCCTGCTCTAGTTTGAACACATTTTTTTCATGTTTCTGATGTGTTCTTTAGTTTTATTTAGGCTTAAATTTAGGCTCTATTTGTTATGATCGAGGCTGGTTTTTTTGGCATTTCAGTATTTTGCATTCATTGTGTTTTATTCTTTTGTCTATAATACTTGGTTATTCTAAAACTCAGTTATTTCCTGCAGGTTTTATTTCTTGTGGTTTTTTTGTTTTTCTTTCCTTCTCCTTTTTTTTCCCTGTCCTAATGTGGAGACTTTAGAGATGTAAATCTTGTTTATAGTGAGGGTGCTGTACATGCAGCTGAAGATGTGCATGCATAAAAGCACATGGGCAGTTACGCCACTGAATGTGATTTTCACGTATTTGGGCTAAACAGACCTTGGCTTGCTTTATTTTGCCCTGGAACACTGGCTACTTCTGTGTGAGAAGACTGAGGGAGCAGTCAGGGGTATGGTGCAGCCAGAAGAGAGGCATTGGTCTTTGCTTGAGAAGCTCAGGTGCAAATCCTTTGCATGCAGTGGCTGCTCCACCCAGCTCTGAGTTTTTTACAGAGAGGGGAGCAGGGCATCTACCCAAGTGTCACTGGAACTGCCCTCTGTGAAGGCTTTTGTGCTTCATTTGAGGAGAAAACAGCAAGGATGCTTTTAATGTTGGTCATGTACCTTCCTTGCATTTGCATGGGCAGGAGGCTCTATTAGGTATCTAACTTACACAAATGTGATTTGAAATAAATGAAAATACTGTTTTAAATATTGAATTGTCTCACTTTTTCTTTTCAGGACACTGAAAACTGTAGAAGTTTGATTAAAATGAAAAAAATGCCCAGAAAGAGTATAAACTATGGAGTGCTGCCAGAGTATGAGAAAAGCCAGATCAAAAGGACTTTGGAGCTGGGAACTGTTATGACAATATTCAGTCTTAAAAAGAGTAGCCCAGAAAGAAGGACTATTCAAGTCATAATGGAAACCAGGCAGGTTGCATGGAGCAAGACAGCTGACAAGATTGAAGGTGTCTGTGAGTATTTGCAAAGTGTACCTGAACTTGGAGTTAATAGTAAATGGATGTACTTGTCAAATATTAACTTTAATGAGCCTCAGGTAACATAATGAAGCTTTTGGCTGAAAAGTGTTTGGGAATTTGCTGAGAATATTCTGAATTGTTGCAAGTAGATGAAGAATTTTCCGCAGCTCATTATTTCAGTATCTAGAACTACTTAAATATGATTAATGTGCTTTTATCCTGAGCCTTGTTCTCAAAGTTTTTGTCTTTGAACATGAAGGTGTTTGTGTTCTCTGAAATAGGTTACTGAGTGACAACTGTTTGTTGTCATTGTCTTATAAATTCAAATAAGTAATTCTTTATCCCTTTTCTCTCCAAAAAGGAAAAAAAAATGCCTTCAAATTCAAGGAAACTGAATGAATATTTCTGTTTTTTCAGGCAATTTGCTGTTTCAGGATAGAACTCATTATTTAGGACCATTATTGGAAAGTACCAATGACTTAGGAGGATGAAGCTGTGAGATATAAGAGTTTATTTCAAGGTCCTGAGTTGGTCATGTCTCTCTAGTTGATATCGGAACTGACTAAGCCCACTATTTATAACAAGGTCAGGAAATAGAAGGGAAGTGTAAAGCTACAAGGGGCTGCAAAAGCTATGGTAGAAGAATAAAGTGAGACTAATCTTCAGTTCTTATTGAACAGGGCTGAAGTCAAGGAAGCTCGGCCTGTGCTTCCTGGGATTTCTACAGCTCATGGTAGTGTAATACATGTTTGCATATGACTATGTGATAATGCTTTTTATTTATTGTGAGCATGATTTTACTATACAACTGCTGAATAATGTTTGTCTGCAATAAAGGAGTTGAATAGTTTGCCTGAAATGCCAGAATCATTTATTGGTCTGTTGAGGTGTAGATTTTTAGAAGGTTTTGGGGTTTTTTTTTGGTAAATACATGGTAAGTGTATTCTGGAATAAATTGACCCAGGCAAGGAAGAGATGTAGAATTAACTATAATGATACAAATGTTTAGACAACCCCATGGCCCCTAAATGTGCCACTACTGTATTTTTTAAATTACATCACTCACAAAAGGGTCCCTTTTGTTAAAAACTTGCCAGCATTTCTGTTTAGAATAGAGTGAAAGAGTTGCTAAAATTATGGCTACCTCCTGCTCAGTGCAGATGTGTTTCACTGGATGAAAAACCAGAAAAATCTTTCTAGATCCAGGTCTTTGGTGTGGTAAGAAGTGAGGATTTACAAAGCTGGAAAATCTGGTTTAGACAGTCTTTGTATTCACTGTGAGGTTCAGATCACACAGTGTTCAAGTACTGGACATTTTACACTGACCTTTTGAAAGACTTGAGTCGCCATATACCAAAGGAATTTTCTAACAGAAAGGAACTGTGGAAAAATCTCTGTATTTTCCCTTAAGTGAAAAAATACAGATTGGTTGTGTCCTTTGGGGAAGATATGCTATTTCAACAGAAGATCAAGAAGCCAAATTTTAAGCTGATATAGATCAAATAAGACAACTCACTTTAACAGAGCAACAGAGGGTTTTGGTCACTCTTTTTTCTTTAGCTTTGGGGTTCCTGTGGTGCTGGGGGGGTCCATGCCCTCCCAGGGCTCCCCGCGTTTCCGGGGTGGGGGTGGTCTCTGCCTTCAGGAGGCTCCCTGTGGTTCTCTTGGGGGTCTCTGCCCTCCCAGGGGCCCCCGTGGTTCTGAGGGGTCCCTCCTGTCGGGGGAGCGGCCCGGACGGCGCTCAGTGCGGGTGGGAGGGGTGTTTGTAAGAGCCCCGAGCCCCCGCGTGTTCTCGGTGCTGACCTCTGTCTGCCCCCAGGCCGATCTGTGTGTCCCTCCCTCCCCTGGGCACGATGGACAGGAACACCAAGGAGAACTACGCCGCCTACCCCGGCCGCCCCGCCAGGGTAAGTGTCTAAAATGTGCATTTTATGTTCACTCTCCTGAGCAGTTTCCTATTCTGCATTGCTGTTTTTCATGTCTGAACGCTTGGGAGTTTGCAGTTAAGATTCAGAGGCCTGTGGGTTTGTCTGGTTGGGTCTGGGACTGCAACTCTTTACCTTAGTTTTAAGCGGGGCATTGGGGGATACATTTTTCCCAATCACACAGGAACCAGAGGTTTCAAACTCTGTAGTAATTTTATCCTTTTGTAGCTTTCTCTTGCAGAGAATAGTGCTCAGGGCTTAACTTTTCTTATTATTCCTGCTATTAGTGTGTCTTACTTTAATTGGGAAATCCTCCTCACATTTTAAGTACTTTAAGGCCATTTTAAAAAGGCAGCAACTGTGTATAATCAGCTTATTCCAGATACAGTTTCCAAAAGCAAGCACTGTGTCAATGTTGCTATTGATACACATGCTCAAGGTCAGCCTGATTACATGTATTTTCTATTTAGAAACACTAGCACTTTCTCAAGTTTTTAACCTAATAACAAATAGTCCTGGTAAGGTTTTGAACCAGCATAAACAAAGGTTCCTTTTAATCAATCTATGAATACATTATTTTTAGGGAACTGAACCAGGAGTAATATCTAGGGGAAGAAAAAAAGTACAGATTGTTGCATAAGTACAATCAGAGGGTCAAATGTAGGAATGCTGACCATTAGCATTTGAACTTAACTGTAGCCAAAATATTCTAAAAAAACTAAGAATTTCTTAAATATAAACCTAAACTACCTTCTCCTACTGGAAGCAGAAGATTAAAGGCAGCTACACCTTCTGAGTTTGCTTTGTTCTGCTGAACTGTTGCAGTGCAAGATGGATTAGGATGAGCAGTATTAAAGGCAGCAATGACTCAAAGCAGGGTATGTGTTTACAGTGAGGATCTGCTGTCTTTGTAGCTTTGGCTGATGTTCTCCATATGTGTGTGGAAAAGTTCTGCTCTGAAGTGTTCTCCAACTAACATGGACTCTTTCCTTTTTGAAGGTTGCTAATCCCATTGGGGATGCCCCCAAACGTGTCCCTGTGTCTCAGCATTCTGCCCAGAGCCGGTTACTGACCAGTGGAACTCAAGCACAACGTGTCCTGTGTCCTGCAAACTTTGCCCAGCGAGTTCCTGTGCAATCCCAAAAAGCTGCACTGTCAAACCAGAAACTGTCCCATCACCCGACAGCGCAGCAGCTCCAACCCAAACTGCCTGTCCAGGCAACAGTGAAGCCTCAAGTTCCAAGTGAGAACAGTGAGAAACCCCAACAGGCTCCAGGACCTGGTATTTCTGAGGATGATGTGCTTATGTTCACACAGCTGGGATGCTTGGGATACTCCTGTGAAGCAGAGTGTAGTGCAGGAAATATAAAGCTGCTGCTGACCTGGAAACAGCCCTGTAGAGAAGTTCTTGATTGTGCCCCAAAACAGAAGAGCAGCACGTGCTTCACCTTAGATGTTACTGCACTATCATTGTCAACTTACCTCTAAATTTGCTGTTTAGAGTCAATATGTGTGTTAAAAAGTTCCCGGTGCTCACCAGCCATCTGTGAGTTAATGTAGTTGGCACTCAGCTATCACAGGTTTTCCAGGACTCATGTTAATATTTTATACACAAGAATACTCTTTTTTTCGGGGAAGAACTGGTTTTTTTGAGGGATTCTTCTTTTAAGAAAGCTTTTAAAATTACATTTTGCTAGCACTGTGTCTCAGCAGTCAGCTATGCCAGATTGCTTGAACTGTTACAGAATGTATTCTGTAAGAACTTGTTCAGATGGTGCAGATGTCAGATTTGCCCCTATGTGAATGTTTGTGTTGTTTCTGGGTCTGGTTTGTAAATGGTTTTACTTCTCTGTCCACAGCAAAAAATCCTGAAACAGAAATCACCTCTAAACAGAAAAGTGAAGAGAATGCCAAAAATAAAAATGAAGAGACTAGAAAGTAAGTTTTATGCCTAAATTCTAGATATCTGAGGCCTGTTGGATTAGGCTTGTTTTTAACCTCTAGGACTTCATGCTGCATCTGAATTTCAGCCAAGCTGAAGGCTACTTGAATCCCTTGGTTATGGAGACTGGTGACCCCTACACTTTGCAGAGACAACATGTGAAACACTAGAAAAGCTTCCTTTGACCTGATAATTCTCAGGAACAAGGACTTGCTGTAATCTAAAGAAAACTTTGTACTAAATGTGTAACAGCACTCCCCATGACAGAACACTGATAGTCTTGATTTTTGTAGTAGTGTAGTTGGCCTTAGTCTGCATTTATTATCAAAGTTAGTCTGCCTAAACTTTAGGAAGGAAGAAAATAACTTTGAGAGCTTCATTTTGGAAAGTCTCAATGCATATTTTATTCTCTTGATCCTCTCTTCAAGACTAAAATCACTAAGCATCTATTGAACAGCAGCATTGAAGACTGTAAATTTAGGATGCAAAGGCCAAGAATGTATCTAGCTTTTAACTTTCTCTCTTCTCTTGCAGAAGACAATGGTCTCTTGATGATTTTGAGATTGGTCGTCCGCTGGGGAAAGGAAAATTCGGGAATGTGTACCTGGCCCGTGAAAAACGGAGTAAATTTATTCTTGCACTGAAAGTGCTCTTTAAAACACAACTTGAGGAAGCTGGTGTGGAACATCAACTACGAAGAGAAGTTGAAATACAGTCCCATCTTAGGTAAAGTTTAGGGACTAATTACTCTGCTTCATTTGCATTCAAATAAACAAAGTAACCTTGATTTAAGATAAGGTTTCTTTATGATCAGATTTCTTTCTCTGAAGATATGAGAAGTTTCTTATTAAACACATGATACTCTGGTTTCCTAGTCAGGATTCTTGCCTTTCTGCACCACAACTTACCTTTGTCAGCCTTGCAATGAAGTGACCTCTGGTAACAAATCTTCCTGTTATAAAAATTCCTTTGTCTGCTGCTTAGGTTTATGTGGTGGCCATTTCTGAGGAGTCTGAGCTTGTTTCTGATATTGTGCTTCTTGGGAAATAAGAAAAAATTGAGTTTTCACAGAAATTGTTTAAGCTTAAATTCCCAAACTGATAGGAATTGGCACATTCAATGGTAATTTACAGGTGCTGTAGAAAAGTAGGTTCAGAAGATAAGAATTAGCCAAACTCTTGGCCGGTTGCTTCCTGGCAGGGACTCCAAGCTGCTGCTTTGGTGAACACCACAGATCTGCTATGAAGCTCTTCTTGATATGTTATGACATGAGGGTCCCATTCTGGTCTTGAAAGGGGGGAGGCAGGAAAAGGAAATTAAAGGGTTTGGACAAATACCTTGTTCAGAACAACATTTAAATCTCTTTGTAGGCACCCCAATATTCTCAGATTATACGGCTACTTCCACGATGTCACCAGAGTCTACCTGATTCTAGAGTATGCACCTCGTGGAGAAGTCTTCAAAGAACTTCAGAAGCTCACCAAGTTTGATGAGCAAAGAACTGCTACTGTAGGTTGTTCCAGCTTCCTATACATTACTTTCTGTAGCTGGAATATCGGCAGGATAAAGCCAGCTCTTCACATAAAGTTCTGTATTGTGCTGGGTGACACTGAGATTCCTTGGATGTTCATTTGCATAAGGGCTTGTCAAAGGGACTAAGTTGGAAGCACAGTTACATTAGTGCTGTGCAATAATATATGGTTAATATTGCAGGTGCTTGGTCACTTGGCCTGTATTGCCAGACTTGAAGGGTTTAAGGAATAACTGCTTTAACTTGAAACTATAATTATGCCTAGAAAAGGCTGTACTGCAGCCAGATAAAGTCAGATGGCAATGTCTTTAATCAAGGTTGTTCTCTCTAATCACAGTATATAACCGAACTAGCAGATGCCCTCTCGTACTGTCATTCCAAGAGTGTGATCCACCGAGACATCAAGCCAGAAAACTTGCTGCTTGGCTCAAATGGAGAGTTAAAAATTGCTGATTTTGGATGGTCTGTACATGCTCCATCTTCCAGGTGAGAATTCAGTATTTGTCTTATCCAGTGAAATCCTTCTATAGTGAAAACTGCAGTTTTTGTGTCACACTTTGTGGAATGGAGGTATATGTGCACTTCTTAAGATACCGGGCAAAGACCTACAAAGGTCTTAATAGTCAACTGGTGTAGCAGAGGAGTGGTGTTACCCTGTTTTTTCAACTTAGGTTCAGCAAGGTTTGAACTCTGAAAAAGATGCATGTTGCTGTATGGTTATAGTGGTCCCCAAGATGACAGAGCAACGCTGGCAATCTGGTTATTTCTGTACTGGGTGTGAACTGGCACCTGACAGAGGAGGACTTTATTTGTTCTAGCTAGCAGGGCGAAGAAAGGAGAGTAAAACTGATTGCAGGGACTGAGATGGAAGTAGAAAATGCACTGCTGGCCATTCTTTGCCAGATATTCTGGCGGTGCTGAGTCCATTCAGGTGGACTGTACTGAGGTACTGATGATGGCCAGCATTAGTTTTTATCTGCCTCAGAAAACAGATCCAATAATTACCATAATGAGTGATTAACTTGGACTTTTTTTCAGGAGAACAACTCTCTGTGGGACACTTGATTACCTGCCTCCTGAAATGATTGAGGGAAGAACACATGATGAAAAGGTGGATATTTGGAGCCTGGGAGTTCTGTGCTATGAATTCCTTGTAGGAAAACCACCTTTTGAAGCAGCAACATATCAGGAAACCTACAGAGCTATTTCCAGGGTAAGTGCCAGTGCTTATTTGCACAAGTTGCCTTTCAGTTCTAGAAACTTTCAATGATAGATGCATTATAACTAGAACTGTAGCATGACATAATATGTGTAGGATGATATCCCCAAAACTGTCTTTGCTCATTCAGTGCAATGATTATAAAAGAGACTTCCAGATAACCTTGCCTTGCTTCCTTGGTTCTGCCCTGTTTCTGGCTGCATCTGAAGGTCTCTGTTTTATAAAGCAACTCATCTTCCCCACAGCTTTTCTAATTGAGAAAATGAGTATTTAACATTCAAGGTACTACTAAAAATCCATAACATTAACTTTTTCTGTGGCTTTACCTCAGACAGGTTCCAGCAGACTAAGTTTGTTTGAAGCAGGCTGGAAATACACACAATAATATACAAATACTTCTACAAGCAGGAGGAATCTTGTTCAGGGTTCTGATGAAATTAGTTGATCTCAACAGGCATAAGGTGCACAGCCTACAAGGCTGACACAGCTTTCCTTTCATGGTGTACCTTGGAGGGTAAAGTAGAGCCTTGTGGTTATTGCCAAAGAACTTTTGCCTCATCTTTAGTGTCCTTTTTCTTTAGGTGGAGTTCAAGTTTCCTCCATTTGTAACAGAAGGTGCAAGGGATTTGATTTCCAAGCTTCTGAAGCACAATCCATTCCATCGACTGCCCCTGAAGGATGTTCTTCTTCATCCCTGGATCACAGCAAACTCTACAAAGATGCCCAACAGCAGAAAGAGTGATGCTGCTGCCCCATCCAAAACATAGTGTTAGGAAGGGGGACCTTGTGGGACCATCAAAAGGAGTCTTGTACTGTGACTACTGTAATGCTTACAATAGGAAAAGCAGGTCTTGGAATCTAACGGCAATTAGAATGCAAATCCTTGCGTTGGCTGTTGTTTTACACTCTAATTGCAACATAAAGTTATTTGACTTCTAGCTGGAGCTTGTGGAATATTTAATATACTTGAAATCCAGGTACATGTGGGCCAGGTTTGAGGTGTTCAGCTGTTCAAGGCTCTTGTGGTCAGTTCTGGTTATGGTTCATTGTTCCAACAAGAAGTTGTTCAGGTTTATTGAATAGTGCAATATCCTGGAGGCACCTGCTCCTCACATCCTGGGCTGCTAAGGGTATCCTAACTGTGGTGTAATCTGAGACTGAGCGAGGTGAATGCATTTCTTAAGTGTTCTGAAAATGATGCGTCAGTTATTTTTTATCTCTAGTTCGTTTTAAATGTGAGCACTCAACTTTGGAAATAAAGACTTGTTACACTGCAACCAGCATGGTGGGGTTCCTTGGGGCACTGGTGGTTTCCAACAGCAGCACAGCTGAACTCCTCTGGTCACTGAGTAAGTTTAATTCCCACCTTTATCAGAAAGGAAGCTGGTATAAAGTTCTTTTCAGAGTGCTGGTACAACCAAGCAGGTGCACTTAATCAATGGAAACTGCATTAATGGAAACAATGCACTTAATGCAAATTTAACAGTACATACTCTCCCACAATCCCAGCTCAGCATTACAAGGTAAGAACAAAAGATGTTGTTCCTTACCTTGTTAATTTATATAGACTTTAGCCTACTTTGTCCTTTTTAAAACAAATTTATTGAAACCCTCCATGATCTGAAAGCACTTCTAAAGAGAAATTGCTGGCAAGTATTGTTATTGAACAAGATTGTTATATTAACATCTGGTGCTGTAAGACATTCTTTAAAATGTCCTGAGGGTCAGGCCCTTTGCTGTCAAAATAAACAGACTGACTATTTTTCAGTAAAACACTCCAAGCAAACTAAGAGAAAGCAATTTATTGTATTTTCATTATAAGACTTCAAGGTCATCTTCCCTATTTTACAAACAATTTTAAAAATGATCCTTTTAAAAGCAAGGATTCTAGAATTCAAAATATATTCTCAAATTAATTTAAAATATACTTTGCAAAAAAACTTTATCTAAACAAATTGCCAGTAGTTTATACAACTATATTTATCTTAAGTAATCTGAATTTTGGTCATAATTTGTGTGAAGCTGTTTCTTTTTACAGCAAGAAAACTAGATTAGTGCTGGCACCTTCTACTCAGTTTAGATCTATCTGCTTTAAATGATTCCAGCTTTACACATTATTTGAGAAAGAAAAAGCTTTGAATAATCCTTCTCTATCCTAAGTTTAGGACAAAACAGACTCATCAGAACTGATTCTAAATAAAGAAAACAAGGGCTGCCTTATACTTATTCTGGAATTTGTATTATCTTGGTACACATGGAGCCTGGGTAACACCTCAGTGCATCCAACCTGCCTCTGGGTTGGACTTTGTGTGGGGAGGAAGTTAAGGTGCAATTTCATTTTATGGCATATGCTCATAAGTTATTTGCTCTTTTCTCCCTCCCTCACCAACTTTCATCCTCATCTCATGATTCCTTCCTCTTAATTCACTAAATTTCAGCCAAAAAAAAGAAATTGATCACTAGGGTAACTTCCTGCTTTGATGGGCTGACTTCTGTCAGAGCCACCTTGGGGGCAGTGTGAGTACAAAGACAACGTGAAAAGAACAGACCTGCAAGGAGGAACAGGTCTAAAACACCCTTAGGCCTGGCTCAAACTATCTCACAGCACCACAGCCCTGAGTCTAAAACTCATGCTTACCCCAGACTGTTACCCTGACCACTCAGTTCTGGGATTCAGTCTTAAGGTTAACTGGAAGGTAGTATGTGAAAATATCCATGTGTAACTACATTCTAGTGGAAGTGTCCCCCTAAGGAAAGGAAAAGCAGCTCCAATTGGTACATTCACCAGTCTCAGCCAAAAACACATTGTTCCTCAGAAGCTGTGAATTGGAATGTTTGGGCTTCAGGTGCAGGTTTAAGTTTTATACACAGGAGCAGCTGCTTGGATTAGTTTTAAGATAAAAAAATGTGTTTCCAGTACAAAGCCACATCTGAAGACATTAAAAATGTCACAGCTTGTCTCTGACTTGATTGTCTTTGGGGTATGTTCATGCAGGAGGTAATTCTGGTTACACTGATTTCAGTTGACTCAGGATTCCTTCTGAGTCATAAGCATAAAAAAAATTATAATAAAAAAAGGAATTTAGTAAGAGCAGCTCCCAGGCTATAAATAAAACACATTTCCAAACAATAAAGTCTTGGAACATGGAAGCATTGCAGTGGAGCTGTGGTTTCAGAACAGTGCATCACCTATTCTGGCTAAAACAATTATCACTGCAACAATGACTCATGGGTGCTCCCCCTAAAGTTAGTTCAGTGTAAGTGTTGTACTATGACACAGGCTCCTGCCACTTTCGATTCCATACAGACCCCCTACTAAAAGAACTACTCATGCAGGATATTATTCTATTGGAAAGAGAATCTTACAGTTTCTCAGTTACGCAGTAATGAACTAACGCTGCAGCTCTGTTTTGACAAGGAAAAAAATTAAGGGCCAAAAAGCAAGATTAGAAAGCCCCCAGAGGTGTGTTTTAAGAGACTGCTCATTGTCAAGCATTTATATTACCACTTGCAGTGGAAACCAGATGCCGTTTTTCCAAAGAAGGGGCAAAAGAGAAAGAAGGTAAGGACAGCACTTTTCACTTTTTACCCGAAAGAACAAGAGAAATGCAAAGTGAGGTCAGAACGAACATGAATCCAAGGAAGTCTTTTAAAGAATCTTTGTGGATATGGAGCATTTAAAAACCAAAAGGCAGTAAGAAAGCATCATGGGTTGGAGGCAGGGGGTTTGAAGAAGCCGACCTTGCGGCAGTACCGGACAAGGAAGGGCACGGACACCACCGTGATGCTGATTCGCACCGGAGCAAAGAGCTTGTGCACGGCGTAGGCCAGGACAAAGGTGCTGGTGCCAGCAGCCATCCTGGACTGCAGCGAGGATTCACTGAAACCAAGCTTGGGGAGGACTGCAGTCATGTCCACACCACTGCAGAGAGACAAACAACATTTCTTCAATTAGCTTTAAGGTTCGTATTTTTCCAAATGCTGTTTTTTTCAGTGAATTTATCATGACACACTTCCAACTCTGGAATTTATGTGCAAATTAGATGCTGCTTAATACTGAAAACAGCTTAAGCTGTTACTGCTGAAATAAAAAATTATTTCTGTAGAAATGACACATACAGTATTTTCAGAGGCACTTTTTTTTTCTGAAATTGGCAAGTTCCTTGTGAAGTCAAGCATGTTCTCAGTTTTGCAACTGTGCAGCTGCAGGATGTGCATGTAAAATACAGAACCACAGAATGGTTGGGGTTGGAAGGGATCTTAGAGCTCATCCAATTCCAACTCCCAAGCTCAGCCTAGTATGAATTTGTGTTGGAAATTCATCTTCCCACATTTTACAATAAAGCCTATTCTGTGTCTGGAGGACATTTTTATCACCTAATAATGCAAATCAAATGAGGTGCCTGTTGCTTGGCTTAGTGTTCCAACAGAGAGGTACAGGGGGTTACAATGAGAGTTATCTAAAATCTAGCAAGTGAAGGAAGTATTAGGGATCTCTCAGATGAGCATTATCCACCAAATCCATAAATATTTAAGTTCTCTATAGACATAGCAGCTTTCATCAAGGTTCCTATGCTTGGAGCAATTTTCCAAAAGAAGTTGTCACTGTGACTTTTCCCCCTTCACCTGCCAGTACAGTTATCTTTTAACTGGGAATGCAGTCATACCTTAAGGAAAAAATGTTGATTGTCACCCTGTGCCACAATGCAGTAAAGGGGAGAAAGTCATGTATTCCCACTGGAGTCAGGAATAAGCAGCAGGGAATATTTGTTTCCTCAGTTGAAATACCTCATGCTCAGCAGACATTTGTACCTGATGCATTCCCACCAAAGCCACACACACCATCTCCCTGTACATTGCATTTTCATTTTTCTCTAATCCAGTTTTAGTGGCTGTTGTTTCCTGCAGAAACTGCGTTCAACACCCAGAAAAATAAGTTTATCTCTATGTCCCAGCACTTTTGCATGGCTCTATCTTTACAGACCATGGCACTGTGTGACAACAAAAGATATCTCTGCTAAACAAAGACATTCTCTCCACTCAGTTACCCTGGGGCAGTGTCTGCTCTTTTCACTGATGCTAAACCTGTGCAGAAAGATCATGTACAACTTCCCTCCTGGCTGATGGGAGATCAGACCCATTTATGGACCCATTTAGACCCAAAATTCAGAAGGTGACTGTGTATAGATCCAAAAGGCATAAGGTACATGGCTCCTGCCAGAAATAAGCCCAATGGTTAATATATTTTTCTTGGCTAAGCTATTACCTTGAGATGACAGACAAATCTCACCTTGACACAGCCAGGTAGAAGATTCCTAGAGATACTAATGAAATTCCAACATGGAATGAAATGCCTACAGCACCATATTCTTTAAAAACTTGTTTCAGCTGCTGAGATTTGTTGAGTTTCTTGTTCTCGCCACCGGGATCAGTGGCTGTGTTGTTTGGGGGTTCATGTGCATCCTAAAAAGAAAACAATTAAAAGCATTTATTAGCATTAAGCATAAGATCATATTCCAGTCAGCTGAGCCAATCTGAAGTAGTGAAAGAAGTGTCTTGCACACAGAATTATTTGGGAAGGCAGTAACACACTTCTGCTCTTTCACATCAGCACAGCAGATGTCAGTGGCAGAGCCCAGGCTCCCTTTTCCTGTCAAAGGGATACACTGAGCTTGGTGAAAGTGCTTATATAATTCAAGTTTCGTAATTAAAACCAGATTATTTGATCCAAATGTGAGCCAAGACACACCCACACAGCTGCTTCAGAGATGAGACTGAGGTATCAGAGCCCTTTCACTGCTCAGCTTTCCACAGTGAATCCCTGGATCACAGCTTTTTATTCCAGGGCTAAGCAGCTAGTGGCACTGGAAGCCTACCTGATACCAGGGTGCTGCTGGTTTAGGAATAACTCACTGATAGAAGAGATCCAATGTTTAAGTTCCTATAAATCACCTTCTGTAGATCAGCTGATAAAAGGAAGAACTGGGGAGCTGGAAGTGTTGACAGTGATGAGCAATTCTGTTGCCACAGTGCAGACAACAACTACAAGGATGTGCCAGGGCAGGGCTGGTGTGAAGGGCCCAGCAGCAGAAGTTACAGACAGCTGTTTATTGGGGTGCATTTAAAGTGCAGAACGTCACAAAAAAATAGGTATCAAAGCAAACTTAAACCAGACAAAGAAGGGCAATAAGACAGTCCTTGGATACCTCTCCATGCTTGCCAGAGAAGAAATACTGACAGGAAGAAAACATTGCCACAAAACCCTCAGGATTTGTGTCTAATTAGTCAGGAGTTGCCAGGAAAGATTAGAGGAGTCGTTTCTTTCCAGCTGAGCTCAGCAGCAGTTGTGACAATGTGACAGCCAGGCTAAAGGCCACCACAGGACAGGTACAGCCACCCAGTGTCTGCCCTCGCTGTCCTACTGTGGTTTCAAGGCTCACAAATTAGAAGAAAAAGAGTTTTGATTAATCCTTCGACTTGCCAAGATTGTAAATTAGGATCCAAGACAGTCTTAAAACACCCATAGTAACCACAGCCCTCCTCTTTCCCCAAAACCTAAAAACCCATTTAATTGCTGCTCTTTTTATAATCATAATTAAATCACACTGATACTTAAACAGAGCATTGTGTAGCTCAACCTTTCCTGATTCTTGTATTATTCAAAATTTTCAAGCATAATGGATCATTTCAGATTTTTCTCCTTTGGTTCATGAGC
Organism: Myrmophylax atrothorax; assembly: GCA_026770055.1. NCBI lineage: Eukaryota > Metazoa > Chordata > Aves > Passeriformes > Thamnophilidae > Myrmophylax > Myrmophylax atrothorax. The sequence continues at coordinate 12,595,809 of JAOXXN010000252.1, forward strand.
CAAAGCAATATCTGAATAGAAACTGAATCTGGACCAAGGATGAAAAATGTGCAGTAGAAAAAAAATCATTATTGCTTAAATGTAGGAGCTTTAAAAGGTAAATGAGGAAAACAATGTTCAAATGTTTTTTTTAAGCAAGCTCCCTAAGCAAAAGAATGGATTCATAGCTAGATAATCTAATTACTTTCAGCCCCTGGAAGGAATTAGAGTCCATGGTTGTACTACTTGGCTGCTGCTTCACTGTGTTTCAGAACTCGCCCTACGTTACTATAGGAAGGAATTATTTACTGGGGAGGAAGGAAGAAAGCTGTTCTGACTCCCAGCCTGCAAAATTTAAATACTGAGTTACGAAATGCAACCAGCTGAATAACAAAATAGTCTCACAATGCCAAAAGCTGTCCCAACAATTCAGTCACCATCACATGCTTAGTCAAGAACACTCATTTATTATTTATTCAACAGCGTTGTTTTCTTAAAAGCCAAGCCCGGTTTGAATGGTATTTTAAGATTTTATAGTGTACAGTGAATTTTAATCCAGACAAAGATGATCATTATTTATTTAAGTAGCCAAACGTGGATTTTCCATGCAGAGGTCCATGGGGAACGCTGGGATTTACAGACGGATTTTAAGGACAGGAAAATTCCTTGTTCTCATCATCAAATTCCAACTCACTCGTGTTCCCAGGCTCTCACAGCAGGCAATTTTGGAATGGTATCGAAGAAGGATGTTAAAATAGAGCCACTTCAACACGTGTCATTTGGACCACCCAGAGTGTGGTCATGCCCTGAATAATGTACAGCATCGCAAACAAAGCTGCTGCTACACCATCGCTGCTAGAAAGAGAACTTCATTCACGTATTTTCGGTGATTTAAGGCATGAAAACATATCAGAAACACCCTGTTGTGCTTTGTGACGAGGCTCCAGAAATGCCCGCGCAAACTGAGCTGCAGAAACTAAAACTGCGAGCGAGGCATTTTGGAATTCTCCCATTCCCAACCCTGGCACCTGCAGGTGTAAAACAGCTCCCTGTCCCCAGAGAAACATGACTTAATGTTCCCATGGAAATGGAGACGGGGAGGGGGGTGAACCCTAATCTTAAAAACACCGCAGAAACGCTGGGAACTCTCTGTAGATGTGGGAATTCGTGCGCTCCCCCCAAGCCGCGCCGGGAACCGCCCGAGCGCGCACGTACCTTGGCGGAGCCGCCGGCGCAGCGCGGCAGGGCCGGGATCGGGATCGGGGCCGGGAATGGGGCCCGGAGCGGGAACGGGGCCGGGAATGGGGCCCGGAGCAGCGAGGCCCAGGCCGGGAGGGGGCTGTGGGGAC
>JAOXXN010000252.1:12618013-12652653 GCA_026770055.1 Myrmophylax atrothorax
AACATCCTCTGTCCTTAAGGATATTTTAAGCCATAGTATTGAACTTTCTGAGCGAGTTTGGGCATTACTTGGGAAGTTTGTGTTATTGCCAATCAATGTAAATCAGTTCAGCTTGGCATCCAAAAAGCCCAATAAATGGATTGAACCAACAGACTTGAACTTGCCTCTGTTAATCAGTCACCCTGATTAGCTGCCTCTTCCCAGCAGGTCCCTACCAAGGCTGGAAAAATTCTTTTTTTTTGTTTTCCATTATGTGTGTCATTTCCTGAGACTAGTGCTCTGCTGGTTGGTGATCGCTGTCTCTCCTGAAGGAGGCACCTGGCAGATGCCCAACACCACTTCCTAGACAAAGGGAAAGATTGTGCCAGCCCTCTCAAGATTATGGAGAGCTCTCGATAGTGGGTTCTTGGCACCGCAGTGCTGAGGCTCACAAGACACTCCTGCTTGTTCTTATCCTCTGCCCATCATGTGGATAGAGCTCCATGGAGCCAGCAGGCAGCAAAGAACGGGGCTGAGTGCCAGAACACTCTCCAATCCAACACACAATCACAGACTTTGGAGTTGGGAGAGACCCACAAGGATCATCAGGTCCAGGTCTTACACACAGTGTTTGTTTTTTCTAAAGAGGTAACACTGTTCTTCATTTCCAGATCCATTTACAAGGCTCATTAACACTTGGTTTTCCTTCCACACTCCATGTCTGACCTTTGCACATGTGTGTTTATCAATTGACTTCCCCACTGTTAGTGAACCACTACCAGCCACAATAACATATTAATTTGAACCAGTCAATGGATTAAATACTCTGTTGCTTATATATTTAAAAAAATGCTTCCAATTACCAAACAATTTTTTGGGTTTGGCTGGATATCTTGAGCCTAGTCCTGCTCCCAGGGTAGTTATGGCCAGGTGTTGTGTGGTTGTAGGCTGTCCTCTCACACAGGAAAACCCATTCCTGTTGTAGAGAGTTGAACCATTCTCCAGGCAAGCTAGTCCTTCTTTCTGGTGCTCTCTCTCTCTCTCTTTCTCATGCAAGCTGTGCACCAGCTCCATCTCCCCAGGCAGTCTGGATTCAAGGCAGAGTAACTTAATTAAGGATGCTCTGTGGGGAAAAGCAAAGGCTGCAGCAGCCAGAGGACAGCACAGCCAAGCAGAGCCTCCACTACAGCAGAATGATCAGCTGTGTTGCAAAAGGAGGAATGGATCCAGGGACCAGCTGGAAAAAAGGCAGTTTGTGGAAACCCAAGGATCCCACATTACACTCAGAATCAGGACACAGCACATTCTTGTATGAGCTAATGCAGCTCATGAAAAGGGCAGTGTGTGTTGTGTCTCTGTGCATTGTTTGATCTTTCTAACTGGGCCAAGACATTTAAAAAAACTGTGATTTTCTCCTCCTTAATAATGCAAAAGATTTAAAGAGTATGTAGCACTGCTTTTAGAGGCTTTGCTGGCAATTTTTGCTGCTCTAAGCAGGACTGGTGAGCCTCAGTAAGAGAAAAAGCGATGTCTGATAATTTCAGAGACTTTGGAAACTGCAGGGCTCCTGTGGAAGAATTTACAGTCCTCTTTAAGGAGCTCATTTCCCCCCAAGTTGTACAAGGAGCTTTGCTGTCTTGCCAGCAGTGTCCAGCATTCTGGACTGTGCAGCTCCTGCTGAGCCATCTTCAAGGAAAGCTCAGGCAGGAGCACAGACATGTGCCCACATGCTCCACCTGGGCATGAACAAACCTCTTTCCTTTTTAAGACTTTTATCTCAGTGTGTGGCACGGGATGGTGGGTCAGAGAATTAACAAGTCCCCATTTTGTTACTTTACTTCTCTTGTCAAACTTCCTAACTCCCTGAGGCTTTAAAGGGGGAAATAACCTTCCAACTTGGTCTCAGACAGGAAATCAGAGGTCCACATTCTTCTCTCCACACTGCTTGTGGCATTATAAGGGCAACTATAATTTCATTCATTCTAGTGGAAAGAAACCTGCTTCAGAGTCTTCCCATTGCAGCAGGAATTTTGAGGTTATTGTGATGCTGAAATTATTTTAAAAGTTAAGTACTGCAGCTGATTCAGAAGCTGGCTTAAAAATCTATAAATTCAAACTCATTCCAATGTTAATTGCACTCAACTACATACTGAGCTAATTGCAAAGCTTTTAGCTATTTTGGTTGTCCATGAACTCCCCATTTCCTTGTCCAGGAGTCCCAAATTACATATAATGTAAAAAATGAAAGCATTAAATAGTTACTGCAAGAGGTTAGATTGCAGTCTGCCATAACATCCACGTCATCAGCACAGGAAACAAAAAATGTTGTTGTCTGGAACATTTCCATTCAGAGAATCACAGAATGGGTTGGTTTGGAAGGGAGCTTAAAGAACATCCAGTTCCAACCCTCTGCCATGGGCAGGGACACCTTTCACTAGCCCAGGTTGCTTCAAGCCCTGTCCAGCCTGGCCTTGGACATTTCCAGGGATGGGGCAGCCACAGCTTCTCCGGGCAACCTGTGCCAGTGACTCATCAGCCTCTGAGTAAGGAAAGAATTTCTGCCTAGTGACTAATCTAACCCTGCCCTCTGTCAGCTTGAAGCCATTCCCACTTGTCCTGTCACTCCAGGCTCTTGTAAAGAGTCCCTCTCCAGCTCTCCTGGAGCCTCTTTAGGTACTGGAATGTACTAGAAGGGTTCCCAGAGCCTTCTAAAACAAGGTTCATCTAAGAGACAAGGGGGAAGGCCAAACACTTGACTTTCAAATGAAAGAATCTTTTATCTTTAGATAACACAAAACAATAAAAGTGGCTTTCTTGCTATCTGTGATTCTGGAAGAGTTCTGTAAGCTGTAGATTTAGAACTAAGGATTGTAGATTAGACAGTAAAAAACCTGAGCAAAATAACAGCAATTCCTTGTTCTTGGTGGTTAATGTTTTAAGTATCATGTCTTGATACAGCAAAGTGATGTTGAGGGGGCTTGTCACTGTAAACAAACAGGGACAAACACTCCTTGTTCCCTCTCCAAGTCCTCAAACAAGGTGACAGCAAGACCACAAAGCTATTTTTGTGTTGAGGCCTCTGCTGATGGAAGATTTGCAGAGCAATAAGAAACACATAACCACCTGTCCTGTCTCTGGCAAAAAATGACTCACATACTGTACTGGTGGAGTCTGCAAAATTCCATAGTTCCTCCAAAACCAAGCTCTGGCACAGTAGGAACAAAGTCATCCAGAGCTGGTCAGGCTGGAATGTCTGCAGCACATTTACCTGCACTTGGCACTGCAAGTCCCCACCTGGTGGTGTTGTGAAAGTCAACGACTTGTGCTGTGCAACAGAACCAAACGGCTGCAAATATTTCCCAATCTTTAGTTTTCCCATGGTTATTGAAGTAATGCTTGGCTACTATCAAGAATCACGTTTTCACCATAATGAAAAACAATCTACGTGAATTGTTTGCCTTTGCTTGTCTCTGGTTCCTCCATGCTGGTAATGGACTGTGTAATTCAGCACCAGGTGGGCACTGCTAAGTTTTTCTATGACTGCAGCAAACCAGAAATATTTGCTAGTGACTTATATTGAAAGATGATAAAAGCATCCCCAGCACCAGTCAGTGAGCACAACAGGCCCTGCTGGAGGTCTGTGCTGGACTGGCTGTTCAGCAGAACCAGAATAAATGTATTTATGGTGCTTGGCAAGTATCTGAAAACAAGTTTTCCTTGAAAACACTCTGCTATATTACACTGTCCTTCGATAACCTCCTACTCCTGAAACTCCTGACAAGAAGATCTTTGCCACTGATTGTAGAGGTGTTAAAATGAAAAAAAAAAGAATAAAAAAAGCACTCCATTTTTCTTCAGTAGGTCTTGGAAAGGAAAAGAAACAAGCCTTCATGGTTCTTTTAATTTGTGGTCTCTCCTGACTGTTCTACTCTGTAGTTACATCCTTACCCCTGCAGCATAGAAATATCTTCATAAAACATGAATTCATCCCCTGGGTGAGAAGAAATCAGAGAGAGAAGAAAGGGAGGCATTAAGAATTCTACTACAAGTGTGTGTATGTGCTTTGAATGCTCACTTCTGCTCTGTGCCCTGCAACTGTCTCTCATCTGTATAACTGTTTTCAGTGCTGGGATGGAGCTGGTGGTCTTTGACATGAGCCACATCATGGCATGACATGAGGCTTGACATGAGCTGCACCATCAATGATACACTGGGAACAGCTGTGCTCTCCAAATAGGATATAACCCATTGGAACCTCAGCTGGCAGGGGGAGTTCAGAGAATCCTGCAATTTCTGAGGCTGGAAAAGACCTTTAAGACCACTGAGCCCCACTGTAAACCTACCACTGCCAAGTCCACCTCCAAAGAGACAATCAAAAGATTTGGGAAGGGACAGTAAAAGGGTTAATTCTTCAGTTTCTGAAGGGACTAGAGAGGCCTCTCCACTTGCTCCAGCAACAGGAATTCTGCAGCTTCTCCTGAAATGAGCTACCTTGAACCCTCATGGAAAAATGATAATAAAGTGGGCTGATCTTAACTGATCAGTCCACGAAACAATGTAATTTGGAGTGTTGCAAAATACCCACCCACCTGCCCAAACTGACAAAACCCACCTCCCCCCTCCAAACCCCTGAATGCAACTCCTGCCTTTGCTCTGGCAAGCTGGAACAAGATGTCGAGGGAAATGGGAGTCTCAGAACAAACTCAGCAAGAAATATTTACCATGTGTAGCACAGGCCTTCCTCTTTTATCTTACCAGGGTCCTGAGGCTCAGATCCTGTGCATCCATTCCACACTCCTGATGGTGTCTCCATTTTCCACTGCTCAGACAATACTTGTTGTAGGAGAAATCACAAAGTCCTTCTGCACTATCCATTTTCAAAAGTGTCATCTAATTTGGGGGAAAGTGTATGAAGTCTGCTTTTGTATAGCAGTATCTTTCTAGTCTTTCTTCTTTTTATTATCTGGAGGGAAAAAAAAAGTCCTTTTCCAGTGCATTATGGCAAACTTTGAAGTGACAGCATCTCTGAGGTAAGAATGTTATTGGGGTAGCTCAGTCAGAGTAAATGGGAGTGAGCTTGGCTGACCTCTTGCTGTTGTTCAGAAACACCACCGAGAGCCTCTCAGCTGCGTTTTGGCTTTGCAGGAACACCCCAGAGAGAGCATGATCATCTATTGTCCAAAAGTAACACATTTTCTAACAAGAACAGTAGAATTACAGGCACAAACGTGGATTTATAGCAGCATGTTATAAACAAGAGCAGCCAGGAAACAACAGTGCATAAATCTGCTTCCTGAAGAAAGTGCAGGAAAGGTACAATTGGCATCCACCGAGAGAATAAAAGCAGCATGGAAAGAAATCATTGATGAGTATAAGAAATGCTGATGCTTTGAAAATGTCTTTCCTCGCACTCATTCCCCACCGACACTTCCTTCAATGTACTTGGCAATCAACTGCTGGCAGTTTAATTAATTTGGAGAAAGCAGATGTAAATATTTACATTTTTGTCAGCCAAATTCCATACAGATTACAGGGAAATGGGCCACTTGAGTGTTGTGTCTTTCAGCTGGTCCCACTCCCACTGCTCAGTGTTCCTGGGAGGGCTCTTCTGCCAGTGAGGCTTCCAGGAGCAGTCTGAGCCCTCTGGGAGGGGCAGCGGCAGATTTTGGGAGCGGTGATGTTTCCAGAGCTGAACTTGCTGTTTAGATGAAGGTGATCTGTTCTGAAAAATCTGTCTCAGCCAAACCTAAGTGTCAACTCTCCTGACACTGTAGTGTCACCATGTTTGAATCATGGCACCTTAGATTTATGTGTCTCTCCCTGAACTCTTGCCCCTGTCTTTTGCTTCTTTGGCGTTTGAGAGTTGCAAGGAGTTAAATGATGCAGGTCCTGGTCACCACTGGAGCTGAACTAGAGTCTCCTTTTCCTCATGGGTCTTTCTATGCTGCTCTGAGAAGGCAGGCACTGAACTGCTCTGGAGCAGCACAGGTCCATCCCAAGTTCAGGCAAAGGAGCAGCCAGAGATGGAGTTTTCAGAAACACCTTGTTGAACCAGATACTTTGGCAATGGGATGGAGAGGCCCCAACAGTAAGGGACAAGAGCACTGACCATTTTTCCACTGGAGGTTTTTGATCATTATGATTTTCCCCTTGATTAATAATACACCCTGTGGAGTTTAAGGGACATTTTCAAGCATTTTTCTTTCCGCTGTTGAGGGTTATTGGAGGTCTGAAGCTGGCCAGTGTAACAAGCATTTGCTTACACTGAACAGGAAAACTCCTGCCAGTTGCTCACAGTATGATGTCAAGAAAGCCTTAATTTTCATGTGCTTGACAGTAAGAGGTAATTGATTTGTAATTTGTCTTGGGTCTGTGGGTTTGTTTTGTTTTGTTTAATAAGAAATTTCTCTAATTGCTGTTTAATGTGCACTGTTGCATCTAATGCTCAACTTTTTCCACTTGAGTGACTCTCCCCATAGTGGTGTCTGTTTAAAACTGAGGTTTTTTGTCAAAGTAAGATTTGTGATAACTCCATAATCTTGCTCCCTTGAAAGAAGGCAATTATTCAAGCAAAATATATACAGTTTGGTTATTGTGCCAACGTAGCCACTTCCTGCTGAGTATTAAGCTATATTATTCCTGGAGTCTGAACTGGGAATATGATTAATAACAGGTTCTGATACAGAAGATAGCAAATGAAGGCAGAGTAATAGTAATTTTTCATTTGAATCACAGACAAATTGGCTGTTTTGCAGTACTTGTCTATGGTAATTATATGTTGTTTTTCTTCCTAATGCTGGTTTCCTTCCACAGTTTATTAGCATGAATGTCAGGGAAATGCTGGCATATTGTTTTTGTCTATAAACACTTGTGGCCAGGTGGAGAAGGCAGCCCTGCCTGAACTGCTGATTAGATCTGTTTGAATCCAGGCACTCCTGCAAAACAGAGCTTTTGCCAAGTGCCTCCTGCTCCTGGTGTGGCAGAACAAGCTGCTCTCAGCACCGACCTGCCCATGGTGGCCTTCTGTGAATGGCCTGATTTGGTCGCCTGGGGACTCGATGTGCAAACCTGCTGCAGATGGAGTGTGTTCCCAAAGCCAGACCATCCTCTGGCTGGCACAATTCCCCTTGTTTAACTCCAGCTACAGGTTTGGGCTCTGCTGTGGAGCAGTGCCAAGCTGCTCAAAGGGCTTCCACTTATTTGTTATTCCAGAGTAGGATGTTGTTCAGAAATGTTCAGAAATCTGACCTGCTGAATTAGATTTGCAATCAAACTTTGGATAGATCTGCACAAGGAATCTCAGCAGTACTTATGGTCAAGGTCCTGTGCTCTTCCAGAACTTAATGGTCCCAGTGCTCTGGAGAAATTTCATAGAGTCAAGGAATGGATTGGGTTGGAAGGGACCTTAAAGAACATCCAGTTCCAACCCTTTCCCATGGACAGGGACACCTTCCACTGTTCCAGGTTGCTCCAAGCCCATCCAGCCTGGCCTTGGACACTTCCAGGGATGGGGTAGCCACAGCTTGTCTGGGCACCCTATGCCAGGGCCTGTCCACCCTCACAGTAATTAATTTCTTCCTAATAGCTCATCTACACCTACTCTCTGTCAGTGTGAAGCCATTCCCCCATGTCCTGTCACTACCTGTTATTGTAATACACATATATACATATAAACCCACAAAAATACGTATAAATACATCTGTAACTCATGATGACGGGAAAGTTATTATCAAGCTACTATTTTTTACTGTGAGCTACTAATTGTAGGATGTGAAAATATACCTTTTAGCTACTTAGAGCCATGAATGTACAGCCAAAGTGAGTCTGATTGCACAGGTGCTGACACACTGGGAAGCTGCTGTCGGATTCACAATGGAAACAAAAAGAGTTTTGAAATTTATTTTTTCCAGCGTTAACGTGATCCTGTTAAGCAATTTTTTTCCAAACAATTAGGTATTTCATAATAAAAACTTCTCAGTTAGATATGGCTCATTTCTGGATTTCTCAGAAATTACTTTTTGCTTTTAACACATGCTCACTGATTATGCAGATGGCTTAATGATCTCGTATTCATTGCTATTTCAATGTGGGGACTGTGTTCTTAGTTAATTCCATCTTTGCCTTTGTTCAGAATATCTGATTGCTCCATGTCCTTTGATGTGCTGGGTTTGATCATGCAGAGCTTTCACTCACCATTTACAGATCTGTCTTAATGTACTTATCTCTTCAGGAAAAGTAATGTTAAAACCTTGTGTTACGTGTTCTGCTCTTCCCAACCCCCAATAAAGCAAGACAGTGGGTAATGTATCAGTGATTTCATTTTCTAAACAGCAATATTTGTGCATATGCCTAGGAAGTTATTTGCCTTTTCTGATTAGCAGTTATAAAACAAATTGGAAGTAATTATCACATTAGAAGGAAAGCATTACTTCAATATGTCTGAATAATTTTTCATTAAGGACAACCACCAAAGGGACAGCATTTAAGAAAACAAAACACAAAACTGCCGCAGCTATCCCATAAAATTCTGCTCCCTGAGCTGTCTCTTGACTGTTCCAATTTGGAAAATACTGTTCTCTGAACTAAATCTCCCTGCCAACTTTGCTGCCTTCAGTATTTAACTTTAATAAAGGCATGGTGTTTTCTGATATCTTTCTGATATTCCCCTTCCAAGATGAAAATTCAGAACAACAACAAGTTTTGGTGGCTAAATAAGAAATCCTGTTGCTTTAGGAGGGGGCACCAGCAGGGAGGGACACAGAAGATGCTTCTGCCCATGGTGCCACTGAAGTACCATTCTGGTCTGTAAATCAGCAACAAGGGGAGAATAAATTCCACTTTTCATGAAGCAAAGCAACCAAAGGTGCCCACTGGGATATTCAATACCTCTTCACATATTGCTTTTCAGAGCTGTGTTGGAATATTTCTGGTATGTTGGGACTGTCAGTAATTTAACAGCTCTTAGATTATGGTAAGGAGCTGCACTTGGGTCAAAAAATGATATTTAAAATCCACTGTATCTGAGGAATAATTAATTCCACTTTGAGAGGGGAACATTGATTTCCACTGTGCTTGTGTTACCACACAGGATGTAGACACACTAGAATAACATTGTTATTTGGTCTTGGTTGCTTTAAATGTCTGTATTTTGTAGGCTTTAAGCTTTAAAGGATATCACTGGCTTAGCTGTCCTTTAACCCTTACAAATACAGTGTGTTTTTAGCTAATTAAGAATTAAGAATACCAAAATAGAGATGCCAAAGCCACAGTGCCAAATTTTCATGTATCTTTTGGAGGTTTTCTCTTTCTGTCCCTTTGGGAATGAGCAGAGGTTGTGGCTGATTCCCACCAAACCAACTGGGAGCTGTTGCTGTTGCATAAAATAATATGAAGGGTCCTTGTTGGCAGAGCAGGGTGGAGGCAAGTGTTCCCCTGCCTCATTTCTGTGTTTGCTTTTGGAAATAGCTGGTGCAGCTGGTGTAGTTTTCTGTTATTTTAATACAAGAGAACAAAATCTTTGCAAGGTGAAATCACAGTGAAATGTCAGCTCTTAGTGATACTGCACAATAAAAAAAAGAGAGGTGGTAGAAATCAAACCTAGAACAGGATAAATAAATATTATATGGGAGAAGAAAACAATGAATTGGAACTCTGAGAACATCATGGTTTTGTACTTGGTGAATTCATTTTTAAAAGGTGTATTTAGTCACATTGACCTGTGCATGCCTGGTTTAATTTCAATAGATTTTGGAACTACTTCCTACCCACTTGTAGAAATTCTGAAAAAAAAAAAAAAAGAAAAGAAAAAAAGAACTACAATCTTTTTTCTCTTTATAAAAATCACTGGCCTATGATAATTTGCTTTTGTTTCCAATCCAGTTCTCATTTTTCTAGCTTTTGACTTCAACTTTAGGGGTTTGTAGTTATTAACTTCGTAACATAATTGATGGCATATCTCATTTACAATCTTAGGAGAATTTTTAACAACAAAAGAATATATGCATTTTGGGCAATAACAATATGATAGACATATCAAATTGCGTGTCAGATCATCCATAATGGGGCTAAATTCTATGAATCAGTGATGGAAACAATGTTTGCACTGTTATTACACCCACAAGTCCACTTGTACATGTTCTCTGTTGCAAATGATTTCAGTTTCAACTTCTCTTGCTCAGCTAAAAGCAAAAAGGCCATGGTTTTGCATTTCAGTGTAGGTAGCAGAGGAGAACAGTTGCTCATTAGTAAAAGTTTTCTATTATTGAAATCTGCAACTGTCCCTTTGTTACAAATACACACACTTCCTAATCTCAGCGTGCATTTCTCTGCTTCTTCTCATTTTAATCTTTGATTTCATAACTATCCACTGTGGGGTCGTATTGACTGATTGCATTTGCCTGAGTTGGTTTGAAATGTTCACTTCTGCACTCTCCAAAGTATATTTGCCTAGAGGAGGTTGTTCAGAGTTACCCCTGTGCACGCACCTGCTTTTTCTGCATGAATATTGACCCACCAGCATATGAACTGTAGCCACGCAGCTGTAGGTTTATTTATAGAAATCCAGATTTGTCTAGTTGTATACATGGATTATTGATGGGGGTTTTTGTTTGTTTAGACTTCATCCTGTGAAATTCCCAGTTGCTATGCCTAAACAGGAAAGTTGTGTCAAGTGGTACTTAGGCAATGGAAGGAATTATCTGTCTGCTGAGTATTATTTGAGTAACAACAGCCCTCAGTGCAGAGGAGAGAGGTAAGAGCTGAGACACTGCAGAGGGTTGGAATGGCATGGCTGAAAAGGGGACACAAAATCACAATGAAATGACCAAAACAGCTTTTTTAGCAATCTAGTCAGATTTTGTGTGTCTGCCTGCTGTGATAGATATCACAGGGAGCTGTGTGGTGTCCCCATAAACTTAAACAAGCTCAAGAGAAAAGACTTGGTTTGGGATAATTTTGTTGATTTTGCTAAAAAAACCCCCTGTTTTAAGGCTGAACCTGAGATTAGCTCGGTTGGCTAGAGCATGCTGCTAAAACCAGCAAGATTGTGGGTTTGTATGGGCCACTCAAGAGTTGGACTTGATGACTCTTGTGAGTCCCTTCCAACTCAGAATATTCTGTGATTCTGCTTTAGTGATTCTGGTGGACACTGTCCCTCTTTGCTGTTCCCCCGCAATTCGATGTTCTGGTCCCCGCACAATGCAGGAAGTGACATTATCCCTTGTCTTGTGTTTTTAAGTAGCCTCTGCATTGACAATTCTGGTGATGACACTTGTCTCCTTCAGAAGAAACAGCTGGTCTGTTACATAAACATCAAAGATAGTTCAGAACACTTTATTATGACATTAGTGCACTGTTTGGCTCAATATTTGTACAACAAGTTCTATATGCAAACCATTAGTTGCTTTCTTACAGATGAGTTTACTGCCTTTAGTCCTGCCTCCTGATTTTGTGTTAACAGAAGTTTTGAAATCCCAAGTCTACTTCAATGGCTTGCATGCAGAGAAATTTCAAAATGAAAGATTATCTGTATTTACTGTCCATGTACCACTTTAGAACTTGAAATGACGGGTCCTTGATTTAGAGAACATTTCCAAGTACATGCTGTACAATTTTAAGATTACTAAAGGCCAATCTGTTCACAAGTATCACATAATCGACTGCTGCAAAGAGGGAGGCAAGAAAAGGCCACAAGGACATGGTTTGGTGTTTTGCCAAAATGAAGGGTAAGCTCAGCCTCGCTCTGAGAGACAAGTGTTTTGTGAAGAGGTGCTTTGTTCTTTATGCCTGGAGACAGGAGTAACATGTAGGCTTGGTGAAATCAGACAGAAATAATGATGAACTCTGCTCTAATTAGCTGTGGGCTCTTCATTTCACAGTTAATGGTTCTTGTCTGCTGATCAGCACCAAAGATACCCATCCTCAGGTCTTGCTCTCTCCTGTGCCCCAAACATCACATGCATCCAGTAGCTGTTTTGCCAAGCTGCTCAGACCTTATTTCCCACCCAGCTTTCTCTTGCCTCTTTTTTTGTGAAATATTTTCTTGGAGATGTTGATCCTGGTGGTGATGAAAATCTGAATGGCACTGACTCATGGAATGAACTCGTGGCATGTTCAGACTCCTCGCTGTGGGCAGTGCTGTAGAACCACAGGATGGTTTGGGTTGGAAGGGAGTTTAAAGTTCATCCAGTGCCACCCCCTGCCATGGGCAGGGACACCTTCCACTAGTCCGAGTGGCTCCAAGCCCCATCCAGCCTGGCCTGGGACACTTCCAGGGATGGGGCAGCCACAGCTTCTCTGGGCACCCTGTGCCAGGGCCTCCCCACCCTCATAGGGAAGAATTTTTCCTTAATATCCAATATAAACCTACTCTCTGTCAGTTTGAAGCCATTCCCCCTTGTCCTGTCACTCCAGGCCCTTGGAAACAGCTCCAGGTCTCTCAATGTCTGGACAATCTTGGAACCAGATTTCCTGTACTATCTCAGAGGTGATGGCACAACTGAAAGAGATAGAGATGCTGGACCCTTTCCATCATTTAATAGAATTTCAACTTTGTGTATTTTTCACTTTTTCCTTTCGAGTTTCAGAAGGTCCACAAGGCTGGATGGACATTTGTTGTCTTTCACTGAGGTAAAGATAAAAGACTCCTTATTCCCCAAACAAGTTATGTTAACAAAGTCATGCTCCTTGTCTACTTTTTCCTCAATATGAGGTTTTGTGTGACTGCTTTGCCTTGACAAAATGAGCAATTAGGTAAAAACCATTTAATATGCTAAGTTTTAGCAGTCCCTGCCAGCTTCCTCTGTAGCTGAGGAAGAAAGTTGTTCCTGGCATGGATCTGGTGCAGCAGGAGCCTAATTTGACTTTGCTGGACAGTGATTAGAAGAACATCATCTTCTCCAGTGTCTGCTGAAGAGGAACTTGCTTGCCTGCAGCATCACCCTTTGGGAGTATTCCCCAACACGCAACAAGGGATTATTATAAACAGAAAATGAGTTAAATACACTTAGAGTTGAAGAAGTCCTGAGATGACCCTCAGGTGTATGTGAGTGGCAGAGGAAATACTCTGCTTCTTAATGCACTGATCCTGAATCCCACTTGGAGGCTTTTCCCTGGCTGCCTTTTCTCATCACAGCAAATAACTGGTTAGGGTGATTGTCCCAGCTGCACCTTTTCACTGCTCAGCTTATCAGCTCAGTGTAATGGCTCCTCTGGGGGAGGTTATTTCTGTGGCACAGTTCCTTTTGAGAGGGGCTGCAACTGCTGCTCAATCCCTTGGATAGCGTGGGATTGCATGGACTGAGCAAATGGGAATGTGTGTAGCAGTAGGTCTGTAGCACTTCTGCCTGACCTGCAGTTTCTTGCACCTCTGTGAATATGTAAGTCTAAAAACCCTTTCATTTATCAGCACGTCTGTTGGTCTATCTGTGCTTAAATGTCAATTCAAGCTAAATGAGTGATTTTAAAGGGCTGGAAGTGTTTCTGATTCAGTGTGTGGGTATTTATGATAAAGCTCCAAGTTTTCATTCTGTTCCTTTAAATTACATTCACTGTTACATTGATAAATACATTGTTATAGTATTTATAAGTTAATACAGAGTAGTCTCAAGCCCGTCATGTTTGACTTCTGACTTTTAATTCAGTTGCATCTTGTTCCAAATGTGCCTCCTTAAAACTGTAGTGATTTTATCAGTCATGTCTTGAAAGTATTGTGCTGCCTCTTCTCCCCTTTGCAGTAAATGAGGACTGCTCTCTGTATTTTACTTTTTCTCTGGAATGTTCATTTTTGGCCTTGAATCAGGAATAGATACAGAACAAACCAAAACTGCATCTGTTGGGCTCAGAGGTGAATTCTGACTGTGTTTGTTACTAATGGAGACAGTTTGAGCAATAGAGTCATGGATTTATGGATTTCCTAAGTAAATCTCACTTCAGTAGTGCCTTTGTTTATCATCACAAGAGACAAATAGCCTAAAATAAAAACTATGTATTTTCCTAAACAAAGAAATGAAAAATATAAATCAAGACAAAGGAACCTTGGAACTTCATAACAGTTTTAGGGCAGGTACTTAGCTGTGGGACTAGGAAGATACCAGATTATTTATTTTACCAGAATAATAAATGTATTTCCATCACCATCCCAGAACAAGCAGGTATGTCCTATTCTTTTGCACAGTCATCTAAATGAATAAGAATGGCAAGCAGAGCTAGTTTTCATTAGTGTTTTCAGAATGATGTGAATATTACATAAATTTATCTTAACTCTTTCAAGTTCTGGTTCAAGTCTTCATGATCAAGTACCTACCCTTGTGATCCTGCCCCACTGACCAATACATTGCCCAAACACCAAATTTACATGTTCCAGTTTTTATGGTTTCCCCTTTCAGAGGCATTTCTAACTTGCCTGTGCTATCCAATCCTCTCCTTAGCAGGCAGATTTAGGGCTACTTTGTATAGCACTGAATTAGTGAGTGGGGTGGAAATGTGCCTTTTGTTGAAATCAGCACTGATCCTGTGTTGGAACCTCAGGCAGTGCTTTTAGGTTGACTCTAACAGGTGCATATTGTGAGAGTGAGGAATTAATTGTGCTACAATTTAAAATGCTTTTGAAATACATAATGACTGGGATGAACAACAAAAGATGTTTGTTTTCCAAGCAGATTCAAAGCACCAAAAGTGATGTTTTTCTCTTTGGAGTGATTCTCATAGACCTTATTTCCATTCATCGGTGTAACATCTGACTTGAGCTGTGACCCCACTACCTGCCAGCCCAGCAAAGAACACAATGAGATGTGCGGCTGAGCTGCTGC
Organism: Myrmophylax atrothorax; assembly: GCA_026770055.1. Lineage (NCBI taxonomy): Eukaryota > Metazoa > Chordata > Aves > Passeriformes > Thamnophilidae > Myrmophylax > Myrmophylax atrothorax. The sequence goes on from JAOXXN010000252.1 coordinate 12,632,800, forward strand.
CCCACTGCTAGCACAGCAGCTTCACCTGTGGCTCTGGTGTTAGGAATCTGCTTTATCTTCCTTCTCAATGCCTCTACACACTTAATGTATGTTTTTAACTGAACCACATAAAACCAAGACTGTACATTAATCTTTTAAGCTTGAACCTTCCACACAGAGCAGAACAGCACCATCTGGATGTTCACAGAGATACACATGGACAGGAATTTTGATGAGTCTTTGCAGTGTTCTTTGGAAGCTTCTTCTTTCCTCTGCCTTCCACCTGAAAGTGGATTCATCAGGGGCATTGTGTTACAGTTGTGATTAAAAAAAAATATATATATCTGTGCCTGTACTGAAAGCTGAAGAGGGAACACCAGAGAGCCCTGTTGTGGCTTGGTAGCACCATTTATAGTGGCATGTGGAGTTGACTTTGCCCACAGGAACTGTGTGAGCCTCTCTGCTCTGCAGCCCACAGAACGCTGTCCAGATTTCTATGCCTGATTTAGAAGGGATAGACTACAAGAGAATGGCCTGGGTTGGAAGGGATCTGAAAGCTCATCCCACCCCCTGCCATGGACAGGGACACCTTCCACTGTCCCATCCAACCTGGCCTTGGATATTTCCAGGGACGGGGCAGCCACAGCTTCTCTGGACACCATGTGCCAGAGCCTCCCCACTCTCACAGGGAAGAATTTCTTCCTAATACCCCATCTAACCCTGCCCTCTGGCAGTGTGAAGCCATGAATTATCTTAGCTGAGCAGTTCTGTGTGCCTGTGCTCTTGGATGGTAGGGACAGGAAGGAACATGCTGTGCTGTGCTGGATGTCTCTGTGCCCAGGTCACCTGGTTTCCCTTGTACTGTCACAGAGATGTGGAGCTGAGACTGGGCTGGGCTGCTCAGCAAAGGGGCTTCCAATGTATTCCCTTGTGGATTCCTTCAAATTCTCCTTAATGATTTAGGTACAGCCACCAAAGAGCAAACCCTGGTCCCAAACTAGACTTCAACAAATACAAGCATCTTATTTCAGTGAAGAGGTAATGAAGCTATTTGTACTAATGGCTCTAATAATGACCTGCAGAATTCTGTGCCTGGACTTCTGTTATTTGCCCATTAAGACAAATGCTGTCAATTATAAAATATTTAGACACATTGATGGGAAAATTGCCTGCATAGTGTTGAATTTAACATCAAAGAAATGAGTCTGTGTAATTTGCAGAATATGCTGTGTTGAGTTGACTTAGCAGGAGAACTCATGCTCCTGTGAATTCAAATATTTGTCTTAAGAGTATATGAGGATTTTCTAACAAGTCTTTGAGCAAATGCAGTGCCTGGGAACTGCCTGATTTTCTTGCAGAAAAAACGAATCAATAAATTCATATTAATGACACCTTTAGATAAAGAAGATGATATCTCAGCCTGCCATTTCTTAGAGGGGAAACAGCATATGTCTTTTTCAGCCCAACATTTCTTATCATGAACAGATTATATGTTTGTTAAATAGTAACAACTCTGGAAGTGGTCACATTTCAGTGCAGTTCTAGTCAGGGCCAGATTGTCAGAGAGAAATGTTGCTCTGGTTACCAGCCCCTGGCAAGGGCTGTGGTGTGCTGTCTTTGTCCTGCTGTATGGATGGATCTGTAGGGTCACTGCTGGGAAATTATACAGGTTTGGGCACTTCCAATGCTTGTGTGTCTCTTGGATGAGTCCTGACTTCTGCTCCTGAGGACTGAGGATGGCTGAACAGCAGCTCAGGATCCCTTCTCATCAAAGTGTTAGGGATGCCACTGATTGCAGGGATAATTCCTCAGAGTGTAGTCCTGCTCTTCCCTTCGCTCCCTTGTCACTCCTGGAGCTGTGAGTGTTTGTTCAGTAACTCCTGTTGGGGGCTCAGTCCCATGGAACTACCCCTTTCCCTTCCCATCATGAACAGGCTTGTGATGGATCCTATCCTGGCTCCATGCAGAACTCTGCACCATGGATTTCCAAAGTGGGTTAGAGCTGAGAATCTGGAGCTGGGACTTGACAAACCCACCAGCCATCTCCAGGGATACCCTGTGGGCAGAGTGGTGCCAGAAGGGTGAGAGATCTTTGAGGGATTTTAGGGATTCTTTTCCCATTATGTTTGCATGTGGGACTGGAAGTCTGGAGTTTTTGCTCATTTTTGTGTAGCTCTGTGTACAGTGTAGAGTTCAAGGCGAGGTTAGGATGGGGTTTTGAGGAATCTGGTCTAGTGGAAGGTGTCCCTGTCCATGGCAGGGGGGTGGAACTGGATGATAATTGAGGTCCTTTCCAACCCAGACCATCCTAGGGTTTTGCCCAGTGTTAGACTCTAGTTTTGTGAGCCAGCCCACAGACTGGTTTGACCTGATGTGGTGCTCTGGTAGAAGCAAACATGGTTCCAAGTGATCTCTTCAGATTGTTTTATTCAGCACATGTATATTTTGCTTAAAGGCAAAGCACAGTATGAATCGGTCTTGTTTAAATCGCTCTTAAAAGAGAAATAAGTTGGACATCAGGTGCAATAAAAGCTAAATACACAATAACCTGAGCAGAATATCATGGCAAACCATGCTCCAGAGTATAAAGATACATAACACTGACAACAGGCAGAGATTTTTTTACAACAGGTAGGTACAGTCTTCCCACACTGCAAAGGCCAGTTGTGTGGCTTCCTGTGCTGATTTCATCTTAATGTGCCACATCAGGAGTTGCACAGTGTGACAGGCTGAGCTAACAGAACAGGTCTTGGTACTGCCAGACTGGAACTTGTGAGACACAGATAAGGCTGAGAGCTTTCTTTGCCAGTTGCTGGGATTTTCTCTTATCCCTGCCTGAAATGGGGAAGAATTTTCATTTGTGCCTGTTCTGTTCCACAGTGATGTTTGTTTGTTTGTTTGTTTTCAATTTAGCCTTTTTAAAATATAGTGTTATAAGATTAGGTAAGTGTTGGAACAGTGGGAGAGTTGGGAGGAAGATGTGATTATGGGAGGGAATGAGAACTTGATGAGAGAATTTAGGGTGTGATTGGAGGGCAAGGGAAATAGGGAACATGAGGCTGGTTAGTGCTGAGGGACAGAGGGTGACAAGAGTACATGGAGAGATGGCTCTTGGCCCCATGGAATTTATATACTCCCTAGGATTGGGATTTTTTGTTCGTCCCTGTGCAGGTTGTGGGATGCTGAGAATTGATCACAGGCTGGGATTTGCAAAGCACATTTGCAAATGTGACTCCCCACAGGCAGCCAGAGCTGGATCTGGAGCCGGTGGCGGTGAAACCCCATCAGCCTGGGTTGTGCCAGGACCACTGTGGGAGTGCAGAACTGGAGGCAGAAGAGCTGGGGAAGCTCTGGGCTGCATGAACTTACCTGACAGAGGGAGCCCCAGAAATAACTCTAGTAATACTAACTGAGCAACTCCACTCCAATGAAATAGGTGGGGGGAATAAAACCAATAGTCTTAAGTCAAATGAGATCTTTTAGGTGTTTGAAAGCAACAGGCCACACTGAGGGTTTGGGGATGCTGCCCCTCCTAGAAGCAAGGCAGCAGAAAGGTGCTAAATAGTCTTTAGGATGGCTCAGTATTCTCTTAGCCTGGCATTGTCTGCACTAGTGCCTGTACCTGTTACACAGAGTGCATCAGCCTCAGCTCAGTCACAACGTGCACTTTGAAGGCCACTAACGTGGTTTATTCCTACAGAAAGCAGAGGCACAGACTAAATCACTGCAGCTGAGGGTGAGGGCTTTGCACATCACTGACTTGCACACAGGGTTTGGAAATGCTTGCAAAACAGCATGTTGCTTCCTTGTTCCCAGTGCAGGAATATCCATCTCCTGAGATCAGGGTGAAGCTAAAGGGAGAAGACACTGACCCAGGACACTTATTTCTCAATGCATAGAAGTCCTACCTGCCATAAACACCTTATTTGTTCAGGTACTGAACTTACCCAGCTGGATAGTTCTAATGACTCAATGCAGCTTTTACACAAAGCTAAATTCAAATTATTTTGCATTTTAGCTGTTCCTGATGTTCATGTTTGTGGGTCTCGTTAGTGATGGTTTGTCAAAAGGAGATTTCTGTGACTTTTTATGAACAGACCAAATACTACACTGATTGGTGCATTCTAGCTTAAAAAATAATTACATATTCAAGGATATAATACTCCTATATTACAATAAATAATGTAAAAGCCTTCATATGAGTCAATCTTATCAGGCAGCTGTTCAAAGCATCCTGTCACTGCTACTGGGACTCCTTTTCCCTTAACTGATTTCAGTGCAAGAGAAACGTTTACCTTCACCCTTCCAAACTTGTACTCAGGTTGCTTTATAGCAAACAACATAAATATCAACCTGTTCTTTCTCTAAAAGGTGAAGGCAGGGGGAGTAGGTGTGAAACAATGTCTTTACCTGTGGGGGTTTTGATGAATACCTTTCCACAGAGGTTACTGATGGAATCTTTTAGAAACCACTGACTTGGTGGTGGTGGCACAGAGATAAAGCAACAGGCACAAATGAATGGTAGAGAGGATATTTTTTCAGTCTCTACAAAGTAGTACTCCCTCTCAGGATTCATTTTTCCCAGTACATTTCCTAAGTCATTTTGTAAGTCACTCTGGATTTCCTTCTGTTACAATTATTTTAAAAGCTTCATATAATTTAGTTGAAACTGTTTTTCCTTCTGAAAAGTGTGAAACAAGGCATCATGTAGAAGGCATTTTTCTACCCTACACCCTTCCTTCAGGCACTGCATTAAAAGTGAGCTGCTGTGTATCTTGGTACATACATCTCTATGCATATTGTGTGAATTTTCCACCCAAAGCCAGATGTTCACAGCATGCACTGTCCCACACTCCACCCATAACAGCAACACACAATTTCTTTGAAAGTCTTCCTCATCTCCAGACTCCGGAAAGCATAAATGAGTGGGTCAATCACCGAGTTGCACATTATCAACACCAGGTAGGTGTTGAAGTGTGAGGTGTAGCAGATGCAATATGGATTCATTGGGCAAGAAATGATGAGGATGAGGTGGAGGAAGAAAGGTGCCCAGCAGACAATGAAGACACCCAGCAATATGGTGATTGTGACAGCTCCCTTCATGCAGGTCCTCTGGTAGGGCACCCCTTCCACAGGCAGGGCTGCGATCCGCTTCACGTGCAGGCGAGCAAACAGGAACATGTGCACGTAGAGGGAGGCCATGAGGAAGAGCATGGTGAAGAACATGGTGATGAGACACACAATGACAGTTTTGCTCTCTGAGTAGGCAATGAATATGATGCCACAGATGATACAAGCAATCCAAATGACCACAATGAGGGTTAAAGCTTTCTTCACAGTCATGATGCTGTGGTAACGGAGAGCATAGAAAATAGTTATGTACCTGTCAATGGCTATAACCAAGAGGTTGCAAATTGAGGCTACCAAAGAAATACAAATCATTGAGTCAAAAACATTGTCCATATGCTGGATAAAGTGGTCATCAATGATCAGATAGCCGTTGCTCAGGATTGCAATCATGACAGTCTCCAGGGCATTTGACATGCTCACTAACATATCTGCCACAGCCAAGCTACAAAGGAAAAAATACATGGGAGAATGTAGGTTTCCATTCTTCAGCACTGCAAGAATGACAAGGATGTTTTCCAGGAGGCTGATGATCCCTAAAGTCAAGAAGACCTCGGCTTTTATGAAGACCTGCTCACAAAATCCATCGCCACTTCTGTTGTTCAGAGTTGAGTCGTTGAAGTCCTCAGTGACATTGAGCAGCACAGGCTGAAATGAAAATGCAAAGTGTGTGGTATTCATTGTCAGCAAAGGAGTCGGGTTCACAACTGGTTATAGACCTGAGAGAGAACAGGTAAAAAAGAGAAAAAAGGGGAGCAGGAAAAGGAAAACAAGTCTTTCCAAGCTGCTGCTGAGCATATGGTGTGGAAACAAGCAGGACTTTTCTTTGGTCACTTTTACATAAATAAAAAAAAATCTGCATTTACAGTGAGTTTTATGTCAGTCACACGCTGCTTTTTCCTGTATAAGAAAGTGAGCCTCAAGCCTTGCGGGCATCAAGCAGTTTCCTCTGCAGGGAAAAATCGGCAGCAGCGCATCGCTGGTTTTAGCTCTCCCGGTGATTAAAAGCAGGGAGTTTTCCCGTCTGCTGGGTCGGGTTTGTTGCCAGCATGTTGCAGTTCGGCGAAGTATCTGTTGCTATTTCACTGGCAAGAAAGGAAAAGAGAACTAAGGGATTTATACAGGCATGAAAGAAAAAAACAACTCCTACTTCATCCTCCGTGCGGAGCACTGGCCATTCCAGAGCGAGCACCTTGGTGAGTGACAGCCATGAGCACCTGTGCGGCATCCGCGGCACATCCGAAACCGTCTGGCGCCCTCTGCAGACACCGAACAGGAGGGATTGGCCTTGAAATCCCCCTCAAAAAGGGGTTTTTCATCCAGCAAGACTTAATGCCTATTCTGGGCAGCCGTGTCGTGCCCATGGGAGGGTCGGGGCAGGCAGGAGGCCCTTACACCGCCCATGCAGTTTTGGACACCTGCATTGGAAGACACATCTCTGCTGGAGAAATGAAACAAATTTCCTGTGCCCATTTCTTTCTTTACTCTTTCGAAAGTAATTCTTTTCCCCAGACACTGCATTTGCTCACAAGATCCCACTGTGACTGGTTTTAAGTGGGATTGTACTCATTTAAACCTATGAAGGACCAGGGAGATTTTCCTTTATCACGTATTAGCAGGCAAGTATAGGGTAGTTTTTCCTTGTACTTCATTCATTCTATACCTCTCTGCTGAACTTTTGTAGTTTGATTTTTTTTTAAGGTGCTTGCTGATGTCTGAATACTTCACAACTCATGCTTTTGAGAAGTATTTTAGAGTCAAAGCCATACACTATCACTTACACTAATGTTTGGGGCTTCTCTTACAGCTCAAAAAGTCACAAATCTCTTCCAGTTTCCTTCTGAGCCCACAGAATTATTATCATGCATCCATAATTCAATGTGAAGAGGTGACAGATCTCCAGTCCAACCTCCAGATGACAGTTTTACAAGTGTAGTAATTTTAAGCTGCAAAAACAGCAGTGGGAACTTGTTCACAGGTCATACAGTTAACATTTTAAAGATCTTAATTGGTCTCTCCCTAAATTTACAGTGGTGTATTTTAAAGAAGATATCTTTAAAAGTATAGCAGCAAACTATCTCTGCCATGCCTCTAATCCCATGGTAGGGAAAATACATTCCATCTGTCCAAGTGTCTGGATTTAAGCATCAAGCAGCTGTCTCTATGTTGAACCTCAGTTCTGGTTTCCAGCTCTTTTGACCTGATGGAGTACTCTCAAGGTTGTGATTTTTGTAGACATAATGCCTATCACTGCCCTTGCAAATGTTTTCCAGCTGTGCTTGAGCCCATCACTGCTGGGCTGGGAAGGTGTCCCTCCCTGTCAGCTCTGTCCTTGCATGTCCTCTTCTGAAGTACCAGGTGGAGGCTGTGCCTTCCCAGGGCCAGGACAAGATCCAAAGGCTCCCATCCCTGGAGGAGAGCTCTCCCTGCAGGGATAGCATCATTCTGGGCTTGGCTCTGTGTTACCTGCTGATGGAGTGGCACATATAAGCCAATTAATAGGAGTGCTTTGCCATTCACATTCCAGCCCTGTGTTCCCATCTGCACAGTCTCAGCTACACACTGTGCTAGTCTGTAAATCTCTGCTCCAGAACACTCCATCCCTTGATACCATACTGTTTCAAAAGGCCACTGCAGATTTCCCCAGCTCCAGCTGAGGGGAGGAAGTCATTAAATGTGTTGCATCATGAATTTCGGAATGTATCTGACAGCAGGAATCAAGCTACCATTTGTTCTGAGGTGCAATTTGAAGTGGAAACTGAATGTTATGTACCAAAGTGGATTAATGGCACTATCAGCTTGGCCATTAAGGGCTAAAAATCATGGGCTGGAGCCTCATGTATCTGATGGCAAGCTCAGCTGACTCCGAGACCTTTGCAAAAATGGGAAGAAGTTGCTTTTACACCAAAGGCAGCAACACGTGAACCCTTATTTTTGAAAGTGCAAGGGGATTTCTCTGCTCAGTGCTGGAAAACCTACAAGATCTGAAACGACACAACATATTTTACCCTCTGTGTAACAAGTTGCTGCCCCTCAGCTGTCAGTTCCTGCTTCGTTGCCAGAGATGCAGGCAGTGATTGTGACCATTACAGTGCCAGGCAGGCAGGTTGCTCTCACCCCCACCACATTGTGGCACTGGTTTTGTGTCCTGGCAATTGCTATGCTGCACCTGAGCAGTGGCAAATTACTAAAATGATCTCACATATTCATTTCCTCATTCTCTTTGATAGTGAAGACCACTTGTCTGGGGTAGGGGAGCAGAGCTGTGGCAATTGCTGCAATCCAGGGTGTACAAAATGAAAGGATAACTTGGTTTAGGTCCTCCCTTCACCAGTACCTGGTGAAGAGGAGATTGGAGAGTGAGGCATGTGAGATGTCTGTGTGTACTCTCTCAATTCTGCCTTTGCATAGATCTTTTCACCTCTTTACTCAGGGCCTCAAGGGGAAAACCTGCAGCCTGGGATGTGCTCAGGGCAGACCCACGATGGAACTCGTGAAGGTTGAGTGGCACCAGTCAAGGTTTTAGATCTCTGGGCTTTGCTGGACCATGGTGAGTCAGTAAGCTCATGGTGCTCCTGAATGTTTCCTTGCAACTCCCTTAATGTACATAAAGTGTCATCCTCTATTTTAAACAGTGACTAAAATACCCTTCTCACCTCTTGTCTTGGGCTCTGCAGTCTGTGACTAATGTTCTTGTTCACAGCCTGCTCTTTAAGCCTTCAGAGAGTACATGTATTTGACACCAAGAGCAGTGTCCTATTTCAGCTGTGGTCTTGTTTAGTCCCTGGACTCCCAAAACAAACTCACTGTTGAAAATACCAACATTCTCTTTTATCTCATGGTGTGCTGAATCAAAGAAGTCCTTGGTCAGTGTCCCTGTGGTTGCTACACAACTGACACCTCCTCTCTGTGGTTCCTCATGTCATGTTTGTCTGACAGCACCTGGGGCAACCTGTGTCAGGGTCTCCCCACCCTCACAGCCAAGAATTATTCCCAATATCCCACCTAACTCTGCCCTCTGGCAGTTTTCAGCCATTCCCCTTTGTCCTGTCATTCCAGGTCCTTGGAAATAGTCTCTCTCCATCTTTCTTGTAGCTCCTTCAGGTCCTGGAAGGCCACAATTAGGTCTCCTCAAAGCTTCTTCTCTCCAGGTGGAGCAATCCCAATTGTCCCACCCTTTCCCCATAGGACAGGTGCCCCATCCCTCTAACCATCCTGGTGCCTCCTCTGGACTCTCTCCAAGAGGATTTTTGCCTGTTCATGTCTCTGTTTTGGCTGTGCCTGGGCCTACCCAGGACCTGCAGGGCAGCTGGAGAGTCACCCACAGGTGTCTCCTCACTCCATTGTACTTGTGTCCTGATTTGACCACATTTAGCAGTGCCTTTCTCCTTTTAGAGCGAGCTCAGAGCAAAATGGATCTTTGCTGTTCTGTATTCTGAGCTACTGATTAGAGCTCTTGCCAGGGATGTGCAAGATCTAATTTCCATTCCTTTTTTTCACCTGAAAAGATAAGGCAGTTTATCTTTTCATATATCATCAGCACAAGGCTGGATTTGGCAGGGGTTTGCCCTGTACTTTCAGTGCTCTGGGAACTAGCAAACCATTTCTTCACCAGCATCTTCTCACACACATGCCATCACCTGTGCTTATCTAACAAGGCCAGGGCTGTTCTTTGCTATCTGAGGCTTCCAAACTTAAAATTATTATCTAGTCCAAGAATCTGTAATGTTGGTACTGAAAGTTATGTGTGCTTCATTTCAAGTAGATGGATCCTTGGAAGAATTGTGAGATCCCTCAAAAAAAGGTCAGGACAACTCACCCCAAGTCCACACAGGTGAAATAGGTTAAATGTGGGAGTTACTGGGATGGCTTTCATTCATGTTCTTCCCTAAAACAACTCCCTAAGGAAAAAAAAAAAGCTGTAAATAGGAGGATGCCAGCACAGTTTATGAAATATTGGCTCTGATGAAGGCAAAGACAAAGATTTAGCTGTTTTAAGCTACCAGCAGGAATGACCAGTTTTCCTGGGTAAAATCCTCTGTCATGTTTTACAGAGCAGTCAATATTGTAAGATTTTCTTTCTTTTTTTTTTTTTAAATATTGTTTCTTCACTAGTGAAACTACTTAATCTTCAGGGAAAGATAAAATGAAAGTAACATTTACTGGTAAATGTGGATAATGGAGTTTTCTCAGAAAATTCCCTTGAGAGGTTGTTGAACGAAAAATCTTGTTTAACACTTGAGGTGAGATTAAGTTGATAACGGCTGATAAATGCATATCCCTTCCCTTTATTTTTACTCGTTTTCAACAACATTTTGTGGCAGATAAAATTGGAAGTTTTGAAGGAATTTAGAGGATAATAAACACGTGGTTGCTCCCATGCAGCAGGTAATAAATACAGTCCTGTAGTTCCGAGTAGCCAAAACAGAGAATGAAAAACTCTTGAAGTCCTCTCCTGTTTCATTCTTTGCAGAAAAGGATTTAACACATTAAGTACTTAAACTTAGCAAAGCAAAGTATGCTGGATTTGATTTCTGTGCACATCGCTGGAGTGCCCATTACACTCCAAGCTTTGATTTGGAATATCTGTAAATATGTGCTTGAATTCATCATCTGGGCACTTCATGATGGTTGCTCAGCTCTCTGCTGATGTGTGGAGATATTCAGTGCTGGAGAGCTGCCTCAGTAGAGTTTAAGTTTTTGATAATAGAATACTTGACAAATGCAATAAATGAAACTTCTGATCTCATTGGCCTAATGACCTTTAGATCATGAATTGCTTAAGTATTGACTTAGTTCAAGAAAACACCCATTTATTATTTTTCACTGAAAACATGGAGGTCTCACTGAATAGCAGAAATGGAGTTTTGGATGTTTTGGAGCTTATAAAACTTCAAAAAACCTGGAAGTAGGAGCCTCACAAGAACCTGGCATGGGATGAACTGATGTGAACACTCAGATGATTAAGTGCTGTTTACTAAAATGCTGGGGGTTTTCAGAGTCTTATGGTAACAGCTTTTTAAAGAGCAATTTTATACTGTCAGACTCACAGGCTTCAGAATCACTTCCAATATCAGATGTCAGATGCAATATTGAAAGATTTCAATGTTGTTCTTTTGAGAGGTTGTAGTTTATACACCTCCCAGTCATGACCATGACTAATCATGTTGTTTTACAGTCTGAGGCTCACTATGACCTGAGACAAAATCTGACACCAGCTGAGGCCAGTGGAGGTCACCTGTGTGTACAGGATTGCTGAGAGAGACTTTCAGATTGGAAGAGAAGATCCTCACTGCTTACAACCAGCTGAGACCCTGCAGAAGCCAAGCACTGGGAGTTTTCATCATTTGGGCTGTCACCCATTGAATTTTCCTTCAAGCCTGGCTTCAGCAGCAGGGAGGAGGCAGCCTGGCAAACTTGGTGATTGGTGAGGAGAAAGGGCATGGGATGGTGATTGCGATGAGAGAGCTCTCAGATGAGTATTTCTGTAATTCCAACTGGTTAACAGGTTAATTTGAACAGACTCATCTTTTGGGCATTATCTACAATCTTCCTTCTCATCCCTGGATAAAAGAGACAAAGCAAACCTGATTGCAAAACACTTACCAGCACCTGCAGATGCTTTGTCATATTCAAGGGATTTTAAGTGCTGCAGATGAATAATGCTCAGCATCAGTTTTTTGCTCATTTACAGAGTGAAGGACAAGCAGGCATGATTGAGCCAGCTGCCTTCTGCAATGGATCTTAATCAGTGCCAAAAATCCCTGGAATACCTTCCTCATCTCCCTGGAAGCCCTTGTCTTCCCAAATCTCACTGCCCTGTGGTGCTGGGGCTGAGCAGCAGATGAATTTGGCCTTTTAAAGCCTGATGCTGCTGACTGACCTCAGCCCTGGCACTGCAGAGGACTGGAAGGCTTTGGAGACTGGCAAGCTTTCAAGAGGATTTTACTGAGCTCTCACATGCTGGGAGTGGATGGAGGTTGAAACAAAATGTTCTGCTGATGCTCAGAGTGTCTCAGTGCGTTGCTGTACTTGCAGCCCAGCATTGCTTCCTTCCAGACAAAATACTCGGACAAGAGGGACAGAAAAAAACCCCACAACCAGGAATTTGAAGCTTTTCCCCTCCCTGATGCTGCCACATGGCAGAGGTGGACTGTTGGCAGTGCCAGTCACCAGCCACTCCCAGAGCAGAGAAGGGCAGTGGATCTGGAGAGGGTCAGGCTGGACATCAGGAAGAATTTCTTCCTGGAAAGGGTGGTCAGGCATTGGAAGGGGCTGCCCAGGGAGGTTTGGAGTGCCCACCCCTGGAGGTGTCCAAGGAAGGACTGGCCGTGGCACTCAGTACTCTGGGCTGGGGGACAAGGTGGGCATCGGGCACAGCGTGGGCATCGGGCACAGCGTGGGCTCAAGGATCTTGGATTTGTTTTCCAACATTAGTGATTCTGGGATTCTGTGAAGCACTTGGTTGTCAGCCACATTTCAGTGTGTGGGATTTTCCTGAAGTTGGTGAGAAAGGCCATGGGGTGGGTAGTTTCCTCTTTCTGGCTGCAGAGGAGCTCTCCCAGTTGCTCTCTCCAAAACAGTGATAGGAGCTCTCAGAACTTACCCTTTAATTTTAATCACCAGTTAGGTCTAACTTCTGCCTTTCTAGTTGTGTTCAAGGACTTTCTGTTCTACCCCTTTTGTGTTTGGAAGATCCTGTTCTATAGTTATAAAAAATAAATCAACTTCACCGCTTTAATCTGCATTTCTTTTTGCAAATAACTTCTAGAACAGAGCAAGGCAATAATTACTTATTGCCCTTCAACAGTAAAATGGGACTCAACTGCTCTCCAAAGTTAGAGAGGTTACCTACAGAGTGTCCATATGGAATATTTTCTGTCAGAAACAGAATCTTCCGGATTTGGAAAGCCAGTAAGATTCATGTAACCTCTGTTTTTTATGGAAAACAGAAAGGGCAGATAGTTATTAATACAATTTCTTCTTCCTTCTATTTTTTTCTTTTTCCAGTTATTTACATGTCTTTGTATTTAATAACAATCTGTCATTAGGTGCTTCTGAATAGCATATTTTCCTATTTAGCACAAGAGAACAAGCTGATATTTAAGGTTGTACTGAATACTGTCTTGACAAGGAGAGGTGTTGTCATGAAAAGGTTGCATCTGTTGCTCATCTTGCACAGCTTCCTGATGGCAGAAATAAGGAAATTCAGCTGAATTCACCAAGGCCACTTCTGTGGCTGCTTAGAGACTTCCCAAACTGTTTTGTAGCCTTGGGAGACACAGGTGCCAAACCTAAACCCATCAAGCCTGACCTCAGGAGCTCCCTCGTTGATAGAAGGATTGTGTGTCACTGCTCCATAACCTTTTGCAGAGGGGCTGAGTGCGCCTTCAAACCCTTCCTGCTTCCCTTGAATCCAGCATTTTTGAACCTGTGCTGTTATTCCCTTTGTTTTCTGGACTGGTGGTTCTTGATTAATTTATATATACATAAGTGTGTAGAAATACAATATATTAACATATAAGGATAATATTACTAAGGATTTTCTTTGTGAGCCACTGCTTCCTTTCCTCCTCCAAACCTCCAGCTTGTGTGGAAGGTTGGGAGAGACTTTCTGCTAACAGGGTGTCCAGAGATCTGTCACTGCTATAAATTCACCCCCTGCCTGGTGGGTTGTTGTTCCTTCACTGGCTAATTAAATGTCAGAGCATAAAATACTGCTTTGCAATTTTGCAGTTGAGATCTGAGATTCGATGCCTCATTCCTATATCTTAATTACAAGACAATTTTTCTCCCCAAATATGGTTCTCCTTTCTCTCAGCTCCATGAAAGCAGACCAGGAACTTCTTATCTGAGCATCATCTTTTCTCCTCTATAGCTGGGCAGGTATTTTTCTTGAAATCTCTTCTTCCAATGTGCCTCTGGAGTGGGAAGTGATGACTGAACACAGCCAAGCTCTGCAGATGGCCCCCTGCTCTCTCCTTTGCTCAGCAAATAGCCTGATGATGAATAACTCACTGACACTGAGCTGGGAATTTCTAAAAGCTCTTGGTCCCAACCTGCCACTGGCAAACCCTGGTGGCTCAGCTTTGCTAATAGCAGTATGGCTGATAACTCAGAGCAGAGTGCAGCTGCGTGCTTCTTACATTGCAGAATAGGGGATAATGATGAATAACTCCTGCAGGGAAAATTGCCACGGCTTGATTTAGCCCATTTCAGTGTTTTGTTGCTGCTGCTGCCCAGGGCTGTGCCCTCGGGCCTCTTCTGTTGGGGATGCTCTTGCAGAGACTGTGCTAAAAGGGGTTGCTCAAAGGCAAGTTTTATTTTGAAGAATCCCCTCATTTGAACACCATTTTTTCCAATCACTTTTAAAGGCAGCATCTGAACTCAGCCCTGTGTTTGCTGTGCCGTGGTGTCACATCCCCCCTCTTCCCAAAGGATGGCCTTGCAATGTGCTTGTTCAAATTTGGCTGATTCACTGCCTTGCTTGAGCTTTAAATTACATCACGGGGTGTATAAAGGGTGAGGATTTTGGGAAGCGCTTGGTCATTGTTTGCAACACTCATGACTAAGGCCTGGGTACACATGGACATCTGCAAGTGCAGATTCAGCCAGCAACATCCCTCCCCTGGGGCACAGAGGGGTGTGGGGAAGCCTTTTGCTTTCTCCCTACCCTGGCACCCACTGCCAAGGCTGAAAACAGAGCAGGGACTGTGCCAGAGCTGTCCCAGTCTATGGGGCCATGGCCACAGTGATTGGGGGAAGGTGAAGAGGCAGCTGGAGTTGCTCATCCTTTTTAGTATTTGCTTTAGTCAAAACCAAAATCCCTGTTTTGATTGAGGAAAGGTTGAAAGTTTCAAAAGGAGGTTGTAGGAGAAGAGGCATCCTTTTGTCATGGAGTTCTTTCCAGGGTGAAAAGACCATCCTGGAGTGTGGAGGACCCTGATTGTTCTGCCCCACTCTGAGCCCCACCAAAGGATGCTGCTGTTTCACAGCTTGCAGAAGGGTGAGTCAACTTGTCCTCACGGTTGCTTTAGCTCCCTCTTGGCTTCCACAGCCAATGCCTTGCTGTTTCAAACCTTTCAGCACTCCCAGCTGACCCCTGCTGAGCCCCAGCCATTGCCAGCAGCTGCCGGACGCAGGCACTGAGGAGTTTCCCATGGTCTGTCTCATTTAACCCTATATTTATGGCTCCTCGAGTCTCCACTCCTTTGATGCTCCACTTTTTGATGGCCTCAAGTTAAAGCAGTGTCTGGTGCCATCTTGTGTCACAGAGGAGTAGACAGAGAGCTGTCATTTACTTTTTACCTTGGAATAATGTGGTTTTAATTTCCTGAATTTTTGGGGCTGGCACTGGATGGAGCATCAATATTAACAAGGTAAGACCACCAGAGATGTTCAGAGGACAAGACTTTTGCATGAAATGTGTTTTAAGCAGTTGAAAAAAAGGAGTTAAAATATGAATTGGTGGAGTGTCACCTGCTTGAGCAAAGCTTTCTTGGCTCTAATGCACAGGCTGCAGGGGAAGCAGGAGTGAGCAGTGCTGCCTAAAGGCCATTGAGCTCTGACTGAACTTTTGAGGAGCTTTCCACTACTTGGGTTTGTTACTTCATCACAATTTCACAAAGTTATCCTTGTCAGGGTTGGCTTACCCCTTTCAGATAAGTGATTTAATCTCTGTGCTGCCAGGTTGGATGGGGGTTGGAGCAACCTGGGCTAGTGGAAGGTGTCCCTGCCCACAATAGGGCATGGAACGAGATTGTCTTTAAGGTCCCTTCCAACCCCAACCATCCTATGATTCTGTGCTTTCCTTTATTACTGTTTGTTGCACACAGTGGGAATTTGAAAGGAAATTGCTCAGGTAGATGAAGAACTGTTATTTTTAGAAACATGTGGGCTGTTTCTTTTCTCTCCTTGATGGTGACAATGAACCCCTATCAAAGGCAGAAACTGCTGGAAACATTTTGTTTTTCAAAATTCAGCAGCTGAGTAGTCTGTGCATTACCAACTCACAGAGGAAGGATTAAGAGCTCACTGCTAATTACTCATCTCCTTTGTTTATGTACAAGCTGCCTCTGAGCTTCACAGATGTATTGTGCAAAAAAAAGTGAAGAATGAGAAAAGAATATTTGCTTTTGTAAAAGAAGCAAAAAAATGACACCTCCATCAATTAGGCATCATGTACCAACTTCATTTTAATGAGTAGGTATGTTATCTCTGACTCCTGGTTCTGACTTTATTTTTTCCTTTTCTGGATTCTCCCACTATTCACTCAAAATGGATGCACTGAATTAATTCAAAAATTAACTGATATTGCCTGAAAAATTTGGAAACCCATATTTTATGGGGAAAACCAGATGGTTTGCCACATGTCCTACCAGTAGGACTCACATGGCCTTCCAGTGCACAGCTCCAGTGCCTCCTTGCCCTGGGTATCCAAGTGTCCTGCTGGGTGGAAGATGCTGCCACTGTCCTGCCAAACCACCTCATCTTTCCCAGCTCCCTCCTCTCTCCCTTGGGCTTTATTTCATAATCACATCTATAAACTAAATAATAAAAACAAGGCAAAGCTGAGAGTTGAAACTGAGACTCTTGACCTGGCCAGGAAAGGCTGCACCAGGTTTTGGAAATGAGCTTGTTTTCAATGGGAATAGTCGAATATCAACTGTTCATTTTTCATATTGAAGTATATTATTTCTGTTTCCAGTTTAAGAAAAAATTTGCAGAGACACAGAACAAGCTAAGGTGGGAGCTGTGTCCCTTGGGAAGGATTAATGAGTGAGAACACACAAATTCTGTCTCTTTGCAGTAAACTTTGCATGCTGAGCATCACTAGATGTCACCCTCGACCTGAATTCAGTTTCATAGACTCGCTTGTCAGAAGTTTTAATTTTAAATTATTCATCTTCTCTTCATCACCCCCAACCCTTTCCCCCCTTTGCACTTAATGCACAGGGGATCTCCCACTCAGTGGAGCATAAACTGTTGTGCATCAATATTTTTCTTCCTTAAAACCAGAATCAAAATTAGGGCAAATAGAAATAGCTAGAATTGCACTGCCATCAATTTTTGTGCTAGATAACCCCGGGGAAACAGCAAAACCTGTGCAACAGGGTTTCCTTCTTACATGTTTAGTTGGTTTTTCAATTTGTTCAGGTCATGTGGCCACAGTCACATTATCCATTATATGAAATGAAGAGGAGGTTGTCCATTGTAGCCCAAAAGATCTTTGCCTCAAAATAATGGACTTTGTTAACAAGCAGAGGTGATTTTGAAATGATTTATCTGATTTAATAATCTCTTTTGAGTTGCTAGGGGTTTCTATTTTTATACTTCTTGGCTTCTTCCTTGAGATAGACTTCAGTGAACTCTAAGAACACTGCAAAGGCTCCATTCATCCTGAAAATCTAAATAATCCCTGCCATGTAGCCCCACATGTGCTCTGTCTCTTTAAAAGTACATGTGGATGTTAGACAATTATCACTTTGAGATGCGAGAAGGACCAGGCTCCCCACTCCTCCCTCCTCCCTTGTCCCATTAGTGATTCCCAGCTCTGGTTTTTGGCATCAGTGCCCTCAGAGAGGACAGAGGAGCTGAAGGTGTCTCAGCTGTGAACTGCAGCTCAGGTGGCAAATGAAGGGTGGCAGCCTCCAGGGTTGCCAAACTGGTAGCTTTACAATGGCAACCAAACTAAAATTACTGAGGGCTCCTAAACCATGAAATTTCCATGGCAGGAGGAAGGAGCTCACAGGAGGATGGATGGATGGATGGATGGATGGATGGATGGAATAAGGCCAGTGCTTAGCCAGCTAAGGACCACAAATATTCAATATAAAGAGCAAGCCTAACCTCCTACAGGTGAGTTACCTCTCTGCTGGTGACCTGTGCCCCCAGGAGTGTCTCAGTCTGGTGTCCCTTGTCCTTGTAAGATCCAGGCTGAGCTGAAGGGGTTGTTTTTCTCTTCAGCTTTGCAGTTCAAGGCACAGCCTCTTGTTTGGTCACTGAGCAGCACATGTAAGCCCTTTCTCATAGCAACCCTTAATGTGAGGAGGTTTATTATCCACTATCTGTCAGTTCCTTGATTAACCTGGTCTAAGAAGTGGTACTAACAATTGCAGTGTGCTTCCTTTGGAGTGGATGCTCTACCCCTTCTGGTCCCTTCAGCCTTTTCTTCTCCTGTTAGAAAAACAAGCTGTTGTCTCTTCTAGTACTCATCTATTTCTTGCAGTTCTTTTTTCCTGATTTCCCTCCAGCTTGTCTCCCCTGACCCCTTTCTGCTGCTCAGCTCCCTTGGTATGTTGGTGGTACAAGATCACCCTTCATGTGATGGAGTTACAAGGAGCAGTGTCTTCTCTTTTCCAGCACCATTCCCCAGAAAACAGAAAGAACCCTTTTATAAAACAGGTTTAGGCAGTAATTTTCAGGTGAAGCAAGTTTTCAGTGAAAGGCTTTGTGTTTTCAACTCTAAAATATTTTCTGAGAGCATTCCAGCCCTGTTGGAACATTCATGCTTGAATGAGAGGCAAAAATCTTTGTATGAAATTAAGGCTTTTTTAATTTTATTTAAAGAATCGTTTCATTCACCTCTCATTTTTTAACCTGAAATAACTTATTTCATGATATCCTTCTCTTAGGTATGAAAATGTTAAGGAAAAATCTTTAATAAATAGGAAGATACACAAATATTTTTCTGACTTCTGCCCATTAAACACACATTTAGGTTGATCAAAAACATATCAGTCATCGTATTTTTTTTCTTTACCTTCCACAAAAAGCACAAAACAATGAGTTCCCACAGGATTGGCCACAATATGCCATTGGAAAACTCCCAGGGGTTTAGCATTTCAGAACACAGGTAGGGAAGTCCCTAAATTCTGGCATGTGAAGTCACTGCCAGGGCAGGGAGATAACACAAACCAGGAGGCTGGCACAGAGTTTCACTGGGAGAAAGGTAGGAAAAAAGGTGTTCAGGATCCCTGTTAGTAAATCTGAGACCTGTCAGACTTTTTAGCCTAAAGCCCATAAGGCTGAAAGAAATGGGATTGTTCAGCCTGGAGAAGAGAAGCTTTGGGGTGATCTAATTGTGTCCTTTCAGTGCCTGAAGGGGCTACAAGAAAGATGGAGAGAGGCTGTTTCCGAGGGTCTGGAGTGACAGGACAAGGGGGAATGGCTTCAAATTGACAGACAGTGGGGCTTAGATGAGCTTTAGGAAGAAATTAATTACTGTGAGGGTGTGAGGCCCTGGCACAGCGTGCCCAAAAAAGCTGTGGCTGTTCCCTCTCTGGGAGTGTTCAAGGCCAGGTTGGACAGGGCTTGGAACAACCTGGGCTGGTGGAAGGTGCCCCTGCCCATGGCAGGGGGTGGCACTGGATGGGTTTTAAGGTTCCTTCTGACCAAAGCCATTCTGTGACTCCATGAAAGCAGGTCAGGAGGACACAGGTGGGACTGGGACCAGCTCAGGGAGTGTGATGGGCAGCAGCACTTTCAGAGAGGTGGTGGCAAGGCAGGGCACAGGCAAAAGGCCCCTCTGGCAGCAAACCCACCTTGTGCAAGTACTAAAGAAGAGGAGAAAGTGGTTCCCAAGTTATCTCTGCCAGCAGCTTCAGTCCTAGTTGTCAGTCTGTGTTTCTCTGAAGCACAACACACGTTCCCAAATCCTTTCCCCTGATTTTCCACCCTCATTGGAGAGTAGTTTATCTCAGCAGGGAGTTTGCCCCTGTGTTTGCTGCAGCACATGATCCTGGCATA
>JAOXXN010000252.1:12652753-12663869 GCA_026770055.1 Myrmophylax atrothorax
GGTTCCAAAGTCATCTTTGACACTAGCTTTTTTTCCCTATTTTCAGAGTTATTCATGTTGTTCTGCAGTAAAATATACATTGCTGGTACAACACATTTACCTTGTGCATCAGTTGGATAAAGCACAAAGTGTTTGTGTTCTTCCATGTTGGTTCAAAACCCTTTTCCCCATTCCTTTCATCTTCACTGGAGAGTAGTTTATTTAAGTACCGAATTTTCCCATGTGTTTGCTGCAGCACATGATCCTGGCATATGTTTGAATCGATTAACTGAGAGGAAAAAAAGAAAATTACACCCCAGCCTTTATTAAAGGAAGGTGTAATTAACGACTTCAGATTAATTGAAAATGTTTGCTCCAAGAGTAGCAATTGAGCTCTGTTCTGATTAACTGCTTGCCCTCAGACTTTGTAAGCTTGCAGAACGTGCTGCTCGGCAGGCACTGGAGGGGAAAGGACCATCTAATACCTCTGTAGAACCTTCATAAAAGAAACCTGTCATTTCCCCATCTTGAATGTTCTGTGCTGCTATAATCACATCATAGAAAGATGTTCCTTGGGATTGTTTAATTTAAAAGAGAATCATAGTTCCTCAAGGGCTGAGAACTCCAAGGGGGAATAGACCAGTACTAGAAATTTGATTCTGACTAAATTAGCTGCTATTTTATATTAACCAATGACTTAAGATAGCTGTTTAAAAAACGTATTTCCCATGATTTCTTTTTCTAGTTTAGTGAGAAATTTCCATCCTCTCACATTGGACCTTGAATAGTCAGAATTGAGAGCATCGAAAGACAATATTTTATTAAATATTTTTACAAAAGATCTGGGCTTAGTCAGGCCCTGTTACATTATTGGCCTGTGTTAAGTTAACATTCTTTCAAAGAATAGGACTTCCTTTAAATCAGTTCAAAGGATTAAAACCTGTTTATATTAGCATATATTGACCTTCCAATTAATTTCTATTGCCTTAAAGTAATCTGAGAGAATTAATTTCTAATCCTTTCTTTCCCACTTCTTTGCTGTTGGGGGTCTCTCTTGGGTCTGTCAGTGTTCAGCGAGGGTGAGTTTAAAGGCTCTTGGCTGTTGGGTTGCCAGAACCTGCTCTGAGGCACAACTTTCTGCTCTGTGTGGGATGTTAATGACCTGCTACGAGGTGGATGTGCTGGCCAGCTCTGCACAGTGTTCTCCTCACCTTGGCTCTGCCTTCCAACCTGGACCTGCCTCTTCCAGCAGGCAAATCAGTCCAGTTCCTCAGAGAGGGCTCCGGAAGGACATCAGCTGGAAGAGCAGGTGGATTTGGGGGTGTGCTGGGGTGAGCCAGGGGCTGCCCTCAGGTGGCTGAATCACTGGCACCTCTTCTGCACTGAACTTCTCAAGTTCCCCTGTTTCTGTTAAAAAGCTGCCTCTAGACGTGCAGAGGGAGGAGACCTGGCAACAACCCCAAATGTTTAAATTCCTCTCACTTCTTCAAAACTGTGCTTTGCAGGAGATACTTCACAGCATTTGATTTCCCCTTTTATATCTGTTTGGAGGAGGAGAAATTTCAAAATCTGGAGTCCCCCTTCCAACCTTGTCTATTCAGAACTTCTCCTCTCCAAATTGATTTTGGTGTGGTTCTGTGATGTAATAGAAGCCACCAGAGATCAGTGGGGAGACTGAGGTGTATTTTCCCTGTAGCTGCTGAACCATTTTTGTCATAGCCAGGGTTA
The DNA here is from genome assembly GCA_026770055.1 of Myrmophylax atrothorax. NCBI lineage: Eukaryota > Metazoa > Chordata > Aves > Passeriformes > Thamnophilidae > Myrmophylax > Myrmophylax atrothorax. The sequence continues at coordinate 12,654,461 of JAOXXN010000252.1, forward strand.
GATTTCAAGAATGTCTTACCAATAACTCCCTCTTCTCATCACTAGACTCTCTCCTCCAGTACAGATAGCAAAGGCAAAGTTTAAAATGCTCTTTATCTTAACAGGAAACTTGTACATTGAGCTACAGGTGTCTCGGTGCTTTCATCCAGTATGCACATATTCATGCTGGAGTTTGAAGACATCTTAAAGATTGTTGTTGTGCATAAAAACACTGCTGGCAAAATTGAGCCCTGTATTTGTAGTTTCTCAGGCAAACTTCATTACATTTAGCATGGAATTTGTTTGGGTAACTAACATGTTGGGTGTTCAAATAAATCCAGTGTACAGTAATAAATCATAATTTCAATATTCATGGCTGGGTGATTGCAGGAAGTCACCAGAATATAAATAACAGTTCAGGAAAAGCAAGCAAACAACTTCTACATTTTTATGTCTTTTCACAAAGCTGCCATAAGGAAGCAAAGCATCATTATTGTTTCTTTCAGTTCTCAGCATAAAAGGAAGTAACATTTAATAAAAGCCATTGGCTGCAAGATTTCATAAGAGAGAGAAGCAGAGAGAGAACGAGCAGCGTGCTGGGGACAAGCAGGTGTGATTCATGAATAAACTGTACTTTGCAGCCCTGTAGGATACTGATGAAACAAACAGAATTTTCACAGACATGGATAATACAAGAACACAAGACACTTTTTCACAGGTAAAGGCAGAAACTGTTGTGGCTTGTGAGAAAGTGCTATTTGTTGTGCGTAAGTGGAGGAGGCATTTCAGAGCCTGCAAATGACTTTGTACTCTATTGGCAAGGAATTTGCAGTACGTTGTTTGATGTAATTGATTATTATGTGATGTGAGCTCAGAGTGGTCGAATGTATCAGAAATTGTTTGCAGAAGGTGTGTATGAGACAACATTTTTCTGTGCTTTATTCTTAAGAAAGTTGAAACGTGTGCTGTTTTCCTGATATAAAGAGGGACAAAGAGATAAAATCAGTCTTTCTGTTGCCATGCTAGAGAGGATTTATTAATACTCTATATTATCTGTTCTGAAAATTTCCATAAGGTAATTGGAGGGGAGAAAAAACTGGTTTATGTTATAGGCAAAAGCAGTCTTTTGGTAATCATAGTGGATCTGAGGTGGTTGATTTGCCAGAATTGAATATACATCAGCTTGCAGCCCTCCTGGATTGTTTCAGTGCCTGCCAGGCACAGAGTTTTGCAGCAATTCTGTTTGTTTCAATACTTGGGAGTTGGGAAGTCTGTTATCTGCAGAACTGAGTAGTGGAAAACTTCTCTCTAACTCGGACAGCTGATGGGATGATTGGCAGAGGTCCCTGCTGTGGGACCTGGAGTACAGAGCAGTTAGGAAAAGGGATGATTGTGTTGCAGTGTGACAGGTGATCCAGACACTGAGTCCTTGAGCCTGACAGGTACTCATTGCTGCACCTGGAGTAGCAGAACCTGAAGTGTTCTAAAATTGCAGGTCCCACCTGGCCCTGTTTAGTGTAAGGAGATATGGAGGTGCTGGGACCTGTTTGGAGAAGCTGTTGGTGACAGAGGTGTTGGGAAGGCACCAGCCCAGCCTGGGAGTGTTTTCCCTCTCTCTGTTCTCTGCATCCTGTGTGTGTATTGCTTGCCACCAACACACAGGCACAAGTGGCAGCTGAGGAATCATCGCCCTCATTTCTTACCTCAGGTACCTCTGGGAAGGTCGAGGGCAGCACAGATGTGGAAATAACCAAATGGTTGCTACCAGAAAGGGCTTACATGAATGAGAGGCTGAAAACAGGAAACCACAACCAGATGGTGCCACATCTCACTCTCTTTCACTCCCCCAGGCCTGCAGTAAAGCACAGGCACAAAGCTCAGGTTGTAGGAGCACCAAAATATTTGCAAAGCTAAACTGTGCCTGAGAAAAATGTGGTTTAAACTTTTTGTGGGCTCCTTGTAAAAATTGACTGTATGTCTTCCTGAGGTTTTTCATGTGAGCCTTTGAGAGCTGAGAAGATCAAGGTGCAGGGTGGAATAGCTGTCAGACCTTTTGCTTTCCACCCTGCCTTACTTTAATGAGCTACTTTAAAGTACTTTATCCCCATGGCTTTCCCCTACAATTTTCATTAGACTTTTTGTTAAAGGCCACCTCTCTCAGGTGATGGATTTTTTTTTCCTTCCCCATTTTTTTTCTTTTATTTCCCTGATCTTTTCCAAGGTATCTTAAAGCAGATTTTCACTGTATACCTACCAAGGGATCAATTCCATTTAAAAAAATGCCAAATGATCCCATATCATATATTCATGAACGTGAGCCCAGCCTTGGGAGCAGCTCTTGTAGCCTCTGAGATGGGCTGCTCTTGGCAGACCACAAATCAGAAAGGATGCTCTGCTGATCTCCTGGGGCTTCTGATGTCTTGACTGTCCAGAGCAATCTGCTCCTTGCAGTTAACATCAAATATCCACCAGTGTAGAGGACTTGAGGCAGTTCAGCTCCCTTGGTCCTGCTGCTGTTGGAACCTGGTGGTCTGTGGGTTCTGCACTGAGAAATGCTCTATCAGTGCATGTTACTTTTAGGCTGTACCGATACTTAAATCCAGACTAAAGCACCAATGTGGAACCAGTTTGTGTGGGAAATAGAGCTCGCCTTTCCTTGATGCAGCTAAAAACATCTCAAAGCTTGGGAGAGGTAAGACAAGATTGAAAGAGCTCAGAATTTTCATGTCTGTTGCTTAGCAGGAAGCAGCCCCTTAAGCAAAGAGGATGAGGGACAGGGATGAAGCACGTCCTGAGGTTTGTCTTCCTCATCACCCAGGCAAAGATGAAGTCCCTCAGTTGTATTTCTTGCTACTGAGCCTTTTGGAGCTTCATCTGCCTTGTTTCATCCTCAACATTGTCCAAGTTCCTGAAACTGGGAGCACAGTGAATCTTGCCAACCTTTTTCTGAACTGAAATTATTTCCTGAGTTTAAAAAAAGACTTTAAAATTCACCTTAAACAGATGTCCAGAGAACTGACCCTGAGGAATCTAACCTTGTTTGGAAAATGTAATGTCCTTTTGGAGGCAAGTACTCAAAACACAACAAAAACATCTATACTGACAAGGATCATATTTGGCTAAATCTGTTGGAGTTTAGGAGGAGATTGATAAGGAGAAATACCCCCTTTTTACCTAAATATTTTGCTAGGATGATTTATTAACAAACCAGAATCCTGGGGAAAAGGGAAAGTTAGGTCAGAAATAGTCCATGAACAGGTGGATGCTCGTTGGGGATTTTCCATGAGCTCTCAGTCATATTTTGATTAGAATATAATGAAAGGTTTGTTCATTAAATGTTCCATCTAATTAATGTATAATTCATGAGGACCCTGGATCCTCAGCTGAAGTCAGTGGCACATTCTCTGTGCTGCACTTCGTGCTTCTGGCTGAGCAGGTGTTAACTAATGGGATCTAATAAAACTGGGCTATAATGAAATGAGTCTGGTTAAGCATTTAAGAATTTTAGCAGCCTGGCTCTTGCTTAATATGAATCTTTCTTTTACAAGATATTAGGGCACAAGATGAGATTGTAAGCTTGTGAGCAGAAAGATGCATGTTTTTCTCCAAAATGATTAGATGTTGCTGTTAAATAGTCCAAGATTAATCTGACTATCATGCTAATAAGCAAGTATGATAATCCTCAATAGTTCTTATCACTGTGTGTTATTTTAATTGCTGTAGTTAAAGGCACAGAACATTATTATTTTAACAAACTGGAATACTTCTGTGTGGGCCACCCTCTTTATTCTATTCCAGTCCATTTTGTAGCATAGCATTTAAATTGTGCCTTGGTACACCAAGATATTGGGAGGTAAGGTCCCACTTAAGTATTGTTTTGAAATCAAGTATAATTTAAAATATTCAGGACCAAACTGTATGTTTCTGTGGGGGCAGGACACTGAAACCAATGGGAGTTTTACTCTTGCACTGAATGTTCCAGAGTAAAACTGTCTCTGAAGGCTTTTGAAAACCTTTCTTTAAAATTGCACCTGCCTAACATGAAGTGAAGCAGCAAAATCAATAGAACCCAGGAATTTCAGCAACACATCAGGCTTCGTGAGGGCCAAACTCACTTTCTGTAAAAGGTTTCTGTGTTGGTCTTGCTCTTTGGTGCTTCATCCCAGTGGTGATGCTGAGCTGTTGGTTCTGCTGAGGTTAACACATGGAAGGAGGGATTCCCAGGGAGCATTTCTGCCTTGGAAATAAACACTCATTAGCTGGATGAAGTTTTCTGAAATCTTTGAAATCTCTGACTGCCACTTTGAAGAGCAGTGAAACCACCTGTTCTTTGCACTGGGCTTGGACTGAATTAAAATGCAAAACAAGTGTGGAAAATGTGGCTCAAAGGAGAAGGAGGTTTGGTATGGCACAAAACAAGTAAGGCACCTGTGAAAGCATCACCCAAGGCTTTTGCACCCCACAGTGTCCATAAAGATTTTGTTTAATTCTTTTAAAAGTTGTTTAGCTGTAGGAGATTCCATAGTTTTCCCCAGACAGCTCAGTGTTACCCTTACTGTTTTCCAAGCCTCTTTTGTTGTCATTTCAATTTTCTTTCCTCTCATCCCACCACACTGGGCTCTGAAATCCCAGTCCTTCCTCTCTTCCCTTGTAAATCACGTTTTGCCAAAACTCTGATCATTCTCATTGTGCTGAGCTGGACTCCTCCAACTCTTTTCCTGGAGGCATGGAAAACTTCCCCCTGTATTCCAGCAGAATCCTTTAGCTGTGCTAAGTGCTGGAGGGTGAGTCCTGTCTTGGCTATGCTGCTGCCTGGAACCTCCCTGAGGGATATTCCCTTTTACTGCAACAGCCTGATGTTGGTAACTGGTGTCACTTTGCAAGCTGCTCTAACTTCTGGGTCTTTTTCTGCAGAAAATACGTGCTTCAGCCAGTGCTTGTGAAGCTGGTAATTCCTGCTGAAAATCAGGTTCCCCCTCTCCCCCACCTTGCTGAATTATATATTATTGCTTCTCTCATTTGTCAGGGTTGTTTTGGATTTGAATCCCCCTCGCAACCCTCTTGCAATTCTTTCCACCTTCGTCTCAAAGCCTGCAAATTTAATAACCAAAATCTCTAGTCCATCACTGGATCACGAATACAAAGCTGAGGAGTACAAAGTGGAGTCAGTCTCCCATGCAACTCTCCTTGATTTATTCTCTGAGTTCCCCCCATGGAACTCTGGTAATTACTTTCCGAGTGTCATTTCCTGACAAGTTCTCAGCGCTGCTGGAGCAGGAGGGGCCATGCTGGTCTGTTAAGTGGTGATTGAGGGAGAGTCTGAAGTGTTTGCTTCATGTGAGACCTATAAAATGTCAGTTTTTCAGAGGGAGCTTTGAGAAATGTTAAGGCTTTGAGATTCTTCAAGCTGGTGATATTTTCAGTGCTGGAAGGAGGTGGAGTAGCTGGTGTTGTGCACTGTGCTGTATGCATGGCACATTTGAAGTCCTGAATATTTTTGAGAATAGCTCTTTCAGGTTTATTTATGTTGTTATAATCAATCACTCCATACCTTTATACCGATAAGAAATAAATTACTACAAAATATCTTTAGGCTCCTCTGGCTCCATCTGAAAGTGCCAGAATTTCCAGTGTTTTCAAGGAAATCAAGGTACTGTTTGATGAATACCTTCATCTTTGGATAGATGCTGACATATGCTATTCAGCCAGATACAGAGCTGAACAAATAATGCAAACCATTATTACAGATGGATAATTTACTTGATGAATAGCAGCTCTGTTTGACAAATAATATTAGTCTGCCTCTAGGCCTGGCTGCAAAGGATGGTATTGCCACAGCAAAATACCACATCAGTCACCTGGATTGGCATTCCATGGGAGTTGCAAGTGAGGGCCTTTCAGAAATCCCAGTCACAGGGAACAGCCACTCCCCTGTAAATATACACTTTGAGCCAAGTTTGGTGAAAGTGAAGATATTTGGAGATGAAAGTTGATAACACCAAACTGGAATGTTAAAACAACCCAGGTTGTGTCCACTGTCTTTAAAATCACTTAAATGACATGTTCAACATGCAGGCAGAGTGAGTTCAGCACAATATGGTGAGGAGCACAAATATCCACTGTAAACTAAGCCATACCTTTAATTAAAAAAAAAAAGAAAAATGAGAAAGACATGTTTTATTTAATAGCACAGCTTGGAAAAGGAAGTTGCTACTCTAGATTTCATCCCAGGTTGATCACTGCATTACATCCCAGCCATTATTTTTAAGGTTCTCTACTCTACTTGCTTTGCACAGTGTTGTACACTGGAGCTGGGAGGCACTGAGTCAACAGAAAATGCCCAGAAGGCTTTACCTCAAAGTCACTTTATCCTGCTGTTCCAGACAGAACCCAAAATCTTCTATTGTTGAAAGCTGTATTAAACAACAGACTCCAAAATGAATGAAAAGATGACCCAGTGCTGGATAAAAGATGTCAGGTGTGAATGTTAATGCAGGATATTTCTGTTTCTGGGGACAATATTGGCGTTCAGAGTTCTGCCCAGGAGCTCATGAGATCTCTGTAATGCAACACAGAGCAACTACTTGACCTTTTTTCCTTGATTGAGCCCCCTTGGAGCAATGACCTGAGAAGGGCCAAAAGAGAGATATTGTGGAGTACAGAGAGTGAGGAACAGGCTCTGCCAGCCCAGCCTCCCCTTCTGGGCCCTGCACAGCCAGGAGCTGCTGTGTCCCTTGCTCCTTGCAGTGAGCAGATGAGGATGTTCTACACTGTTAATGTTTAATAAGGACAAGTGTTAGGAATGCTTAACAGCAAAAAGCTTCACCAGCCCTGAATAGAAATCACTCCTCATTTGTACAGGGAGCAGCAGGATTTCTGCATGGCTTGGCTTTGTTGTCACAGGAAATGCTAGAGCTGGTGCAGATTAGCTGTGATCTCCTCCCAAGCAAAGCTGACACAGTGTCTCACTGCCACTGTTTGCAGTGACTGTGATCGTGTGCAGGGCTGACTGACAGCCACGGCTCCCGCTCCATCTCGGGGGGGTAGTGCTCACATCCCAGGAGTATCCTTGCATTAAGCTGCTGTCATGTTATGGTGATTCAGGCAGGAGGGGCCACAGAACAAGCTAAGTAAAAACCACGCAGCTCAAACTCCTCTGCAGGCAGTGAAGGGGAAGGGTTGTCACATAACCAGGCAGGTTGAATTGCCCCCTGGAGAAGCCCAGGTACCTCAGGTGGGTGCACAGGAGTGCCAGCCCTCCTGTGCCCACCTGAGGGATGTGAACCAGTGTGTATTAAAGGCAGAGGAACACACGAGCTGTCTCACCCTTGAGCAGTTACCCATGTCCTGTGTGCCTTCCACTGCCTTGCTCAACCAGCTGTGAACGGCTCAGATGACATGGCTTTAACCCCCTTTTCTCCATTTAGGCTCAGGAAGGTCAGGGGGCCCTTCTGGAGTCATTATAGTGATATTTTCACAGCCTGGAGACCACATGCAAACCCTTCCAGGGCATCCTCTGAGAGGCTCCTGTGAGGCTGTGCTGGGGGAATGGGGAGGGCAGGAAGCCCTGGAAGGGCTCCTGTGCAATGCTGTGTTGGCAGCTGCCCCAGAAAAAGCCAGAAATCTCTTGTCTCACCACTAAAAACACTTTCTACCGTGTCTAGGCCAAAAATATAAAAACCTCACCACTCATTCCAGAGAATGTCTGGAGCCCCACACTCTTCCTTCAATTGTGAGCGTTGGTTTTTCTGTGGAGTCACTTGCGTGGCTGTGCTGAATTTTGGGTGGGTGACGACAATATAATCTGCTTTTAAAAAGCTGCTTTAACCTGGCAGGTGAATGGATGTATTATGAACACAATCTCATGTATTTCCTTAATGTGCCTGCTTTATAATAGAAACATTTAATTTTTTCCCAAGTTTTGGGATCCAGCCTTGTAGAGAAGCATTCTGTTTGGGTGCCCCAGTCACATTCTATTAGGCAACACAGCATAGACTGACTTAGTGGCATTTCAGTGGATAATATGATGAATTTGTTTTCTTTCTAAGGAAAAATATAACCGAAACAAATACATGAAGGAACACTACAAAAACTGTGTCATGCTGAGAGAAAAGCCCCACAGATACAAAATGACAAAGGTCAGGATCTGTTACTCAAGTCTTGTTTGCAAGTGAAAATACCACGCGTGGCTGTCAAAAACCTAAGTGAGCCAGGCAGACTTCTGACAAATAATTTTGACAGTTCTCATAAGCTGAAAAGTGCCTTTTTTTGCTTCTCTTGTCTTTTGAAATGTTTCCCTCCTGGTTACAGATGTGCAGAGAGAAAGGGAGTTAACAGAGGTAGTAAAACAACTGGTAGTGTTAAAAATAAGCTGCCTTTTTGTGCTTCCTGGGGAATGGGCTCTGTCAGTGGTGTAAGTTCCTAACTAACCTCCCTGCATTTGAAATACACAGAATTATTTGTTTCTCTTTTGTAAACTTTCTCTTCATACATTATTATTGAGCAAATTAGGAGATGCTCTCAGTTGCTTTCATATCTTGGGCAGAGTTGTATTCTAGTCTAAAGAACACTTTGATGAAGGCAAGGAGAATGAAGAGTTGAGTACTTCACAGAGCCAAACATGCCTGCATTTCTGCAAATTTTTAAAAACAAAAAATATATTAAAAAATAAATTTGGAAAAATTGTCACCCTGCTGTAAAAAATCTTTGAAATTTTCTGCATTCAAAAGGACTGAACAGGGAAAAATTCTCTACAACTTCCTCTCAAGAGCTGCTATGCTGAATAAGTAGGATCTTGCTCTTTAAATCTGGCAGAGCTCAGCCCTAAGAAAAGTATATTTTTCAATTCAAATATACCCATATGCTTGTTTACTCACCCAGAGCCTGTTTGGTGGGGAATCATCTTGTTAAGATCTAATCCAACACAGTGCATGTGAGGTTGTAAATATATGGCCCTTTAAAATTCAAATACTGAGTGTGGAGGTCATTGTAGGAACCTCCTGTGCCTCTGCAAGTGGGAATGAATTATCAGGCTGCTTTCATTCTTTCCTCTCTGTTCTCATTACTGTTTGCAGCTGGGAGCTATGCCATAAGTTACCTTCATATTAGCATTGAAAATTCCAAGGCTTTAAAAACAAAATATTTCCTTTACTCCCAGGGTTTTTTTGTGGGCTGTAAAAGCAGTGTGTCTGTTGATCAGAAACTGGTTGAGGTGTTTGGTGGAGTGCGGTTTGGACGAAGGAAGAACCTGTGCATTTACTGGTCCCTGACCTCTGTGGTGGGACTGGTTGTCTTTATGTGGCCCAGCAGAGTTGAGTCAGGTGACTGTGGTGCTTGGATGCTCTCTGAAGAGTCCAGCAAGGCAGCCCTGCAGCACAAGATCCTCTCAGGATCCCACAGAATTGGTGAGGTTGGAAAAGCCCTCCAAGAC
>JAOXXN010000252.1:12690109-12746220 GCA_026770055.1 Myrmophylax atrothorax
GCCTTGGATACTCCCAGGGATGGGGCAGCCACAGCTTCTCTGGGCAACCTGTGCCAGGGCCTGCCCACCCTCCCAGCCAGGAATTTATTCTTTGTTTTGCCAATGTCATTCACATCTTTTTAAAACACTTTATATCTGTTCACCATTTTCAGGTGAAAGAAAGAAGAGAACAAGGGAAGGCTCTTGGATAAATTACTTTCTTTCCCAAAAATGTCTGCTTTCCTATGACTATATTTTATTTTGTTTGCAAAGCAAAATGACAGCAAAGGGAAACTTTTTGGCCTGACATGGAATAAACCCCACTTGCTTGCTATTTTCTCCCTTCATTTACCAAACTTCAGAGCCAGGAAGAGTCACAACTTGCTGATTTTTCTCGTCCTCAGCTGGAAATCCCTAATCCAGTCAGAGAGTCTGGGTTATGCAGAAACCCAAGTTACTGAGGGAATTCCATGGCAACTCCTTTACTTGGGGTATTTTGGATTTTAGTTCCCTGGAGATTTCAAACAGCTCAAAGTTTTCTTCTTCCTCCTCTTCCCTTCTTCTTCCACCTCTTCTTCCTCTTTATATTGATATTAACAATAATGAAGGTATTTAACTTGTATCTTGTTTTTTAAATTCCATTAAGATCCTGGACATGGTTTAGAATACTTGGATATACTGATGTCAGCTATTCTTCTCTTTCAAATTTGCAGGTAAAGTTTGGGGAGCCCCAAGGCCTGGACTCCCAGGAACTCTTTGGCTGGGTCTCTTCATTCATCAGTGAGTTTAGGAAGGCTTGTGCTGAAGTCACACCATAAGGAGAACACGAATCTTATGGAGAGGTGAGAGGAAGACGAGTCCAGGAAACAACATTGAACTGGTTTGTTTCTTTACTGATAAAAAGCACAAAGCCAGTGTCTGTAAGGCAGAACACCTTGGTTTTGAGACACATTCCATTTATGTGTCATTTGGAAGTGGTGTTTGACCTGTAGGATCCCACATCACTTAAGAGCTTCTCTCTTAATTTTTCTGATGTACATGTTATTGTACCTTGAGATTCCTGTATATTTAGAAAGAAAACATACTGGACATTTTATAATTTCTCTTTACCATCTTTTCCTTTGATACCCAGTCTTCTGAGTCAGTTTTAACTATTAGTTTCAATGACTTTATGTATGTTGACCTGATTTCTAAACAATACTTTACAAGTTTCATAATGACATGGGGAGCTTTTACCCACAGAGAAGAATATTTAACAAAAATTCTTGTTTGTTTTTCTGCTATTAAAACATTTCAGCCTTAGTATGTAATGGAGAAAGTATCTCTCTGGGTGTTTTTTTTTTGTAGTACAATAAATTAGTGCTTTCAATGGTTAATGTCATGTATTGGGGTAAAATGCTACAGAAATCAATCAGTGTGTGAGATTTGCATTGGCAAGAAGACAAAAATGTCAAAGAAACAAAATGAAAAGGTGTCATGAAGCATATCAGTGATGGATAAGGGAGGTAATTATCCATGGTGTTCAAAAGAGAAAATACTTCTCTTGCATTTGTTGGCTTTTACGTTGTTTTCATTAGAATAATTATCCACAGCTCAAGTAAATGAGAGGAAAAGGAGGCCTAGAATTGCAAAGGCAAAATGGATGTGTTTAACATTAAAAGCAGAAAATAGTTGTAAAAGGTCATTGAAAAATGTTTGGCATTTTCTCTTCCAGTTTTGCAAACAGTGTTTGAGAAGTGCATTCCCTGATTTATTTTGGGTCTGAGTGCCCAGGTCTCGCAGTGTTTGGGCTCTGCTGGAAATGCTGAGCACTCTCCCTGATTTCAGTGCTGAAAGTGGCTGGGGCCAATCCCTCTGAAGCAAATGACATTGTCACAGCTCTCTCTCAGCTGGCAGGTGACACTGCTCCATCTCCAGCACGTCCTTGGCTGCTCCAGGAGGGGACATTGAACATCAGGGGCCAGGAAGGAGCCTGAAGTCCCACTGAAGGGGCTGGATCAGGATACACCCTCATTAGCAGTTCACCCCCCTCATTTGCAGTTCACTTCCCTCATTAGCAGTTCACCCCCCCCTCCCTCCCCCTCATTTCTGACTGAAAGGGGAAAATTAGTTCCTTGCCTCTCCACCCCACAGTGCCCCATCCAATGCACTGGTCTGTATGTGTGTTGTTACTGCTCCAAAAATCTGAACCATCTTCATTTATATGTGACTCATGTCAGATGATCCTGAACACCAGAGCCATTTCCATGGTATCAGGATCCCTGCATCCCTGAGCAGTGCTCGTGATGGTCATGATAAGTTCCCTGGTTTTTCTCCCTTAGCTCCAGAGTCCTGGGAAGTTTCTTTTAACTAAATAGTTTATTCTGTTTCCCAACTCATTCTTTTCCCCCAGTCTTTTTTTCTCTATTCCTATATCTAACAGCCTGTACTTGTTTTATAGCTCAGCTGGCACGGCCTCTTCCAATTAAAAATATATCCTACACAGTGGTCGATATCTGTGTCTTTGTGTGAATGTCCTGGAACATCAATCAAAAAAATTAATGTCCAAATGCCTTCTTGGCCAGAAGTTTCTCTCCCCTTCAGAGAGCACGAAGCTTTCAATGGAGTGGGAGCTTCCTGAGGAGACACATTTCAATTTTCCCAAATCAGCCTTTTTCCAGTGCCTGTGAGTTTCAGAGCCCTCATGATTTATATATAAAATAAAACCACCTTGCTCTCCACCTCCTTCTTTATTTCTTCAGTGTTTTTTAGCATAAGGCTGGGGTTTTCAAGTCTCTCACAGTGAACTGGATGACTGAGTTTTGGTGGTATAAAGGAGAATAGTTTTTATGCCTCAACATTTATTTGGAATTTTTTAGGCAAGCTCTAAGTCTCCATGTGGGTGATGTCCTTGGAATCCCTCACAGCAGATGATGGTTTCATCCTGCAAACCTGCAGCCATAAAAAAATCTAGTCACTGGATGAGACTTCTCTTGTGGAAACTGGTGCTATCAGGAGCAGCCTGCAAGAACTCTGGTATTTTTACATCTGGGCTATTTGTTTCCCTACAAACCCCACCGAGATGACTTTTGGTATATTATGAAATATGAAAGCTTAATGATGGTGTTGTAAGAAGTTTTACTCAGTAAAATTATCTGTGTTGAGCTATGTGAGGTAAGGCTGGGGATCAAATAGATTGTCCTCTCCTGGCAGCTTTCCCCCCCTGCCTCCCCCTTTCTATTTGAACCACCAGGCAGCAGGCAGAGTGCTCTTGCTAATTTACATAAATGAACAGTAAAAATAAAAATTATGGTCACTTGGAAGGTGCTCTGTGCATGAAAGCCTTGATGTCATGTATGTATGCTGGTCTTGTAGTTGGAATTCAAGCTTTTCAATTCCAAACAGCAATTTTAGGAGAAGGAAAAGAATGGTGTTAAGAGGTGAATAAAAACATGAGGTCTCTAAAAGGGAACCTGTTGGGCTCTCACTGTACAACAACTACAGCCTGAAAGTGTTCTTAGGAAATACTCCTGTGCTTAAGAAGTTGCTGCTAATGATGATGCTCAGAAGAACTACAGTTTTCAAACTGCTCATCTTAAACAAGAACATGTTGAAGACTTTAAGCCAAGGGGCTGCTTTGACAAAGCACTGAGGGGCCTTGAAGAGCCCTGGGAGAGATCCTTCCCTTCCTCACCCACAGAGGTTTGGATCTGGATATTCACAGGTCCAGGATTTCACTCCCTGGTTTTAAAGACATTTCCATGATGCCAAAATGCTCAACTAATAACTTTTCTCACCAAACTAAACATAAATATTCATTTTCCCACTCTTGCTCCTCACTGCCCAAGTAGAATGTCCCAAAAGCTGAACCACCTACTTTCTTCCCAGAGTACCAAAGAAAAGAGGAGCCTTTGAAAACTTTAACTTGGGCTCATGTAGGTATAAATATTTGTGCAAATGAGATTTTATTCAGCATTAACTAGACTATTTCATGCCACAGCATGTTATTGCATCTGACATGAGATGTCTGAGCAGCACAGTGGGATTTTTGGGTGTCCATTGAAATAATTGCAGGGAATGCTAAGGGGTTTAAGCCTTTACACTGCCTGCCTGTTTGCCCAGGGATGAATTTCACCCATTGAGAATCTTTTAGTCAAGGGCAGTCAGCAGCAATTAAAAACCAGAAACCCACAAAGTAGCTAAATATTGCTTTAAGCTCCTTTTACAAATAAAGCATTTGAAACAAAAGGTTTCAGATGCAAATTTGAAGTCTCTGGATGCATTATAAAAATGCTGCAGTGTGTTTGGAAACGTCAATAACTGACAATGTTTTGCTTGCACGAGGGTAAGTGGTGATCTGTGCTCTGCTGATGTCACTTGCTCATAAATATTGACCTACAAAGCCCCCAAAGGTTATTGTCCGTAAGGATCAAGTACTGAAGAGCATATTTGCATCAAATTTCTTCTTGTAGCTCCTAGAAATTTTCTTCAACAAGCTCTATAGGACGTGGCCTGAAATGATGTAATTACAAAGAGAAGTTTGCTCGACTCCTTTTCAAACCAGGAACTTTTCTCAGTCAGTAAATAATTCCCAGATAACATTAATGCTTACACTGAAGTCTGTTGCTTGAAATCCTGCCATTTAAAACAATCAGATCTCTCACTTTGCTGTCAGGAATTAAGCTGATTAGGAGGATGAAACCCCATCCAAATCCCTTAGATTATGGATTCACTGAAGTTGCCCTGTGAAAGGACAACGTGGCTGTGATGACTCTGCTCTCCAAGCCTTGGCTGCAGTTGGTGACACAACTCCTCAGTTCCTCAGACTGGTTTGGGTGTTTATATCCTTCCTATCCATTTGTCCCTCCCTTTTGAGGAGCAGGAAGGTTGTTCTGACACCCTCCCCAGAGGGCTGGAACACGTGCAAGGACTGATTTTGTGTGAATCCTTTGAGGCTCAGGTAAGTGCTCATTAGCATTGATCTCGATGAACTTGTCCTGAGGAAGGATTTGAGTGGCTGTGGAGAAAGCTCAGTGCAAAGCAGTCAGTGACATTTTGTTATCTGCTGACAGCCAGCCAGTGTTTCCAGCTGAAATTCCCTACACTGGGATTGCTGCAACACTGGGAAGAAGGACACTGTGTGTCAGGAGATGGCATTTGGAATGGAAGTCTCCAGGAAGGACCCCCTTGGCAAGCACCTTGACCTCACCCTGATTATTGAATACAAGCAGCTCTGCAGAAGTTTTGACTGTTTGGGTGGTTTGTAAATTTTTCTTGCCTAGTATTTCTTCCATATTTTTGATAGGTTTTTTTTTTTTTTAGCTTAAAGAAGTTTTGGCAGGATCACAGAATGGGGGAGGCTGGAAGACACCTCTGGAGATCATTTGCTCCATAGCAGGGTGTCCAAGACCATGGCCAGGGTGGTTTGGAATCTCTTTGATGATGAAGACAGAGATTTCACAGTTTCTTGGTGAATTTAACATTTCTGGAAGTGATTACCAAACTAAAGTTTGAATGTGACCTCAGGAGCCTCATTTCCTTAAAACAGTGGGTTAAAAAACCCCAACAGATTGTCACTTGGGAAAGACACCAATCAGCTCAAGGAGAGAAACAGGTGGGTCTGATGGGCTGGATTCCTTGGCTGGGAAATGTAGGCATTGTTTTCTTACCTGCACCTTTTTAAGGTGTTCTTGATATTTTTGCTTGGGCAGAATCAGAAAGGTCTGGTTAAAAATTCCTCAGTGACATGTGCAGGAAATTATTCAAACTCAATGGAAAAATACTTTAAAAACTCTGGATCTCTTTCCATCCCAGAGGTGGCTTTCTAGGTGCCATATATTTTATTACATAATGTTTGGGTCCTTTGGGATGAATTTACTTCACTTAGAGAGTTTGGAGGGGATTTGGAGGCCTTTTATTGCAGCTCTTGCAGAGCTGTGTTCCTGTGCACTGGCTGATCACCTTCAATGGAATTGCCTTTGTCCTAATCCATGTAGGATACTTCAAGAGGAATATTTAGAAGAGTCTATCAACATCTGGGGATTTACTCTTATGTATGGCTGTCTCTTGCAAAAAAACCAAACAACAACAGAGACAAATAACAGTATTGTAGTCCCCACTGCTTTTCTTGACACCGAATTTCTGTGACAAGAGCAGTTTTAAACATTTATAGGGACACACAAACAGAAAGCTGAAACGGCAAATCATTTCAACTCTGTATTAAACACCCAACCAAGGAGAAAAATGGGTTTCTGTCAGGATTCCGTTTTCGAAAGATGCAGGAAAAGCACTACTTGGGCTTGCTGGAGGCAAGTAAACCTTGGAATAAAGTCTTGCTTTGCTTTGCTTTGCTTAAAAATCATCACAATATTTACCCAGATTCCTCAATTCCCATCTGCTACAAAGGTTAGGTTGCTCATACTTTTTATCTCTAAATAAGTTGCTAAATTATGGCTGAAAATTATTATACCAACTAATCAAGTAGGAGGTAAATTAAAAAACAAACAAACAAACAAAGCCAAGCATGTTTTCTTTTAAATTTGTCTATTAACCTTCACTTCCAGACCATTTGGGGTAATGGTACAAATAGAAGAGAAAGTGAAATTCAGTCCTGAATCCTCAAACAGGCAACCCAGAGACGTCCTCCAGTTAATAACTCCTTTAAATAACAAACAAGCAATATAATTAATGGACAGCCTCTTAATCCACTGTCTCAGATCCTTGTTTTAATGCAAATTATTCCCTTGGCAATGCTATTTTTAGGTTTTCATTGGCCTTTGCCATGAAAACCACTCAGAGGGGCAGACTCTCATGGGGTAAGGTAACTGCACCCGAATTGATGTGCAGGAAGGTTTTCTGACCATATCATCTCATTTGATATGCAAAAATCACATTTCTTGTCTTTATAAAATGCAATTGAAAAATCTAGGACCATTGCACAGGTTGGTGCAGTGCTTTGTAAAATCATTTATTTCATAAAATTCCACAAATGTATCAGATAAATTAGCAGGGAAATATGTTAAAATAAAAGGAGTGCTTTCCTAGACATGAACTGAAATAGAATAGTAAAATCAGAATTTTTAATTTATTACAAGTCATATGCTGCAAGTGCCTGCTTTAAAGGCAGTTAATATATGTAAGTTGATGTTATGGTCTTATTCCTGTTTTTACAGGAGGGTTAAACATGCAAACTAGAAATATTTCCTGGAAATATTTCAAATAAACATAAACACATGAAATATGAAGCTATTTGTGGAGGGCTTAGTGAAAATTAAAGGTGAAATTTCTGCCCTGCTGAAGTTGCAAACAACTGAGTGATGTGGAAGAGCCAGAAGAGCCCACAGGGGCACATTTTCCCCTCCTTTTCCACCAATGTGAATCCAGACTGAGCCTGTTGGACTCGGTGTAACAATACTAGTGTGGAACATTTCCAGACACCATCAAGGAGTCGCTGCTGCTGTGAGGACTTGCAGCATCTGCCCAGCAGCAGCTCAGCCCCTGCCTTGCCCCTGGGCCTGGAGTGTGCTCAGCTCTGCAGTGGGGCTCAAATCAAAGCTCTGGCTGCAGAGGAAATGCTGAACAAAGACCCCTCAAAGGCTGGCAGCGTTTCTGACCAGGTTTGCCTTTACACCTGCAGACATCCTGCTGAGTCATTTTCTTAATCACCTCTAAAATTCACAGGGAATTGTAAAAAAGAAGGCCATCAAAACACAAATTTGTCAGAGCAGAGTGTCAGGGAAATGAAAGCAGCCTGAGAAATATAAGCAGACAATTGTTTTTCATGGTTGTCTCTGTTCTGCTGCTGCAGGAAGTTTAAAAATACTTGAAGATGGGATGGGTTGAGGAGAGGTACATTAAAATAGGAAATCATACAGAAAAAGCTTATTTAAAAAGCCAAGGAGGGTTGGCTTTAAGAACAAAATAAAGCAAGGAGAATCTAGGCTTGATTCTGCATCTGTCTGCATTAAAGACCCATCCCTTCTGTTCACTGCAGTCACTCCAGCCATATGCACATGCAAGGCTGAAGATTTTATTATTGTATCCCTATAGGATCTCTTTACATTTTATAGAACGTAAATAGAAATGAAGTGAAATTTATTTTATCAAAGACTTAGGTAATCTTCTTCAGAGTCACTAAGCTTATTAGGCAGGTAAATTTGTCTTGTATTTGGCCAACAAGCTGTTTCAGCAGAGCGGAGTCCCAAGCCCAGCTGGCTGGAAGAGGAGCTGGTCTGTTCAGGAGCCAGCAACCAGATGGGGACCACAGCCAGCTCAGGAATTGCAACATGCACCCTGAAAGGATGTCAAAAGATGGTAAAACCCCTGCCCACTGAGCTCCTGAACACGGGGTTGAATGGCCATCAGTGTTGTGGCTCTGTGCCCCCATATCCCTCACTGGGAGCTGGGGGTTCAATGCTGGGGGAGCAGTGGGAGCTCAGCCTGCTCCTCACTCAGCAAACAGCTCAGCCTGCCAGAGGGGACACATCATTAGGCTACAGAATAAAGAGAAGCAGAGGAAGAAGGGCTCCTGTCACCCAGGGGTGAGCAGAATTCATCAGGCCTCGAGACACCAGCAACAAGCTCAAAAGCAGCAGAGGAAGTCTGAGGCAGATTATTTCTCCCTTTTGTAAGGCAAATGACTAATTATACAAAGCAAGATGGGGGTTTTTTGAAAGAGATTTGAAAGGTATCATGTAATATTGATACAGGAATTGTAGTTAATGCAGGTTTACAAGGCAAGAGGTAAAAGAAAATGTAAATGTAAACACGGTGCTTTCTCCTTATTCTCCCTGTGGCTCTTCCTTTTGTCAGAAAACTGCCTCAATGCAGAAAGTTCCCTGTGAAACACCAAAATTCTTCCAGCTGGAGACAGTTTTAGGCTTCCACAATATGTGCCCAGAAAGGGAAAGAAGACGTTGAGCTTAATCTCACTGAATTTCCATTGTTGGGTATTGTTGCTATTTATTTTAACCATTTTTCTTTCAAAGGAAGAAGAAAAAAATCCCTGTTAGAGGGAGCTGGATCAATACTAAGCAATTCTTTGTCAGGTAAAATAAGAACAATCATTAACCTTGTTGCTCATGAGTGTAATGCAGGCTTCACCCTGTTATTTATAACCTTGGAGCTCTCTTCCTGCTGGATGGGTGCAAAAGAAAGGAGGAGGTTTTTCATGAGATGGTTCAGGTATTTTGGTGATGGGGACACTTCAGTTTGCTTCCTTAGGTGTGCATTTGAGGCTGGATTATGGCTATTATTTATAGGTTCATCCTCTCTGGGAGCAGCACATGAAGATAGTTCATGGCCATCCAGAAGAATATCTATAGAAACAGTTGATGTCATTGTCCACAAAAAAATGAAATTAAACTCAAGTTGTCTGAAATTATTGTAAAGTTTTTAATCTCTGACTAGTGATTGATCTCTCAAAGTTATCAGCAGTTTCAAATTCCAATCAAAATTTATGTGCATGTTATAACTAGATTTGCTGTTACTTGTGCAGCACTAAAGGCTGCAGTTTGAGGTGCAGAAGAGTTTTTAAGCGTGAGATGTTGAAATAATGAGGCAGTATTTATACATTCGTATTTATTTACAAAATATTCTAGCACAAGATCTTTTCCTGTTTCTACACAGCTTTTTTTTTTGTGAGTCCTTTGAACAGGTGTGCCTGTGCACAGGCACGAATCTTTTAATCTGCAGATCCAATTTCTATGAAAGGGACAATGTTGTGCTGCAAGTATGTGCTTTATTTCTTGTTTCCTTTCCCTGCAGTAAGTGGTGCTTCTCAGCTGGACTCTTCTATTCGTCTTTGTTGGCACCACCGAGTGAGAGGATATTGATGCATTCCTAGAAAACTGTTACATTTCTTTTTGCCTTTTGCCTGATCAATGGTATTCCTTAAAACTTGAGTCTGGCCTTCTGAATTTCAGAAAGTTTTGCATTTGCTAAGAGGAATTTTGGCTGTTTTATGGCTTCTCAAAGACTTTGCTGAGTTCTGCAGACTTAATGCTTCACCCTCAGCTCTCCACACCGACTGAAAAACAGTCCCAGCTCATTTGCCTGTACAAAGCTTTAGTGTTCAGTGGATTTTGGTGCTTTTTACTGCTCCTGTTAGTCTCCTGTTGCTTCTTTCATTTGTTGTGTCTGTTAGTGCCCAGATTTACAGCAAGTATTAGTTCATGCACAGAGCTGAGGTGCTGGGTCTGTATCCCAAGCCTCTTCCTTGGCAGAATGGGAGGCAGTAAGAGGCTGGATTTCTAAAAAATCATCTACTTGATTTCTTACAAACTATTGGACCTTTGCTGGTGGTTTGGGTGGAATCAGTTCTGCTTCTGGGAGCACTTTGTCATTTCTGCCAGTACCTGAAGTGGGTTTAGCTTTCACCATGAGGCTGTTTCAAATGGGACCAGGTGATGCAGGAAAGATCTGTCAAACACATCAGCAGCACCAAAACAGACATGTTTTTAATAATCTTGATATCCATGGGAGTACTAAGCTAAGGTACCTGCTCTAATCCTTCCAGCACACATCAAAAAGAAAGAAACTAATAGTAGACAGAGGTGTTTAATCAAACCATCAGCAGAAGCTGCCATGTGGCAGAACCACGAGGTGGTACCTGGCCGTGTTAGTCCTCAAAGAGCCACCTGTAAAGTCTTGTTGGTGCTGTCAAGTGTGTGAGTGATGGGTTGGAGGAAAGCTGCTTCCCTCCTGGCTCCAACAGGGAACCAGTGGCAGCGTGCACAGGGTTGGGGTGTCACACTCAAATTCAAGCTGTGAATCCTTGCACAGGAGCTCTGTGCCTCGGGAGACTGCTCCAGGTTTGGGGGCTGCCTTTCGAGCAGGTTGCTGTGCTTTCCCCCTGCTCCTGCTGAAAATAGGGGACGTTGCAGTGCTCTGATGCTTTCCCTTCGGCTTCGTAGCTGCTTAAAAAGTTGCCTGGGAGCACTGAGAGCGTGTGTGTGAGTAGGGGGCAATTCCAAGGGGAGGGTCTCTAGTAACGAAGCGTTGTATCTGCCAAGCTAGGTGAGAGCTGGGCAGGTTTGTTACGACATAACTACTGGAGAGGGGGGAGGAATTTGTGCCAGACAGAGCGGGGGAAGAGAGAGTGAGAGAGAAGTGGAGTCTGCAGCATCCTGTCGGTGCTATCAGAGACAGGATCTCTGCTTTGGGGTGAACTACCACCTCTGCGCTCCACCACTCCGAGCATCCTGGATCTCCAGCTCGAACGGGAGAGAGAGCCAGCGGCGACAATCATGGCAACGCCGAAAGGGTTTATTTCTTCGCGACCTCTTGTTTCGCTCTCTCCTCAATAATTCACCTGAGGGCTTTTGTTTTCCCCACTCCCCTTTCTCACTCTGTTTTTTGATGTGGAGAGGGGGCTCCGGCCAGCGTGTATTTCGTTCGGCAGCTTTTTGCGGCGTGTTTTAAAGGGCTCGCGAAAGGACCCGGGGAGAGAAAGAAAGAAAAGAGGAAGGAAAAAAAAAAAAAAAGAACGGCACAAAGTGGTGGCGGGGGGAGGAGGAGGAGGCGAAGAGCGGGAGAGCAAAGAAGAGACGGAGGGAAGGAGAAGGCGGCGGAGAGAAGACTTGGAGCGCGGTGCGTGCGGAGCGCGGTGTGCGGTGCGTGCGGAGCGGGCGCGGTGGCCGGAGCGGGGTGCGGACCATGGGCTGGCGGCTGCTGCCCGCCCTGCTGCTCGCCCTGGCGCTGCGCGGCCCCGCCGCCCGGGCGCAGAACGACACGGAGCCCATCGTGCTGGAGGGCAAGTGCCTGGTGGTCTGCGACTCCAACCCGGCCCCCGACGCCAAGGGCTCGTCCTCGTCCCCGCTGGGCATCTCCGTGCGCGCCGCCCACTCCAAGGTCGCCTTCTCGGCCGTGCGGAGCACCAACCACGAGCCCTCCGAGATGAGCAACAAGACGCGCATCATCTACTTCGACCAGGTGAGCGGCGGCGCCCGGGGGTGATCCCCGCGGGCTCGGCGCCTTCCCCGCACACCTCAACAGGCGCCGCCTCTTCCCTTTGAAAGTTGGGGTGCCGCGGGGAGCCCCCGGTGCGGTGGGAGCGGGACGCTGCGGGTCCGCAGCCCGGTTGCTCCCCGGGGCTGGGGCGGATGCGGTTTCCGGGCGGCACCGGCAGCCCCAGGCACAGGGACCGCAGTAAGTTGCGGGGTGATGCGGGGACCGAGCCCCGGGACGTGCCGCGGTCGCAGAGCTCGTTGGGCACCCATGGATGGACATGGCCCAAAGGGGTCTTGGGGACCGCGGTTCTGAGGTGCGAGCAGCCCGTGCCGGTTTTAGTTG
The DNA here is from genome assembly GCA_026770055.1 of Myrmophylax atrothorax. Taxonomy (NCBI): domain Eukaryota; kingdom Metazoa; phylum Chordata; class Aves; order Passeriformes; family Thamnophilidae; genus Myrmophylax; species Myrmophylax atrothorax. The sequence goes on from JAOXXN010000252.1 coordinate 12,702,359, forward strand.
ATTTGCGCAGCCTCTGAGCGCAGAAGGAAGGAGGAATTTCAAGAGAAAATCCGTAAACTTTCCCAGAACGCTCACAGGTCCACCACAGAGCTCCTCTCAGCTCGGCACTGACATTAAGGTGCAGGTCAGCACACATTTTAATAGCAGGATGTCCTCGGGCAAGTCCAGAGTAACTGAGACTGATGGTTACTCTTCTTCCTACACCGTGTTGTAATGAACATTAACTGTTGTGACAACTGGCACCAGGTATGTCACACAGCCTGATGCAGGGAGTGTAAAATTACCATAACCCTGTGGACATTCCTGGAGGCTGTGCCTGGCTGAAAAGAGCCTGAAAATATCACTTAAAAATAAAGCGTAACTAAGTGGAAAGAAAGCAAAATCCAGCCATTACAGAAGATGTGTAGCATATGGATGATGCACTCGTTTAATATGCTCCCCTCTGGTACTTGTCTCTGTTCAATCAACCCCAAATTCTTATTAGTGCTACAAAGCAACTGAAGCAGCAAAGGCTCACAGGCAGCTTTTGCTGGGATGTGCCAGGTATTTCAGTAACTGGCTGTAAATTGGGGAATGAACTGTATCATTTATGTACATCCTCCCTCACAGCTTGGTACTTTGAGGAAGACAGAGTTGGCTTGTCCATGGCTTTTTAGCCAAAAGCCAGATGCCACTCCCTGAAGGAGTATTTTGATGTTCTTTTGGGGGAATGATGAACAAAAATGTCTTTTCTTCATCTCCTCTAAACATGTATAGAAGAAAGGACTTGAAGGTATGACACAGTAGTGAAGTAAGAAATAATTTCCACCCTAGTTTGTTTGTAGTAAAGTTGTAGTATAAATATAGCTAAATATCCATTTTCTGAGTTATTCCAACTTCATTGAGAGAACAATGAATAAACCAACTAAGATGTGGATTCAAAATTTTCTGGGGGGAATGGTTTCTAAAGTTATAATCTGTATTTTTATCTAGCATTTAGTACCTGTATTAATTCCCATGTTCTGGTTTTTTTGTTTGTAGATCCTGGTAAATGTGGGCAATTTTTTCACGTTGGAGTCTGTCTTTGTATCACCAAGAAAAGGAATTTACAGTTTCAATTTTCACGTTATTAAAGTCTATCAGAGTCAAACAATTCAGGTACGTTGATCAAGTGTGATTATAAAATCTTGTACTTAAATTGTTTGGAAGAGAATCTTGACTGAACACAGGAGTGTTTAACATGCTTTCAGTGAAAAATAGCTGAGTTTACAGCAACCTGTGGCGTAGGCTTCCTGCAGCAGAGTGAATTAATTTCAGCTGAATAGCTGAGATAATCAGGATCCTCACCTAAGATAAATTGCCACAGCTTCACTTCTCTCCCATAGAACTGAGTATCTGGGATGATAGAAAGTGTTCAATAGAACAAATAGTCCAAGAGTAAAAGAGAGCTCTGAATTTCAGTAAATTGCAGAAATACTATTGAAGCGCCATATTTTGCTCCAGGTTGAAGTCACTGTGTGGAACACAGGAGTTCTGGGTGCCCACACCAGATGTGACAGCTTTTGTACCATTCTGACCTGTCTGGCAGCTCCTGGTGCCAGGGAGCTGGTGCTGCCCTCAGTCTGCTGTGGGCCCAGGTTTGTCAGTGTGGTCTGCTTGTTCTGTAACCACACCAAAATGCTGTGTCTCTCTAGGAACCTTTATAGCAGTTTAAAGGGATTTTTCACCATATAATGTATAAAAGATGTGCCATATATTAGGAAAAAAGGAGTAATTTTGCACTTTTTTCTGTAGCTTAATAGCTGCCTAATTAAATATAAAAATGTACTAGCTTAGAGGAAAAGCCTCTAAGTTCCTGAACATCCCCTTTCTGAGCCAACAGCCAATTCCTTGAAGCACTTTCCTTAATATTTATGCCAGGTCATGCATTTTCGGTGTCATACATCCTGGCTTTGTAGCTCTGGAATAACATCTGTGGCTTCCTTTGTTTCCACCCATGAGACCACCAGACTCATAGAAGTATCTGGTGCTTTTCCCTGCTCTCTCTTGCTCCTGGGTATGGTTTTCAGTGTGCAAGGCTGAGATGAAATGGATTTCAGCAGGAGGAGTGATCAGACATTTCTTTGTGGCAGCTCTGGCTCCTGGGAAAAGTGTAAATGGTGAGAGGGCAGAGAGCTGGTGCAGGACAGTCACACTCCTGGTGGAATTTGCCTTCAGTTTACAGTGTGAACCCCTAATTTAATCCAGATCAATGGCAAAAGCCTTAAGTGAAATATTCACCTCATGAAAATCTCTATAATGAGCTTATAAGCTGTTTAATGTGCTCCAACTTTGTTCTTTTTGCACTCTTAAAATGCTGAAGGTGGAAATGGCCTTCAAAAACTCTGTGTCAGCCACTTCACTGGATTTAAAATACATATTGCCAAGGAAGATGCCAAGGCTTGATTTCTGGAAGTCCAGCACAGACTTTGGTGTTTCACTTACCAGAGACTCAAACCTGGGAGTCTGGGGCTCATGACAGGGAATGTTCCAGCCTGTGATATGGCCTGAAATATTTCATAGATCAGGAGTTTCTAAAGGGGTAGAAGTTTTGGCATAGTTAACATGGGGCCATCTGGGGCAAACCTGCTATGTGTCTTCTGCGGTGATTAAAATTGCTGTAGAATGATCTGCAGGGGAGCCCAACCCTGAGAGATGGTACACAGGGAGTGGGATAAACCAAAACCAAGCATTGAGAACCAAGCCAACCCTTGATGCCCCTTTTTTTCTGTGTGTTTGGTAACCAGACAGGAGAACCAGAAGGCAGTGGAACACATTGGCTTGAGGCTCATGCAAACTGAAACACCACTAAATCACCTCAAGGCTTCCCACACAATTGATATTACTGTGATCCTGGAACATCTGTTAGTGCCATTAAATATCATTAAACTGCAATTTGTACCCTGGGGACATCTGATTAAGTGGATTTCCCAGACAGGTGAATCCTAAATAAGGGCCACATTCTGTTGCCCTGACTTATGCTGAGAACTAATTTATTCCGTGGTGACTCCCATTAAAATTAATAGGAGTATTTGCAAGGCCAGCAGACTCCATATGAATAAGCATTTCACAGTTCACCCCTGTGTGGCTGCATTATAGCTGCCTAAAAAGAAGAAGCAGAGGAAAGCTAATAGTTTGCCGTGGGGGAAATGAAAAATGCCAGATCTGTCCAATCCCCCAGCCCTGCCCATCTTTATTTATGGAGGGTCTGTGGTTTTGCTTTCACAGCAGAGGCTGTGCTGACTTTCAGAAGGGTTTGCAGAAAAACAGGAAGTATCAAAACACAGAGCTGTGGTTTATAAAGCTAAAGGTTGGTTCTAGACTTTAAAACTCAGCTGCCATCAGTGATGGGAGAGAGACAGATTTTGCCCCCAGGGAAGTGTGAGCTCCCAGCCCACTGCGGTGTCTCTGACACCTCATGACGTGCCTGTTCACATCTCTGGGTGCCCAGGTTTCTTGAAAATGTCTTTTTTTTTTTGCTCCTGAATGAGTAAATTATGGGCAAAGTGATGCAAATTGAGGTGATACGTCCCATGGGATATCCAGCCCTTGGAACATCAATGCACTTGTACACATCAAGCAAATGCAATTATCAGTTTGAAACAACCCAAAAAGCAGTGAGGACTGGGAGCTTAGCAGAGCTCCTACTATGTAGTTAGTATTATGGGATAGTTCCTGATGTTTTTCTGTTAACTGGAGCTTTTCAGTGGTTTTCCCTTGCAGGTTAATTTGATGCTGAACGGAAAGCCAGTCATTTCTGCTTTTGCTGGGGACAAGGATGTCACACGTGAAGCTGCCACTAATGGAGTCCTGCTCTTCCTGGACAAGGAGGACAAGGTCTACCTGAAACTGGAGAAAGGTAATCTGGTCGGTGGATGGCAGTATTCCACATTTTCTGGCTTTCTGGTCTTTCCCCTGTAAAGTCAGTTTTCCTGTGACATTCATCCAGGTGTGGACTCATCCTCGCCTCTGTCACATGAAGATCATTTTATCATCACAGGATTGATGTTTCCTTATTGGTTTTTCATGGGTGACTGTGGATTCTCTCTATGGATTTTGGCCCCATCTGAACTACTCAGAAGTTTCACAGAATTTCCTCTGTTTAAATACAATATATTTGGACTGAGACTAAAGCAGACAATAAATATCTATGCTTAATGTTACAGTCTAAACTGCCTGCAAGATTTATTCCAATCACATTCTCTGGACTTACTGGATTCATGGGAGAAGCGGATTTTATTTAATGATGAAAAGACTGGCAACCAGGTCTTTAATTTAGGAGAGCTGGAGTTCAGACTTCAATCAAGAGTTAGTGTGTTGCTGCCAAAGAACTGTCTATTGATATATTGGTCATACATGTTTTTGTCACTGGGACTTTGCCATGATCTGTTCCATTGTCTTGAGAAAGGTAATTATTCTTGATAAGTGGTTGACTTTAATTCTCCTCTGTGTGTTGTGTGTTGGATGGTCCACCCAGATATTTAAGCTCTGTCACTGGTCACATCAAGTCTAGCCCATGTCAAGCTAAAGGGTTGTGGATGTATTTTAGTTGGATATGAAAGATATTCCTCTTTTCCAAGTGGTGATTTCTAAAAAGAATAGCAGATTATAACCATTCAGACAAAACTAACCAGGGTTAAAGGTTCAGGCACAAGTTTGCAAAACAGCTTTGCCCTGCAGGAAAACTCACACTTGTTCTTCAATTTCAATTAACATGATTGAGAATAACTGCTTTATTACAGTCCTGAGGGATTCCTTCCTCAGCCACAACCACTTTGCTAGTTGGAGATGAGATCCCCCTTGTTTGTATTCGTGTGTATTTTTCAAACCTTCTGTTGTGCTAAAGGTATCATCTGGTTTGGCCTTAACTCCACAACTGTATATAATTTTAGATCATATGTTTAACAAATATTAAATCCAAATAGCTGGTACCTAACTTGGTACAAAAGCTTTTCAGCTTTTTGTACAGGTTGTATGAATTCATAAAGTTATTTATTATATCATTGTTACATAATAAAGATTAATATATGTTAGCTGAATTTTTGACCTTTGGATTTTGGAAGTCGCTTCATGCTATTTTTTATTGGATATAATTATTATATGCAAAATGTAAGCTTTTGGGATTCACAGGAACTGTCCTGGGAGGCAGGAAAACTGCCTTCAGTTAGTCTGGCAGAATCCTAGAGGTAATCAGAGTGACCTACAAATAACCTATGCATTTTATTAAAAACAAACAAACAAACAAACAAGTTTAGGCAGAAATCCTGGCCTCGTTGAAGTTGGTGTTAAGAATCACATTGATTCCAAAGAATTTTGGATTAAACCTTTGCTTTAGGTTTTGCCATCAGCATTGAACTCCAGTGCCATCAAATTGAATATTAAATAAAATGAGCTTCCCAGGAGTTTCTAATGAAACCTTCATCCCTTGTGCCCAAAACAGACACTGAATTGATGGATCTTTGTGCCTTGCATGTCACGAAGGATGTGGTTCTGAATTAAAAAACACTGTGTACTTGAAAATGTTTCTGGATGGAAGCACTTACAGCAACCTGGGACCTTCCCTAAGAGCCAGTTCAGGCTGGGATTTGCTGCTTTGGGTGACCTGGTTGCAATTTGTTCCCTTGTTAGTCAGTGTTGAGTTTGCTCAAACTGCTGTAAATGGGTATTTCATTGATTTGAAGTCAGTTGGTTGGTTGATGCTCCTGATCCAAATGCCAGGGAATCAGTGGCACAACGTTGTGCCCAAATTCCATGTTCAATCATTCCAGGATTATTCTGGCAATTTCAGGAGGATAGGTGGACACATTCCCCCTGTGAGATAAGTCAGATGAAGAGGTGATTTATGAGACACAATATTGAACGCTGCAGTTTGGGAGGAAGTGGAAGGACATGGCAATGAATGATGAGCAATGACTTACATAGCTGAAAAGTATTAAAAAGTTATTATGACCAATCAAAATGTGTCACTGCTGTACCCCCAAAATGTGTGTGTATATATGTGTATCTCTGAGAACCCGTGGGACTGCAGCACATGGTATGCATGATGTTATAAAGAGGTTATTTGTCGTAAGAGCTTCTTTCAGAGGGGAACATCAATATTTTGTGTAAGATCGGTGAAATCTGAAATCACACCCATTGAAATATATGTAATGTAAAAGACACGTTGCTGCACAGACAGGAGAAAAATGGCATTAAAGGTGTCAGAATACTTTCAGAATGATCAAATGTATTTAAGTTCTTTAATTTGTAAACATATGATCTTTGAAACAGCCTTCCTGAACTCTCTTAATACAGTGTTGGTTCCCCCTTGGCAAAACCCTTCTGGTCACTTCAGTCATTAACAATTATTTAAACTTTAGCATGAGAGACTGGAAAGGTACTCTCTTAAGGAAATATCCTACATTTTTGCCATCTGCTTTTAAAATCTTCATTTTGCTGTTTAAGGAGAAGTTTCCCTGTGAGGCAGCCCTGCCCCTGTCCCACAGTACTGAGCCCTTGGGCACGGGCAGGGCTCTCAGCTCACACTGAAGTGTTTAAATTAGGCCAGACTAAGGGGTTTGGGCTACAACTTGAGCTACTCTGCAGGTCTTGCACTCAGTTTTGTTGTGTTGCCCACAGCAGTTGTGTCAGGAGGAGCTGCTCCTGCAAGAGAGGGATGAACCGGGTTTAGAAGATCCCATTTCCCTTCTCTCCCCTCATTCCTTTTCCTTCTGCCTTCCCATGTCACTTTTACAGCAGTTTTGTTGCTCAGCAGCAACACTCAGGAGACACTTCACATTTGAAAGGGTGTTTTGGAGCAGAGGTTTGATTTTTTTACAGGATTTAACCCTGCATTGAGCTGCACTGCAAAGGTTAGAGCTGCCTTGGCCATCCTGTTCAGTTCCATGAGTGATCCTTTGTGATGATCCTGGCCAGGGCAGAATTCCTGGATGAGGATCCACACCCACAGCCCTGAGCATAAACCCACTGTCAGGGAACTTTGCAGCTTCCATAGGATCAGGTGCAAGAAAACTTTATAGTTACATGTGGTGAGGACAAAAGAAAGAAGTTACTTACTGAGAATAGCAGGTAGATTGTCATTCTCTGTGGTCTTACAAACTAGATCAGTATTTTTAATTTTGAGCTGGTTTATTTCTATTTTATCCCTATTATACTGTTAAACTAAGGGAAAAACCCCCTCTATATTTTCCTTTCTTTCCCTCCTCAGTGATGTAAATACTGTTGGTAGAGCCAGTTCTCTTTGGTGTCCCAGGTCCACCCAGTGCAGAAACCTGCCCTGAGCTGTGGAATCCCACGTGCCATGAAGAGCTGAGGCTGCACATGCCAAATTCCTGCAGAGCCAAAAGAGATACTGTTCAAAAGAGACTGGGAGCAGAAGTGTTTTTGGAAAAGGCACTGAGGTAACTTTGAAATTTTCACAAGCTGTTTTGCCTCTACATAAAAAGGAAAAACTAACTTTGAAGCACAGAGAAGGAAAAAATCCTCCCTCTTTTTTTTTTTCTTAAGCAACATTTTGTATTCATTTTGTGTTACATCATTTTCTAGTAGTATCTGAACGTTTTCTGAATGTTAGTTAAATAACTTTGGCCAGATCATGGCACAGTAAGTATTGACACCTGTGTTACTGCTGAGAAAATGGAGACAGGTGTGGGAAATGACCATTCCCAAGGTGTCAACACATCCAATGGTTCTGTTCCATTTTCTGGATCAATCCTTTTTCTCATATGGGGCATGTTTTTAAAGCAAGGGATGTTTTGTTAGTAAATGGCACTCTGCTGTATTTCCCCTTCTGTTTTATATCTCAATAATATTCCTGGAAGGATGAATGCACTGAAACAGTTTTAAATGCCCTGAGGATTTCACAATTAACTCTTTTTTTGAGCCCCCAAAGCAACACAGCTGCACACACAGTATTTTTACAAGCAGGGTTTAGAGAGATTAATGCAAAAAGCTGTAAGTCATAACCACAACAAGGAAGGCAAACCATTAACATGAAATACGGGCTGAAGCAGAGAAAGAGATAAATGTTCTGCTCCTCTTAGAAGGGGTTCTGAGCTGGTAACATGTCTTAGTTTAGCAATTAATTGCCCTTCATGTTGCAAGAGCTCTTTATAATATTCAAACTCTTTGTCTTCTAAAAAAAAAATTAACCAGCTGATTCAGTGCAAAGAAATGAAGATTCCCAGTGACAGAATTTACTGACTGGCACATGCCATGACAACATATGTTTTGTGCTCTTGCTCTCCTAGGCAGAAAAGGCTCCTTTGAGAAAAGAAATTGTCTTAGACACTGAGCTAAAGTTATTTATCTGTTGCTGGTTAGGAATGGTGAGGGAAAAAAACACCCTTTCCTACCCTAGAGCACCAAAGGAATGCACAGAGAGAATAATGATAAAATCAGACCCTGTTATATAACTGATGATGAGGATAATGGGAAAGTGGCTGGAATAGTCTGTTCAGTGAGAGCTGCGATCTGAGACATGTGATGGGAGGCATCACTATTTTAATCTTCACACTTTGAGGGAAGGGAAAAAGCCAGTTGCAGCATTTTTAACAGCTCCTTTTCCTTTTTTCTTTTTAATTTTTGCCCCCCTATTTTCCTTCTGCCTTGTGGTTCTGCTTGGCTGCAAAGGAAAGATGTAAGAGAAGTTCCTTTCTGAAGAGGGATGGGGGAGGTTGTTTTTTTATTTTTGGTGTGTGTGGAAAACCCAAGGAGGAGAGTGGGGGTAAAATAACAAACTTCACCTAAATACATTCCTGACCCAGCATCCAGTTCAGTGAATTATCTACATATGTCCTGCTGATATACTTTTCTACAATGCATGATTCTGACCTATTCTGTCACAGCTCCCATTTGTAATCTGATGGCTTTTGGTCCTGCTGGAGGAAATTGGATGCAGATGGTGGTGCAGGGCACTGGAGATGATCAAAGAAAACAGCTTTATCCCTGTATGTGTGGCTGGAGTTACTCCTGCCTCATCCCTGGGGCCCTTTGGTGCGCGTGGCTGAACGTTGGCAGACCTGAAATCCAGCTGAGAGTGTGGATATGCTGGAATTGCTGCTGGCACAGGAAAGTGCTGTATCCTGACCTCAGTGGGAGGAGGTTTCCATGTGCTGCACAGCCCTGCTGCTGGAAGGAGGGAGATCTCCACAGGCAGAGCGACCACATGGAGGGTCTGTATTGACCCCAGTGTTGGGGACCTCTGTAGAAGTCTGGGAGCAGACCTGCAACCTGCAGTTGGCTGTCCTGGAATTCCACTCAGCTTCAACATCAGTGTTTGGGGTCTTATTTTATCCCTTTCTTTGTAAGCAGAGGTCTATTTGCAGTGGAAATGTGGGATTCTAGGACAAAGGCCTTTTTAAAAGAACACTGTCTGAAAATAAATGTGAGGAACAGCACAGAGCCAGGCTCAGTGTCTCTGCAGTGGAAGCCACACAGCTGAGCAGCAAAAGGAATTAAAATAAAGCTGTGTCTGGGCTCTGCTACACAACTAAATGTAAAGAGGCCAAATTGATTCTGGCCTCTCTGCCATGTACCTGCAAAGCAGCTCAGGAGCTTAAGACAACAGGGGAAGAGCTCATTGTTCCACCTCTTCCCACGGCCCAGGGGTAGGAACAGCTGCAGGGCAGCATTTGCACAAGAGGACAGTTCGTGCCAATGTCAGGGCATTTTCCTGGCACACTAGGGCTCCTCAAATTTTGGGGAAAGGGGCAGTCAAAAATTGGGGAAAGGGGCACTCAAATTTTGGGGAGACGCACTCAAAAGTTGGGGAAATGGGCAGTCAAAATTTACTGGAGGGGCATTTCAAGTTTGGGGAGGGGCACTCAAAAACTGGGGAAAGGGGCTCTCAAATTTTGGGGAGGGGCACTCAAAAATTGGGCAATTTGCCCTATTACCGTAATTACGGACACTACCGTAATTACCCTTATTACCGTAATTACCCATTTCCCAGGTGTGGCAAGGGGACAATCTGCAGAGAAGTGATGCCCGTCCAGATGAGTGGAACAATCACCCCAGCATGGTATGGAATAATCCCCCAGCCTCTCCTGGTGCTCCTCTCAGCTGTTGGAGGGTTCTGCTGAAGGTACTGACCTGCCTGCCCCTGTTCTGGGCGATGTGCAACAGGGACATCCTCACTTCCCACTGTCAGTGACACTGGGAACATGTTGGTTAAACAGTGAATAAATCAGTAACTGTTTAAGCAGTGCAGTTGTGCAACTTCAGGGATGCTTAGAAGCTTAATTTTTTTCTCTATAGTAAATCTGAGTTCAAGGTGTTCAAAAGGCATTGTTAGATTTCCTCCCCCCCCTATTTTCTTCTGGAAAGCTCAGCTAAGGAATTTGGTTTTCATGGTGCCCCTTAGGGTCTCCACAAAGTAATAAGTCAGCATCATTTTCTAGCTGCAGTTGATAACATTTATTGCTAATTCTTTAAACCCTTCTTTAAAAGAAAACAAGTCTGCAACCTGCATTGCACCCACAGGAATAATCTTTCTTTTCCTCAGTTTGGTAATTCAATTGTGACTTGTAAACTTGTGCAGTTGTAGCAAAAAACTATACAGTCAACTCTAATCTATCTTGAGGAAAGTAAAAAGTGCTTACCAGCACTGGTGTAGTAAATCCTGGCTGCTTTATTAAATAAATGTAGAATTTCTCTCAGAAGCCTCAAGGAAGAAGAGTTTCAAAGTATCTGGACAATTTAGCACATTTTGGAGCTGAATAAAGATTGATTGAATTTTGGAGTGAGATTTAAACTGATGATATATCAAATCCAACCTAAATTAGCTTGAAAAGTATAGTTTATTGATGTCTTGAATGGTGAAAGACGGACCAGCGTACTGGGGAAATTCTGGAGTATCCTCATCTTTCTGGTACTGGCAAAAGAAAGACTCTCAAAGAGATCCCAAGGCTATTTATAATTGTAAGTCAGACCTCGAAGAGTCTTTCCATAATCACCACACACATAAGCAGGACAAGATCAGCTGACAGTTAAGCACAAGTGTAATGTGAAAATCTGAAGGGATTTCATGGATTTGGGGGCACTTGCTTCCATGGCTGAAGTTCTGTGGCTGCTTAATTCTTTGTAGTACCAACAGAAGAGATTTTAAGACTGGAGATTCTTGTTAGTTACAGGAGTTCAAGCCAGAAATGAGGACCTCAAATGAAACAGCATCAAATCACCTTAACTTAAGGCCAGCCTCTAAATTCAAATCTCACATCTGCAGGAGATGTAATGAAATAAGTCCCACCCTTTAAAAAGTGACAGTTCAAAGGCAATGCAAAATCTAACACACCAACAGCGCATTTTCTCTCTCTTTGAAGCTGGAGAATTTTGGAATTGGTCACAGAGGAAGTGAGCACCAGACAGCAAAGAGATGTTTCTTTGCTTCCAGCTCTCTTCCAGCTACTATTTAATAAAAATATTACAGAATTCAACAGTGCAGTTTAGCAGAGTTTTCCTGAGCTCTGTGCTCATTACTGTGTTTCCGTAGGCTCCAGAAATGCCTGTGAGCCACTGAAATACATTCATACACTAAGTGAGCCTCAGGGCTCAAAGTGCTTAAAACCTGGGTCTAGTTCAGCCCAAATTTGCCCACAGTTTGGAGACTGATGGCCACAAAGGGGAGGTGGAAAAGGTTCAAGTAGAGACCTGAGGGACACACTCACTCTCACCTCGGGTACTTAATTTGCAATCCTTGGGGGCATTTTTGGCTATAAAAGGAGAAAAACTGACTGCAGAGTCTGGGATTTCAAATACAGTGAGCTAAAATGTGTATATGAGGTGACAAGAACCTCTGCTGTTATTTCTTTTTTGTTGGAATACAGCCTCAAGCACACAAAAATAAGAAAACTTATGCTTTATTGCAGTGGTCTGGCCAGAACTGAACTACTCAACAGGTGGTAAGTGGCCAACAGATCCTTAAACTACAAAGTTCTTACCTGACATAAGAAGCTCCCTTCAGAAAGTGGTTTGAATTGCAGAGTGATGGGAGAAGAGACTTCTAAGATGCAGTCTTGAATCTCAGATTTCTAGGGATGTAGGAGCTGAACTCAATACACAGAGACCTAATTTACCCCTGAGATTTTAGTAAAGGTCACATCCAAATGCAAAATGGAATTACTTCTAGAGAAGTTGTGGGAGAAAACCATACATGTTTCATACTGGGCCTTGACTCTGTGGGAATTTTCTGTTTAGAGGTAAAACAACCTCAGACAAAAGGAGATGGATGTAGCTGATCAACCCTTTCAAATGCAGGATGTATTTGCAAATACAGGGGATGGTTCACCAGAATTGAACTTGCTGACCTGTGAACTGGGCCAGCTCTGCCTGTTTCCACTTTCCTTTGGACATGGTTAAAATTGTTTTACTCCCTTTATTGAGACTGAGACTAAATCCTTTCATTCACTGGGACTGCAGTTGCTCGGGAAAAGTGTGAGATGCTTTCTATTGAATTTGGGTCTGAAACCTGTACAGACTCAGCTCATCCCTAACCTGGAGCTGAACTGTATATCCTTTCTCCAAACTGAGACTTGATGACATTTCAGCATCATAGATATGATCTTTCCTTGATGAGAAGGATTGCAGAGCTGCACAATGGAATCCAAATTAACTGGCTTAAAAACATGGATACACAGAAGTGTCTTCTAATGGGGCATTCCTGTCCAGGGGTCTGGCCCTTCCCGTGCATGGTGATAACAAAGCTGATACAACCACAACTTAGAGAGGCTTCACCTCAAGGAACTCAGCTGATAATTCTTCATTCTGTAACACAAAGAGAGCACAGGAGCAAAACTAGTCCTAACTGTTAACAAAGATGTATCAAGGCACTGATGAGCTCAGCATTCCCCCCACATGAAGTTCTACTCACTGCCTTCTGCCAAGGTTTTCTGAACGTGTTGTGCAGGCACAGGGCATACATTCTTAAATAAACAGCAGATTCATGTGATCCTCTTCAGCCTATTTGCTAAGGCCATCCTCCTTCAGATCTGCACACTGAGGAAGGAGTGGGGATAAAGGGTAGAAGGCAGAGTGTGATGTGCAGGGCAGGAAAGCAGGTACAGAAGATTGGAATCCTCCTCATTTCCCTATTTCCATCAGCTCAGTGTGTTCAACAACCAAAGCCAAACCATAGGTTTGAGCTCTTGTTTTGGTTCTGTTTGAGCTCATCTGGCAGAGCTGTGGCCACCACAGGCCTGACAGGAACTGAGGCTGAGGCAGCTTGGGAATGACCCCCTGATTCCTGAGAATAGGCAGTTTGTTATTTGAGAGGGATTGGAAGTGCTTGAGGACTGTGAAGAGGGAGAGATCACAAGGAAAGGCAGTGCTGATACAGTATTAGGAAAAATATCCTACTGCTAACAGAAATCTCAGTGTTGGATCACACTCTGCCTGCAGCCCAGATCTGAACAGGCACACTGAAGGTCAAAATAAGAGACTGAAAGTAGAAAAATAACATTTCAGGGTAAGCTGCTAAAAACCTTTATCAAGAGCAGCTCGAGGTCGTTCCAATAAAAACCTCTGGTGGAATCCAGATGGCTGGAAATCTTCAAGCTGGTGTTTGAAAAATGCCAGCCAGTGAGAATCTGGAAATCAGAGTCCTTTGGAAGTCATTTGTTAAATGTTGAAGTTCTCACCCACCTTCTCCCCATCCTCACCCATGGGGCGACTGCGTCAGGTCTTTAGGATTCAGCCCCGTTTGAAGCTGCAGCCTGTCTCCATTTGGGTAAAAATAACCCAACTTATTGTCTTTTATGAAGCAGCAACATCTGGCAGAAGAGGCAGCAGAGTGTGTTATGCTGCAATTTTCTCACGTGGGCTGTCCCAGCCTTCCCCGAGCCTCAGAGAAGTTTGTTAACACTTCAAGTGCCCTGAACCCCTGCGAGACCTTCCTGAGCTGGGACCAGCCCCTCCCTGCAGCTGCCCAGTAACACTGAATTGCTTCAGAACTCAGAACCAAATGGCTTTGATTGAACTGCTTTAGAAAAGAAGACTTTGCGAAGTGCAAAAGCCTGACTTGCTTTTTGCAGCGTTTGCTGCACTTTTTACATTCCAAGTTAAAAGCTCTTCTGACAAACGCAAACGAAACGTGTTTGCCACGCTGTGATCTCAGTCCTCAGATACCTCAATCCTGGAATGTGTCATCAATTTTGACTCAAGGCTAAGTTTGCCTCATTCTGGTTTTAATGAAAATTTAAGAATGGAAGGAAAATATAATCCTGATGCTTAATTATGGCATAAGCCTAATCGAGTTTATGCGTAACAGAAATGTCAAGGTTTGTACATTTTCTGTTGGGAGTCCTCACTTCTAAGCAATGCAATTAACTATGCTTGAACATCCTAGAGATTTATGGCTTCAGATAAAAGCATTCTGAGCACCTTCTTTACTATTATTTCTGGAACAAAAACAGTGTAAAATAAAGATAATTGAAGTATCTCTGACAGACAGGTTGGTTTTTTTAAGGAACTGTGTGTTTTTAACAAAGAGCCTCCTTAAAGAAATTTATGAGTAACTACTTTGCATACAAAATTTTGGTTTATGTCAGCCTAAGTCATAATTTACTTTATTCTGTGCCTTTAAATATACCATTTTGCATTTAGATCGGTGATCTGGTTGCCAGTTTAATTATCCAGTGTCAGCTTCGGTAAGACTGATAAAACTATTAAAACAGAAATTCAGGGCTGGGCTGGAATGGTGCTACTAAAATGGAGAAACAGCCCTTCGGTTCTGGCAGCAAAAGTGGCACAGCTGAATTTCCTCCAGTGTGGAAGGAGTTTGGGGCCATGTGAACACACAGAGAGCTGAATCTCAGGGCTGTGCCTGAGGGAACTGCACTGAACTGCCTATTTTACTGTCATTAGGATGCTGACACTAATTTGATTGACTGCTGTATGCATCTCGTGGAAGGGGTAAAAAAAAATCCATTAAACCTTTACACTTAAATAAAAGCCCCCAACAAATTGCTTTGCTCACAGAGCTGTTTGCATGAGAAAGGACATAAGGAGCTTTCTCAAACTCGTGGCATCTGTTTTCTTGATAAAATGTGTAATTCCCTGCTACTCATTGTATATTTTCATCTGACTGTAAGAAACTCAGCCTGATTTCTCTCAGGTTGATTTTAAGACAATGTGTTTTTCCAACAGCCAGATGTAGTAATAGTGTCTCATGGAGCAGCTTTTGTTTGGTTTAATCAATGAAATTGATTTCCCTTTAAATATAAAGATTGCACAGTTCAACACTGGATGCAATGATATTATTTTAGAGATGAAGTGGCTGCCTGGTTTGTTAAGGTCTCCTCTCAATAAATCCCATTTTGTTTAATAATTTTGTTTAGAATGAATCTTCAAGAATTAGGTGGGTTTGATCCTTAATAGTGAACATTTTATTATATGTTACAAAGGTTTTATCAGTGTTCAAGCCCTCTATATACATTCTGGATTATTTTTTCTAATGGATGTTTGTTTAAGTAAAATACCACTGTAGAGATTTATTTTCTGTGCCAGCAGCAAGTCCTGATCTTCACCTCTTTACCCAAAGTGATTTAGGGTTATGGAATCGGGCTCATTTCTCTGTGTATAAAGAAAGATATTGGCATGAGGAGTGTGGCTCCTGCCAGGCCAGGCTGGACCAGGAGGGGATGTTTCTTTCTGTTGTAGAGTTCTTTAATTTTTTGTTGGCTCTATTTCATAAAAACCAAGATCTGGAGTCTGTGCTTCTTTGGACTTGCTTCTCCTATTCTTTTAAAATATTCCTTCTTTTCTCCTTTCCATTCTTGAGGGATTGACAAAGAACAAGATGTAGGTTCTTACCTAAGAACAATTCAGAGTTTCTCCTTGCCCACTTTTCTGAGTCTTTCCCTTGAAAATGTTGGAGGAAAAGGTCTAAAGGAAGCAAGCTCCAAAAAAGTCCAGACCTGTCCTCTTACTGTCTGTTCAGTGTTGCCATTCAGAGTACTTAAAAATATTAATAAGTAAGAATGCCTTCTGATCCACCCAATTTCTCATCCCTTTCTTGCTTTCCACCAAGTTTTTTCTGCAGTAAAAGAAGCCAAAAATGAGAAAATTATCTTTACGCTCTGCCTGTTTCACTTTGTTCCAACTTTCTTGAAAAGAATTGAGGAAATCTTGGACAGTGGGAGTGATGAAGGGACTCTGTTCCCCAAATAACTGCCCATTTCCTCTGGAGGAAATTGCAAGGCCCCCAGTTTTTATTTCCAATTCTGAGGCTGGAATCCAGCTGAAAGAAGAACGGCTCTTTCCTGCTGGACCGAAACTGCTGAGAAACCTTTAATGGGAAATTTCTGAATGGATTTTGAGCACCAAAAAAACCAGATAAGAAGGGGAAGGCGAAGTATTTGACTGTCTGAAGTGTTGGAGCCTGATCTTTTTATCCTCTCTGCAAAGACAGGCTGATGCCTCCTGGGGTGAGGGGTCTCTGTTTCTCTCACTGCTCCATGTGCTGCTTTTCCCTGAACACAGAGGGCTGGAAAGCTGGGGAGGCTCCTTCTTAAAAACATTCATATTTATTAAATGCAATTAATGCTTTCACATGCTGTTCACATCTAATAGAAAAGTATTGCCACAGTATGTGAGATGCATCTATTTAGAGCAGCCAAAAATATCCCAATTTCTTTCTCAGCTACTCAACAGAGCACCAGAAAAAAGGAGTTCAAAGAAACCAAAAGGCCACTTGAATGAATCTCTCCTTCACAAAGGAATGAGTTAACAGGAACCAGGGACACGAAATCCTTGCTCTGGTGCTTTGCAAAGGGGTAAAATTCATGACAGGACAATTAAGGAAAACAACTTGAACTAATACATAATGAATTATTGCTACATGTCATGGAACATTCAAACTCCAAATGATACTTCTAACATAAAGAAACCCAAATTAACCAAAAACATCTGTTTCTGATGGAGCAAGATACTAAAAAAAAAATATCACCACAGCATGAATTGCTGCCTATTTTTCTGGAGATAAGACAACAGTTCCACAGGTTGTCACCCTTTCCCTTGGAGATACTTGGCTTTGCTCCACAAGCTTCCTCCCAGTGCCTTTGCTCCAGGCTGTCCTACATAGAGCTGATTGCACTCATCTGAGAATCACTAAAAAAAGCTGTCAGAAGACACCAAGTAGGAGTTGGGAATGTTATCTCTGCATGCTCCATGGGCTGGGAATATCTCGGAGTGGGACCGGGAGCTGAGGGCTCAGCCCAGTGCCCACAGCACGGGCACAGGGCAGTGGCACATCCTCATGGCAACACTTCCACTTCCACCTGGCTCCCCTCATGCTGTTCTGCCTGTTTGCCAGGCATTCAGGGAAGCTAACTGGATTTTCTCCCACCTGGGAATATTCACTTCTGTACAGTCTCAGGAAAGAGCAAGATCCCAGGGCTCAGTGTTTTAATTCTCAGTTCATCCTTGTGGCTTCATGCCCTTCCACTTTGTCCTGAGACCTCAAAATTGCCTTTCCAACACATCACAGCCCATTAGTGTTGTCTCTATAGCACATCTTTGATATCCTATACTGCAAAAAGAGTCAGCTGCTCTGCATTTGACACCTGAATTGCATTAAGAAAGGAAAATCATTATAAAATGAATATGGTGAGACTCCAGTGCTCTGGATTATTCCCCACTGAAGGCTGTCCAAGTGCCACTGAAGCCAAGGAGGCAGAAAGGACATCAGAAATGCCATAAAGGAATTTTTTTCCCCATAGTCACAGTGCTGGATATAAATAAATTCTTATTTACTTTGTTGAGTGCCACAATTAGTGTAAATCAAAGTGTTTCTGACTGCATTTTATACTGTAAATGATTGGGTAATTAACCTCAGTGCACCCTGCTCAGAACCTCCAGCTTTCCAACACAGCTGAGAACATCCTTCAAATGCAACAATACTTGTGACTGCATCACTGCTTAATTATAAGTAAACTGAGCCTCTAATGCAGTCTGAGGGATTTGGGTGGTGCTAATGGACAGTGTGCAAGAGGAAGAGAGAAATAGAGAGAATGAAATGATAATTCTCCAGAGCAGAAGGACAAAGATTTATATCACAAGGATGCAAATAAAACAGTATCCAACCAAAGGATGATTTACTTGCAAACTGTTTCATTTTATTACAATTTTTGTCTTCCACAAGGGATTGTGTTTGTTTTTTTTCACAACCAAAAGTGGTTTATGCTTATAAAAGGATAATAAATGAATAAACCAGATTACCTATAAATAGAATTGATACTGTTGGAATTATATCAAGGCTGCCCATTTCTGTTTTTATGGGAGAAATGGATCCAAACAATGGGAGGGACCATAAAACCAAACCTGGTGGCTTTACTTGTATTTTCACAGAGAAGTGGGATCAGCTTGAAGGCTCCACGGAGGTTCCTGCCTCCAACAGATGGAGTTTGCACAAAGCAACTGGAACTGCTTAGACTTCCCACAGAGTGGTGATGTATCCCTGGGAGCTCTAAACATTTTCCAGCGGAGAACACCAGCTGTGTTCAACAGGAGAAAGACAATATTGATTCTAACTACTGGATCATGTAGATACAGGTAGTGAAATATTGTGCTCTGTATTTGAGGACATGTAGGTGCGAGAGGTTTACAATCACTGCTGGCTATAGAAACCTGATTTAGGTTTGAGGCTCTGAAGTTGCAGAGCCAACCCATTTCCCCACTGGAACACACAGGCAGGACAGCTCAAGGAAGCTTCACTGGCAGTAATTTCCCCCTCCTGGGCTGAAATAGGGCTTTTCCTCCAGAATATTTCCCTTTACATTCCCCATTGGTGATATCTGGAGCAGAGATAGACCTGGTGATGTAGAATAAGTCAAAAGGGATGCATGACATCCATAGGACAAAAGTGCTGTGGATGAGGTGGGATGAGCTCTGGATTAGGCAGCAGGTCCCAGTCAAAGGCAGAGCCCAGGAGAGCAGAACCCAATTCTCTCACCTTAAGTATTTGCTCTACCCTGTCCATAAAACATCTCCTCTAGTCTTGTCAAAAATGTGTGTTACCTTTTGGCTTCAGCCTTGCAGATGTCAGTAGAAAGCAGCTAAATTATAACTTACCCCTCAAATAATATTAATATGAGAACAGCATTATTTTCCCAGCAAGCGAAATTGCTGTGACATTGTATTTGTGTGCTGAAAAGATGGGAAAAAAAGGAGAAGGACACATCTAGGAGCACATTGCTGGTTATGTGAGTGTTTCAAAAAGCAGCTATGGGTTGTTTCTGTCTTGTCTGAAAGGGAGGAAGGAGGAGCAGGTCTGATGACACAAATGAGATCTGTCATTAAATTGATGCATTAAAATAATACTTGGAGATTTCTGTGTGCATGAAAAGAACTGAAAGGGCTATTTGTCTCTTCATGGGTGTGAATAACTACTATTGACATTAATGTGATGGGTCTGATTTATGTTGAGCACAGCTCAGAGGCTGAGGTTCATTTATGCTGAGTAGAAGTGGTGAAGCTCATTGGAGGAATATGAATGATCTGAGAGAGGCTTTTAAATTCAGTGCAGTCCCCCAGTTCCTGGGAGCTCTTGGCTCTGACATGCTGTATGAGCTCTCCAAAGGCAGGGGAGGACTCAGACTTCTTAAAACAAGGGACTTGTGGCTGCAGAGTCCCCCTGTGAGAGCACATTTGTGGGCAAGTGTCAGCACAAGAGTGCAGGGATACAGGAAAATAGAAGGAAATAAGCCTTTATAGGGCAGATCATTCATCTCCTCTATTGTAGCTTTCTACCCTGGGCTAGCCTATAACATGACTACAAATATTGCACTGCCCATGCTTGAAAAGTACACTAAATAACTTGTATAAAAGTCAGCCCTGAGAAAGATAACGGATTAGGGGTAAGACTCAGGGCTGTTGGATGTGGATGTGCTCTGCACATGGATGAGGTTGCTTTGCATGGCAAGGAGAGGAATGTGGGCTGGTGCTCCAGGACCAGATAGCAGAAGGGATGAAGCCTCCCATTTTCAGTGGGAATTTTGTTTGAAGTTCCAGGGACCTTCCAGTTTCCAGGAGGAGAAAAAGTGAGGTGAAACAATTTTGCCTCTCTGTCCTGGCTGAGCAGAGGGGAATTCTGGATTAAGGACAGAGGCAGACTGGAGTAGTTAATCTCGACTTCACTGGTGCAAACAAGCAAAACTACTCCAGCCATGCAGGAAATCTCTTAGGGCTTCATCAAAAATGATCATTTTCCTCTGTCTTTTCCCTTCTCACTAAAAGCCAAACACAACCAGCAGAAGCATCTTGTGAGTCACAGCTTTGAAACTGGCTTGTTCCAAAACAGCAATTCCTTTAAAAGCTGAGCAGGGCAGGTTAGATGCAGACACTGGCCAAGGCCTTTCACCATAAGGCAATAAAAGGGGAAGGAGACTTTTCCCTTGGGATTTTGATCTGGAGCCAGCTCGATTTTTTTGCTCTGCTTAAAAGCAGGTACCAGACACACCATCTTTCCCCTCTTTTAGATCTTGGCATCTCAGGTGCTTAAGCATCATCCTCAGCATCAAGCACAGCCTCCTCCCACCTCTGAGGGTGCAGCTTTGTCCATCTGTGGACCCCACACAAACAGCTTCATCGCTGGAACTGCTGCGCCAAGACCAAGAGCTAATATTTCATTTAGGGATAAACAGGCAGAGGTTTGCAGCTGCCAGGGTGTGCAGCTCTAACAGTCATGGCATTTGACATCTATGCAACACCTAAACTTGATTTTCCCTAATCACTGACTTTTAGCACATGTAAAGGGAATAGATTTTCCCTATCTTCTTTTTTTTTTTTGCTTGAAAATGAGGCTAAAAATATCCATATTTATGAATGACAGTTCAGCAGAAAGGTATTCTATTTCATATAAACACTAGATTAAAAATCAGAAGGACAACACACAGAGCACAGTTACCCTCCCCAGGGTGCCTCACACAGAAAAAAAGGATCTACAGTACTTTGTGGCTAACCCACACAAACAGCTGAGAATAATCACTGTTTCATGTTTGCTTGTAATTGTAATTTAATTATGAACCCAATCTTGCAGCAATTTTTTTAAAGTAGGTAGTTAGCATTAAAGTACTTTTTATGCAATTATCTGCTATTGAGCTTCCTCATTACACAGCAATTGCTACACAGATTTTCCTGTTATTCAAGCAGGATTTTTGCTGTTTGCAGATTCCACTTGTAGTCCAATAAAACAGACCATTTGATCCAAGATCAATAGGCCTGTTTTACATGGCAGTTTCCAAGAAACCATTGTTAAATATTTGATATAACTGTTAAATATTTGATACAATACATATTGACAGAGAAGCTTTTCATTCTTTCCTCTTGCAAATAGCAACATTTTGGATGTTGTAATAGGCTTACCCACCCTCATAATAATCCATTTTAAAATCTGTTTAAGAAACCAGAGGTTCACCCCATGTGAGGTCTGCTACTCTTGAGTTAAATACCTATCCTGGCTGAGCAAAGGGAATCCTGGATTAAGGACAGAGGCAGATTGGGATAAATGCTCTCAATGTCATGCTCTTTCCCAGCTGGTGTGAAGAGTTGAACTGACCTCAGCAATTTGTGATGTTTGAGAGGACCTGTCACCCAAGTTCTAAAAGGGACACCAACTCCTGCCACTCCCAGAGGCAGAACCAGCCCATGGCACAGGTGAACCAATGGGGACCCCAAAGCCAGCAGTGGCTTCTCCTCCGTGGGAAACCTCATGGAGCAGGAGGTGTCCTGGGAGGCAATGCCGTGGAGTCAATGTGGAAAAAAAGGACTTCCCATTTTGTGGGGGTGCTGTGAGGATAACCCTGTGGGAGGACTTTCCCATGAACACATATTGACTCTGTCACAATATGGTAGAGAAACTGCTTCAGTTTGAGTTCACTGAGAGCAAGGGGATGAGGTGGGACGTGGCTTTTTCTCCTCAGGCATCCCTGAGCAGTCCCTGATGTGCCATTGTGTGCGTGGCAATAGCTGTGGGCAATTGCAGAAGGTGGCACAAGCTGCACCTTCTGGGGAAAAAGGAGGAAGAGATGCTTCCACAAAGGGAATTAGAATGTACCAGGGTTTTTTTTGCCAGCAGAGGGAGGAGGGAAGGACTGGTTTTCCATGAGTCCTTCTCCCCACACACAGGCATGCAGAGGGATCTAACAGTGCTGCAAGGATTAAAGGGAATTGATTCAGCCATTAAAAAAAAATAAGAAATCTCTTGGTGCTGCATCAGCTGTAGCTTGAAGGAGAGTTCAGGCTGGCACTAGAAAATCTATTAAATTGTTGGAGTCCACAGAGATGAACTTATAAAAACTCAGTGGTTGATCTATTTTAGTGTTTTCAGGAGCTGTACAGTGTTAATCTCCTGAAGTACCAGCAAAGAATTCAGAGAGGTTTTTATATAACCACAGTTCTGCTTGGCAAGATGGTTAATACTGGTAATATAGTTCTATAATTTCCTTTAATCCAACCTGTGAAAAACATGATTATCCTGGCCCCAGACTGAGCCATGTCCTTTGACTTCCTAGAGGGGAGCTGGCACTGCTCCAAAATTCTACTGAGATAAGTCAGAGAACAAATCTTTGAAATTTTGAATGAAAATGCTCCACATGGAATGTGTTTGCATTTAACAGGAGTAAAATAAACCCACAAATATACTAAACTGGGGTAAATAAACCTCAGTGAGTAATAGGTAAACCTTTGAAGTGAGAGTCTCACTTTATTTTTATATCTATTTACACTGATAAATTAATACTAAGTTACTTATAACTGCAGTGATTTGATGGCAATGCTTTTAGGTATTCTGCAAAAGGCAAAAAGAATAAATAAAAAGAGATGAAGAGTTTTCAGCAGACTGAACTATTTTCTATTAATAATTTCACACTGTCCAAACAATGCATTCCACTCTGAAAAGTCCCCCTATTTCTTTTGTAGTTCCCATTGTGGACACAAATGGTCTTCCCCTGGGTTGGTACTTTTAGGATACAATTTCCTTGGTACCTTGGGCTCATTTAAAAAGTGTGTTCCCTAAACTTCTTTGTCTCAGGGCTGGGAGAAATGAGAAGGGAGGAGAAGCTTCCAAAGGGGAGAGAGCAGCTCATCCATGGATGAGGAAGGCATCTACAATTCCCACACATGGCAACTGGGGACAGTGTTTTGCATCCTAAGAGTGTGAGAGTCAAACCTGTGCACCTCCTTCTCATTTAACTTCTGTAACACCGTTCACATTGTTCTATTTCAAGTGGTTATTGGCCTTTCCTCAGTCACAAAAAAGAGTGGAAGTTTTTCACTGCAAACTGAGATAATGAATCAGGTTCTACAGGGGCTTTAGACAAATATGTCATATAATTAATAAAGTCGAAGGAACACACATGGATACAGTTCCTTCTTTTCCACTGTTGAAAACTGTAAAACATGAAGTTTGTGAGAAAAATTGAATATTTATATAGGAAATTATTAGGGAAAAAATAATACAGCTTTCCTTGTTTCTTATTCATCTGTATCACCTTCTCTTCCTCTACTGCTTTCATGTATTGGCTTGGTCAGATTGCCCTTTTTTACTTAATTAATTATAAATTATCCTGGGCATATTTAAATTGTCCCACACTTTCCGTTCTCAGCCCAGTGCACAAAGCTCTGAACTGCCACCAATCAAAGCTGCAGGAGATTTTTCTACATTTCTAATTTCTCCAATTCAGATTTTAGGGATAGAAAAAACAAGTGACATCTTATTAAAGGGGTTTATATCTCCAAGGCAGAGGATGCAGAGGCCACATCAGTACTAATGGAAATGGTGCGTGTATAGCAGAATAAACATATTAAGTGCTGCTAATCATCACTTAAACACAGAAAGCCCTTTGAAGAAGAGCAGTGCTGGCAGCTCCCCTGACTACAATGGCTTGAGATGCAGAGCCAGAAATGTCTTTGCACTTTTTAATGATTTCTGAAATGATGTTATATTTTTGTGGATTAAACTCTTAGAAGGTATGAAGTGACAGAAACTGCATTAACTTCTGTGGAGTGGTGCCAGCCCATTCCTCAAGGCAATCTGTCTCTATACAGGAACAAGAGGTACGATTAAATATAGTTAATATGAGAATATAACTTTTTTTTCCAGGATTTGTTAAAAATACTCCTATTTTCTCACCATTTTAATGAGAAAGTAGCCTTTTGTGGTAAAAGAACTTGGACTTTTTTTTTCAGAAAGTTGATTTTAATGTAGCATAATCATATAGAATTAGGACTGCTCTAAAAAAGCTTTTAAATCTTTGAAAGTAGCTGCCATTTTGAGTGTCCTTCTTTGGACAGAAAAGTTCTTATGGACATTTACAGCTTCCCAAAGGTCTGTTTCATTGAAAATAGCTACTTATTCCAAAACCAACCTCATGAACCTCATGGAGGAGGAAACTTCTCAAGCTGGCGCAAGAGGAGCAGGGGCTTCATAACTGTTTGGCAGCCTTGAATTCTCCCCAGAACCACATCCTGGCTTCTCACAGAATCATAGATTGGGTTGGAAAAGACCTTAAAGATCATCAAGTCTCATGGGCAGGGACACATTCCAGCAGTCCAGGTTGCTCCAAGACCTGTCCAACCTGGCCTTGGATACCTTTATATCCAAATATAGGTTTCTGCTTCTTACCAACCCTTCTGCAGATTAGAGAACCTTTATGTGGACCAGGGACAGGAGGGACCCTGAGCTTCAGATCCAGTGGGCAGCATCAGACACCAGAGCATGCATTGCTTCAAAAAGGCTCTTGATGTCCCAAGGGAATGTCCTTTGCAAAGCTGGAGGCTCCAATATACCCTGGGTGAGGCTTAGCAAAACCCCAGAGGTCACGCCCAGGTTCTGCCTGGATTCCTGGATCAACTCTGAATTCCCACCAGGGCCCAGATGTGGAGGCAGAGGGAACTTCAGTACTGTCCATGCTGTGATGAGGTTCCCACAGCCTGCTGGAAAAGGACATTCCTGGAAAACCCAGAGAGCCACTTTTGGAAATGCTCTGTTTACGAGTTTATTTATCTCCTGGACATGCACTTTTTCCTGGTTTCTCAACAGTTGCTGGCTCAAGTCCTTCAGAAAAGTGCCAGAAAGGCACAAGACACAACCACAGAGTGATTCATCCCACTCAACCTGCACCTTGTTTGCTCTTGAGCTGTTTCTGGGTGGGTTTTTCCTACATGTGACAGAAAATAACTTTGGTGCTGAGCTTATGTTGTCAAATCAAAGAAATGACACTGTTTCACTATATTAATTATACTCCTTGGGGTGAAAAGTTGATGCAGTAATTAATTTATTCACTCCAGACTCCAAATGACACAGACCTTTCAGATGTATTCCTCCTTGTTCAGAGTCCTCCTAACTTCAAATCATTAACATAGTCAACATGAATTGATTCAGACACTGCCAAACAGAGAATAAAAATTGTGGTCTTGTGAACCAGTGGTGCCATCTGGAACCATCAATTGCCACCGAAGGAAACACATTCCCAGACCAAACATTTGATTCAGCTTTCCCCCAGCCTGCCAAGCTGAGAGAGCTCCTTCCAGAGGAAATGTTTCTATATTCTGTGACATATTCTCAATCTCCAGCTCTTTGAAGTTCAAATCACACTGAGACTTTGTCAAACCTGGAAAAATAAATGAAGTTTCAGATTCAGCCTTTCCAAAGCAGCCCTGGACTCGTCACTGCCAGTGCTGATGCTGCCACGTCCTCCTGCAAGTCAAATTGTCTCCTCTCCAGTCTCAGAGGCTGCTCTTCTTCAAGGTCAACCCATAGCTGGGCACCTTCCAGGGCTTCCATAGTCATCCATGGGTTTGGAGGGCTTTCATAATCATCCATGGGTTTGGAGGAAAATATACAGCCTTAAGAAGCTCTAGGGGGGGTTTTCACTCAAAAGATAAACTTAGCTACAAGGTTTTTATATCCTGCTATCTCTGCATAATAGTCATGCAGCCATAATGTTACTACTACTAATTCTAATAATGAAATTAATGAACAATTATATAAAATAATAATTATGAAGCTCTCTCTGCATAATAATAACTTTTATGCTCCTTTTTCTCTGACATTTCTGCTGGTCCTGATGAGCAGAGCCCTGCCAGGGCCACTGCTGGGATTCCATGTCTCCAGCACTATGGAAAGACCCCTTTGATACCCTCACCATTTGGAACATGCTTTACTGCTGCTCTGCCCTGTGGATTTGCTTGTCAGACAAGTTCTAACACAACTGGGAGCACCAAACTCACCCTTTTATGAGCAACCAGAATTCAAATGGGGCTCTGTCCCACTGGGCTGCTGAAGAGGGAGAGAGAACAAACAGCCTCCTGGGGTGGACAGCCACAATCTGCTTATTTCTGTATCATTTGTAGGAGGTATTTTAAAAGGACAAATATTTTTAAAGCCACAGTCAGTATTTTATTGCATCCTCATAACTTCTTTAGTGCCTTGAATCAAAGGCTTTACCCTCCTACTTTACAAAAAGCATGCAAAACACAGTGATAGGTCATCTGTCATCTCTATAAAGATGTCACCTACTATTAGTTTCTTCTATTAAAATGCATCTTTATTACCTACTGTAATTATGAGAAATTTAGGCTAGTTCATATATTTTCCAAGGTAAGGAAACTAAGAACATCTTATTTTTCCAGCAGACAGCAATGCAATGGGCCTTGCTTGTGGCTGAGTCTGCCATTATAGGCTAAGACTCACCAGGGATGTCAAATACAGAATGTAATTTTAATAAGATTCTTCTAATTTTATTATTAATGGCTTGAATGATCACAGCAAATTCCAGATGATGTGTGGTAGTCCTTGCAGCTCAGCAGAAATTTAGGCAGAAATTCTGGCCCCACTCAAGTCAAAAGCTCATCCCAATTGTACCTGCATTGTACAAAGCAGCTTCTCACAAGGAAGATTTTTATGCAAAACCTCCTTTGTTTAAAAGTCCATGTGCAAGTTGGCTTTGCCAGCTGTGAGACCAACAGAGGTGTAAATGGTGAAGGGACCAGACCATGCACCCAAACAGACTTACCTGGTTGGTACCCAGAGAGGAATCTGACTCCAGCTCTGACAGCTTACTAGATCCTTAATTACTTCAATTAATTCAGTCTATCTGAAATCAAGGTGCTATAGTCTATATTCTGATATTTCCCCTCCTGGAATCAAGATGAGCTGGAATAGATTCTGCCACTTTGCATTTCTAACTCGTAGCATTCAGTTGAACAGAGAGGCAGGAGTTATGTTGAAATGAATCACTATAACCCTGATTTCCTTTTTCACTTTTCCAACTGCAGAGGAAAAAAAAATGTTCCTAATCAACAGGAAATGCAATTTTGGCGGTGTGAAAACTGCCTTTTGCAACTCCAGGCAATTACAGCCAGTCTGTTGAAACATTTGCACTCCTGTGGCACTGGTGAAACGCTGAGATTTTTCAAATTACACACCAGATACAAACACTGTATTGAGCAGCCTTTTCCCACTACCTTGGGATGGACTCATCCCCTTATCCTTGCTGAATAGGTGTTTTCTTGAAGAGCAATGCTATTGACTTCAGAGGGGCTATTTGCAGTATCAAGCTTTAAGAAACTCAAAAATTCCCCCTGAAACTCTTTCTTTGCCATGGTTTCCCTGGTTATTAAGCAGCACCGAGCAGGGCCTGGGCTCATAACAGCCAGAACAGACTCTAGGGCTCCCTCAGCTCTGGCCTGGCCTAATTCAGAAAGTCTTTCCATCAGCAAAACCTACATTTTTTCACTTTCCTGAAGTTAGTGGGAAAGTTTTTACACTGGCCTGGCAATTGGACATCCTTGGATGTCATTCAGTAGGTGCCACAAACTGGTTTCAGCACTGGGGGGACTGGGCCAGGTCAGGCTGTGGGCAGGGAGGAGCAGGGGGAAGCCTGTGGGCACTGCTGGCACAGCAAACCCCTTCCTGCTTTGCCCTCAAAGCAGTCTCTCCAGGTCCAAAACAGCAGAAGCAAAAGCTGCACTGCCCTTCTCCCTGGGAATAAATTCCCTGATACTAATAATGCTCATTTCCAATGTGATTCATTTTAAGAACACACTCAACTCCCATTGCTAAGTGTCTACTCATGGCTTTGGGGGTAAAGATGGACTTTACCTGCCATTCCCAGCTCTGCTAAATTGGAGGATTTGTCACAGTCTCCCCCCAAGGAGCATCAAATTCCAGCTGGTTTTGTGCAGGCACAGCCTGGGGAGCGGCTCCTGCTGCACCTCCAGCCCAGAGGGGGAACAGGGATGTTGGGCACATCCTTCTGGCTGGGCTTGCAGGTCACTGGGGCTGGAATAGAACTGTATTAGAGGTGATTAAAATCATGGGAATAGGCTGGGAATAAGAACCAGAAAGAGGTTTTTCTCAGTTTATAAAGTGTGGTATTTGATTTCAGAGCATCCTTTCAATCAAAGGGATATTTGGATATGACCCAGAATCTTATAATGCAGGACTCCTTAATCCACCCTCAGTTCTTTTTTTTTGTCTTTTTCCAAAAATTGTTTCACATTTTCCCCTTAATATTCAGTCTTATTAATTTTTATTCTGATTAAGCTCTGAAAAGTCTTTCTTCCTATCATTTCCAGATTGATAATGAGTTGGAAGGTATTCACCAGCCTACAATAGCTTTTGTTATTGTGCAGTTTTTATAAAAAAATCATTAAAAATATAGCTACCTCCTCACTCCTGAGAAACCTGAAATCCAGCTTCCACAGATAACAGGGAATAGGGTATGAGTTCTCCTGGTGCATCTTTTGTGCCTTGGACTCCAGGGGAAGAAGAGATATAGATTTATGTATAAATCTCTGTTTACACAAACATTGAGACAGATTTAGCAGGGAATTCTAATTGCATTCACTTAATCTCTGATGGTTAATATTAATTTGATTTCTTACCTCTGCTTCCATGGCCATTAATTGGGAATCCAAGAGGGATACAAACAATATCCGGAGCACTGGTTTAACCAGGGTTGGATGGAGCCCTGTGAAGATCAATCCATGCCTTCTACCTTCTAAAACCCTTTATACTCTGCTGTGCACACACTTCCCATTGAGTCTCACAAGGGAAACTCCTCCCAGGCACAGGGATTTGGTGCTGCCTTGACAGAAAGTTCTCTTTCTGAAACATATGGTAGAGGAGGGGCAATGTATCAAGAGACATTATTGAGGTTTTATCTTGCAATCTGCCAACAATCATGGATTGGTGCCTTGGGATAAAGACACTGAAAGAACGCAGGAAGAGAAACCCAAACAGCAGGAGAAGTTGGACCTGTGGGAGCAGAAGGGATAAAAAGAAATAAAAATAAACTCCCCCCTCCCTTACCTGACACTTTGGGAGTAGAATTGTTACTCTCAATAGGGAAAGGACACAGCAAAAACTGATATGCAATTAATTTTCCTCCTAACAAGGCTCCTGATGACCATTATTTATCAGCTTGATGAATAAACAGTCAGATGTTCCTTCCCTCTGTCCCATAGAGCTCCTGGGGCTGGTGCTGAGGACCAGCTCCCTCCAGGTGCCCTCCCAACTCAGCCAGAGATGGTGGACTCTGAGGCTCCCTCCTTGCTGTTCCAACCTGGATTCCAATGTGGCCAATGTGGAGCCCAGCAGGCTCTGCCTGAGACACCAGGAGCATCCACTTGAGGGCATTAGTGAAAGAATCTGACTGGTAGGAAGCTCCAAAAACCAAAGCTCATGCAGGTTTCACTCCTCACAAAGCTGGCACAGAAAGTGGAGCCTGCTAAGATCATGTAGCGAGTGAACTTCTTGGAGAGTAATTACTGCCTGGCCTCTTGAAAGCTCAGGGAACGAGCTGGAGAAATCTGATGCTGCTCTGAAATGCATTTTGTAACAGCCAAACAAGATTCTGCCTTCAAAGGATCCGAGATGTGCTCTAACACTAGAATAGGGGGGCCGTGGGGTTATTTTTTCTTTCAGTCATGAGAAGCAGCTTCTTAAATTCAGCCTGAATGAAAGAAAATGAGAAAAACAGGCAGGCTGGTGAGCAGGAGAACTAATGAATTCTGATTCCTATGGATTTTTGTTGCCTGATTAACTGATTCTGCCTGAATTCTACTAAGGTTTCCTGTCATCTGCATCTCCCAGCTTGTGCATGTAGCAACCAGCTCCTGAGTTAGTTCTCTTGATAGGTATCGATCCCCTGCAATATCTTTGAGCACAGCCAAACTCCCAGAGCCTGGTGTTGCTGCTCTTCCTGAGCAGCCAGGCCTTGCCTGGCCCTCTCAACAGTAAATTCTGAATGCCAAGGACTCAAACCCATTCCCTTTTCCCTTCCTTCCCCCCCAGTCCTACTGGTCCCAAGCTCTGAGCAGTGCCCAGATTCCCCAGCTGAGGACCATTCCCTGCCTCAGCTGTATCTCCTGACTGATGCTCTCTGTGTTTGGACTTCCAAAGCTGCTGTCCCCCAGGTCATAAATTCCCTCCTGTGCATTTTTGTGGAACTTGAAAAGTTGCATCCCCCTGGTAAAGCTTTTTCAACGTTTTGAATCTTAAAGTGTTCCTAGTGCTGCTGGTTGCTGGGGATTCTCTGGTGTCTAATAAGCCTCAAACTCCCACTGCAGCTTTTCTTGCTTGTTTGCCTGGTAAAGCTGAAATCAAACAATGGGAATTTTTAGAAAGGAGCACAGAAGGACAGATGTATATGCATAAACCTTTCACCCACCCACGAAACACGAGGCTTTCCTTAGGGAACCAGGCTAAAAATGAGAGAAAATATCCCCAAGAAAGCTCCCAGTGTTTGTGTATCTCTGCAAGAACTTGTGCTGCCTTGAATACAGAATGGGCCTACCTCGAAAGCCGGAGGATTCCTCAGAGATTTGAAGGTATAACATCCAGTGCAGGAATTTGTAGTAGTTATCTGGCTCAATACAACATTCAGGCTCTTTTGGCAGAAGGAGCTTTTCTATTCCTGCTCTCAAAGCCAGTGGAGAGCAGAACAATCCTTTAGCAAATATCAGCAGCAAACAATACCTATCCCAGTTTTTATTAAGCTACCCTGTGCTGATCTGGTTTAGACACTGGATTCCAGGGTTTTTTTTCATGTTGAGGAGGGGCTGATTTGTTGTGCCAGGTGCAGAAAGGTCTTTTGCACTCTCACTCCCAGCCTGGATCTCTGCCTGCACCTCAAGAAGTTCCTGCTGAGACCACACTGCAGAAAAGTGCTGCTGAAGGGGAGAGCTTTTCTTCCACAGCCCATCCAGGTGGTTAGGGATCATCTCCTTGGCTTGTCAGCACCAGGTGTTGCTGGGTGTGCACTCACCTGGAGCTTCCCAAGGATCAGTAAATGATGATCATCTGGCTTGTGACTGAGTGCACAAGGAAAATTTTGGGCCAAATTACCCCACTACCACCTCATTCCTTCTTTTGATGCATGTGCATTTTTTTCCAGGGCAAGAGTTTTGGTGCCAACAGGCACAGTGGGCAGCAGGCAAGAAGCCTCCCCAGCGCTGGCAGGGCTTAGGTGGATCACACCTTTGTGGAGCCAAGCAGTCTGTGCAGAGTCCAGGACTGCATTCCCAGGGATTGTGACAGAGGGAAAAATGGCAAAGGGTCCCTACTTCTGTATATTGAACAATTAAATCTGAGAGATGTTGAGGAAAAGGCTTGTGATGCTTCCTTTTCCCATCAGGGAGGGGGGAGGTGAGGGAGCTCAGACGTGATTGGAGTGCCTGCCTTTCCCTAATTGGAAAATTTGCTCTCTGGGCAAACCATAAAGGACAAGACCCTTGTAGAACTCTGAGGCTTAAAACCTGTGGCTCTCCTGTAGATCAGACAGTCTGGCACATTGCTGTCAGTCCTATAAGTCTCACCTGCTGTGAACATGCTGGATCTCACTAAAAGAGTCACAGGAACAACTTCTGTTTTCACAACTTGATGCATCAAACAGTCATTCCCAGCAGCCAATACACTGAATATTTTTTAAAGCAGCAGCAGCCCAACACAATGATTTGGGAAATAAATATAAAAAATCTTTAGCTTCTCTCAGATTGAAGTAATTTACATTGATATTTCTCAAATGCAACTGTGACACAACCTGACTTAGGATATTTTGCAAAGAATCAGAAGCAATGCCATGGCGGGGGGCAGTGGAATAGCCCAATATTCCACTGAGGACTGTCAGGTTGCTTTGTACTCTGTTTTTGTGGTTGGTTGTTTTCAATTCCATGTTAAAAATGAGATAAAAGTTATGTTCTCTGGCTATCAATACTGGCTGACTTATGTCTATATGTTATTTTTCTGATTCTACATTCCTTCTTTTATTGCCAATATAGACATTTGCATTACCGTTGAACACAAACTAAATTAAATTCTGTGGTCCATTGTACATTCCCTTTTTATTGCCTAGGAAACCATGAAAGATTAGCAAGGCAAACTGGTGCAGACACACAATATCCATCATCTGTAACTGCATGAAAATGTAGCCCAGGTGTTAAAACTGCCATGGCAGAAGACAGAACATTTTGGACTCCAACACACAAAGGTGTCAGCAAATACCTTCTGAAACTGCAGAGTGAAGAGTTCAGGGGCAGGGCCTTGGATGTGGTCCTAATTCCCAGCCTTGCTCCCATGGTAAGCTGCTGCATCATCCTATAGATGATCCCAGAATCACTGAGGTTGGAAAAGATCTCCAGGATCATTGAGCCCACCCTGTGCCCGATGCCCACCTTGTCCCCCAGTCCAGAGCACTGAGTGCCACCTCCAGTCCTTCCTTGGACACCTCCAGGAGTGGGGACTCCAAACCCCCCTGGGCAGCCTTTCCAATGCCTTGCCACCCTTTCCATGGAAAATTGCTCCTGAAATGATCATCTCCCACCAGATTTACTTTTCTCAGAACTTTCAAGTCTCAGGGCTGTCTGTTGTCCCGTGCCTGTTTATCCCTAGTGCAGGCAGACCCTGCTTGCAGCTCCATGATCTGGGATATGAAAGTGGAACATTGTGCCATGCAAACATATTTTCCCTGCTGATTTCCTTAAACCCCACCCCAGCCATCATTTCATATGAATTACAGCCCCTCTGACTCAGCACAGCATCGCTGAACTCTCTTTGTGCTGAGCACTGGGCAAACCACATGTCTGTCCCAGGGCACCCTTTCCTCTGGCTCATCCCAGACTTTCCTACATGGAATCATGCCATGGGAGCTGTTAACATCTCCTTTTTTCACTACAGGAATGTGTTACAATCACCACAAATGCCCAAGGCAATGAATCCTGAGCTTGTAGCAGCACCCACTGCATTCACTTCTCAGATCCCTTCTTTGCAAGCCAAATATTTGATGGAATTGTAACTCTGGCATCATGAGAGGGAATGGTTTTCCTTATCTGTTCCTTTTTCAGTGTGTCCCAGCTCAGGGCTGAGATGACAGCAGTAACACAGAGCACTCTCCTGCCACAAACCCGAAGTGCTCTGGATCTCAGACTTTACTCTTACATTTCCACTTTGTTGGGACTCTGGATGAAGAGAACTGCAAGTTCATCATTATAAAGATATGCAAATCCCTCTTTTGTTTTCAAGGAAACCATTTAATTGTCTGTTTTTCATCCTCAGGTTTTTCCCAGCAGTTTCATTAGCTGACATGACAAAACACCAGCTCATTTCATGTTTAAATACAGGCCCAATTTGAAATAATATATCTTTACTTTGGGAGCACATTCATCTGTTATTACTCTATGAATTATGTCCAAAAGAAAGAACTTACTTAAGCCTTTTTCTCCTATTTGCAAGGTTGACAGAAAACTTGTATTTTCTGTAATAAAATAAGGGGCTTTTGGTTGGTTGGTTATTTATTTATTTATTTTCTGCTTAATTTCTTCTTTCTTTACCAGCTCCCACCAATAAAAGGATTGTAAATCCCTGTACTTTGACCTGCTGAATCAACCCTTCCCATTTGCAGATTTTCCTGCCCTTTAATTTAAGTTTCCCTCTTTTAAGCATGCAAAGAAAAGGAGAAAGAAAATGTAATTACATACATTGCTACTGGTATTTCCATTGAATTGATGGACTTTTTAGCTAGTAATAGACAAGAAATGAGCACAGTAACAATGGTTCATCTGAATTTGCACTTATATTAAAGTGATCAAAGCAAATTCCCATTCCTTTACTGTTTTTTATTAGATACTGTCAAAGCAGGTGACTCACATAGTTTTACCATCCCCACCAGAAGATTAATGACTTAACAGAGTCCATGGATTTACAGGGAACATATTTGTAATATTAAGAGAACACCAGGGAGGTATTTCTTCTGGTCTAATTCTCATCCCTGGTAATGCACAAGTACTTACTGATTTATTTATTTCAAGGGAGTTAAAAACGAGCCTGACGAGCCAAGAGAAATCCTATATCTTATTGTGAAATTCATCCTGAGACAGAAGATATCAACATGGTCCCAGGACCTGTTTAAACTCTGCTTTAAGTGCTCAGAATAAAAAGAGTGAGGGTGTCTGTGTGGATTGCTTTCAAGATCAGGATCTCCAGCCCAACTCAAGCCTATGAAATCCCATTAAGTGACTCTGACAAGGAGACTTGATCCTCTCACACTCCTCTCTAAGCTCAGCAGGGAAACACATGTCAAACAAATACATAACAAGTAAAATACACATGGAAAGATGTTGCCCTGTTCTGGAAAATCACCCTCTGAGAAATCACACTCTGGGCACTGCCAGGCTCATTTACCCAGGAGATAAAGATGAGAATTTTCTGTGCAAAGTGAAATAGTCCCTTTTGATTCCCCTCAAAACATGTTAATTCATTGAAATAGGAACATTTTCCAAGTTCCAAGTAAAGTTTCTAATCAAAACCATGGGAGAGGGGGAACTTTATAATACATGGGCAATCAAGGGGCT
The DNA here is from genome assembly GCA_026770055.1 of Myrmophylax atrothorax. Lineage (NCBI taxonomy): Eukaryota > Metazoa > Chordata > Aves > Passeriformes > Thamnophilidae > Myrmophylax > Myrmophylax atrothorax. The sequence continues at coordinate 12,737,222 of JAOXXN010000252.1, forward strand.
TGTCTGCCCGTCTGATGATGTGCAGATCACTGTCTGCATTGCACAGCTCTGGGTGTCTGGGGCACATCTCACACTCTTTCCAAAGGGCTGAGTTTGATCCTCCCATAGAACAAACCCCTCTATTTCAGAACTCCAGCATTTTACAAAATATGTATTCCTAGGCAATTGAAATGTCTGGAATGAGGGAGCTTCAGTTTATTCTTCTTCAAGGAGAGCTTTAAATCCCAACCACTCCATACAACCTCTTCAGCTGCAAAGACCAACAGCAACATCACCTCCAGCCTATGAACAATTTTCCATTGTTGGGTACATTATTTTGTCTGTTTAACAGCCAAATCCTGATAGAAAAGCCAGATTTTATGCTGGAATCCCTTATATTTAAGGAAGACATACCTGATCTTCCAAAGCATTTGGTGGCAAATACAATCACACAATTCCTTGAATAAAAGCCTTCTCTGAACTAATAGTTTTGTTGCTGAATTCTTTTTCTCCCCAGAAATGGTGTTTCTTTGTCATTCAGCCTCAAACTTTTTGATTGTTCTCTTTGTTTTTCATTCTGCCTTTGATCCCAAAGCTGCCTTTGATCCCGAAGCTGCTTTTGCCACTGTCATTACCTGGTGCCTTTCAGGGTGCCCTTTGCACACACATCCCTGTCCAAACCAAAGGTATTTCTCTAAAACTGCTTCACCAGTAAAAAAGGAGCACAGCTGTTTCCATAAACACCTGTAAAGTGTTCCTGCTGACAAGGGCTGGCAAGAATTCCCCTCGCTGTGGCTACAGCAGAGAAGGATCTTTTGGATATGAATTCTGAGGAGCAACATCATGCCACAGCTTGACCCAAATATGTTTTTATTTGAGCAGATATCCTCCTAAAGCATGTCCTTTATTTCGGGGGGAAAGGAGCTCTTTGGGGGACTGGATACATTGAAATTCCCAGCTCATCACTGGTAATTTAATCAGAGCTTTGCATTAATTGAGCTGAGCTGAGATGACTGCTGTATGTCACGGAGCCTGTCCCAGAGCTCCAGCAGACACTTGGCTGCTCCTTGATTTATTATTTAGGGCAGGAGAATTCACTTCTGACAATACAAGTTTTTGTTCTGCCCAAGTTTCAGAAGCTCTTGTTTGGGAGATATTCAACAATGCAGCAAAGCTTTGAGCTCTTTTCTCATGAATGATGGAAGAATGCTCAGATTTATTGCCTAAAATTTCCACTTTATTAAGCTGTCAAGTTTTGCTTGGTGGCCTCCTCCAGAGTGAAATGCTAAATTTGATTTAAAGGTCAGGGGAGATGTGTGGCACCTACAATCTGCCTTTGAATTGTTTTTGTAACACTAAATAGAGCTTACAAGGAGAAAAAATTGGAGCTGGTCAGCATAAGTCATTCCAATCACAGTGTCTCTGAAAAGGCAGCTCTTCTTTTAACCACACCAAAAGATAAAGGAAATGGAGATATTAGTGGGTTTCTCTGGGATTTATGAAACTCCAAGCAGAGTTCTGGGTCTGTATTTGTAGCAGCTAAACAAGGGAAGAGCATCAGGAAAATGCTTCTATTTCTGATGTTAATGCAGCTGTCACAATTATAAGGAGCCTTAATTTGGGGAAATATTTTAATCTGAATTTACTAGAGGTCTAAATAAACCCTCAGCAATAACCTCTGACCACTCTCCCAACAGACCTTGTTATTATTTCTGCATCTCTACATCTTTTAATTCACAACCCAAATAAGGTCCTAGAAGAGATTACTTTCTTTTAAAATAATGTTACAACTGCAGCCAAATATATTATCATTTTAATTAAATATATGAAGTGTAACAAGGGCCAAGACATAAATTTCTAAGAGACTGAAGCCTAATTTAATTTTCACATTTAATATATAAAACTGGTGACATATAAAAATTCCTAATATCCTCCTTTGCCTCTTAGCACAGTCCTTTATCATGTACATTCCATTAGTCACATAGATAAAATAAAACAATTACAAACTAACTGTTAAGTCTACATGAGACATTGCTTGGTATGAAAGTTTGAAATTATACTAAGTGGGAATTTCTGTCTTAGAAAAAAAAAAGGAGTTGGGCAATTTCCCTCTGCTTCATTAAAGAAAATTGAAGTTCGGTAATAATCACCATCCAATTCTCTGAAGGTGTCAGACTCATTTCTGATTTTCTTCCTTGGAAACTTAGAGAATTAGCTCTTTCCTTAACAATCTTGAAACACACTAAACCTTCAAGAGATTTTTCTGTGAACTTGTTCTTCTCTGTATGGAAAAAGAGCTTCAGTAACCCTGGACAAGAGAGAAATCAGGGGAAATATTGACATTCCGCTGAAAGTAGGTGGGCAGTAAATCATCCCAGATTTTCAAACAGAGAGCTGGCAGTCACATGGATTGACTGCCTGGGAAGATATTCCTTGGATCCAGCATGATCCAGGAGTGCAGAGAGCAGGAATCCTCTGTGTTTTCTCAGCTGGCAGGTCCCCCATGGGCTGTGGACACCCCACCCTGCACAGCTCCCACATCCCCTCTCCACCTACTTCCCACAGCTCACCATGAAAACACCCAACTCTCTATTGTTTTGGGCCTTTCCTCTTATATTAAGGGCTGCTGTGAATTAAAAATAGAGTTTGAAGGGAGAAAGTGTTCACCATTTCCAAACCAGAGCTTTTGACTTTTTCCTTTGAGGTTCCACATAAAACCCTTACACTGAAAGCAAATCTGAGCCTTTGATACAAAAAAAGATCTGAGCACTGATCTGGCTCAGGTCTCTTCAAAAATGTGACATTTCAGAGATAAAGTCGGACAAAATTCATGAATTCCTTAAACCAAACAGGTTTGGGATTTCCCCCCAACTATTTTCTGAAGAGTCTTCCTAGACTGATTGGCAGATTAAGACAAGAGGTAAAATATCTGAAGGGTTTCAGGTACTCTGTGTTTAATGGCTTGCTCTGGAAATACAGTTTTGGAGTTGGCTCTTGCTTTTAGGCTTGACCAAGAAGGTGGTTGTGGTCATTGCTGCTAAACTAAACCAAGGACAAAGAAGATCTAGGGGATAAAGAAGCACTATTTATAGTAGAAGGCAATATTTTCAAAACTTTTGAAGGCTGATATTCCTACAGCACAAAGGTATGAAATAAAATTGTGAGGCAGCTGCAGTTAATGATTAGTAAGCAAAGTTCCATGATCAACAGTCCAAACTTGTGGAAAAAACATTTTCCTGTCTATCTCTATGTATTTATTATTGATTACCATTAATTGCAAAGACTCTGACTCCTGCAATATCTGACTGATGAGCTTTCATTTTTCATGGAAGTCATTAGCTTATTCATCCAGATACTGCAAACACTTTCAGGCATCATAACTCAGCTGCCACACAGATTATCTAATTATACAGCACTCACCTAGAAAGAAAAATCCCTCAGACACGAGAACTGTGCCAATGAAAGCAATGATTCACAGTCTGGGAGGAACTTCATTTATAGTTTGCAGAGATGGAACTTAAACCACAAACTCAGGTGGTTGGAAATTGAAGAGCAAAGCCCCTTGCCAGCAGCACCTGCAGTTCAATGTAGCAATGCCCAAAGTGCCACCCACGATTTGGGAGGTGGAATGAGCTGACTGGGATTCTCCCTGAAGCCCAAATTCCTGCTTCTCTAAGCCAGAGTTTGCATAGAACTTCTATGGCAGAGTCTCCATTAAAAAAAAAAAAAAAGAGAGAGAGAGAGAGAAAATGGGAGTTTTTTCCAATTATCTCCTAAATGCCATTGATCCATTTTAGTCATGACTGGGAAGTGGCTGGAACTGGAAGGCAATCCCTGCACAGAAGTTGCAGTCAAGGGTTAGTGGGAGACATGGAGACTCAGGAATGGCTCTCAAGGGCCTTTGAAACTTCTCAGTGCAATGATTGTTTGTGCAACACCTCCAGCACTCTGTGGTTTTCCTTGCCATCACCTCTGATCCTGAGAGGATTTCCCCACCTGTAACAGCACTCTCTGCACACCCCAAAGCCTCACTTACCTAGTGCAAGCCCTTTGCCTCACCCAATGTCCGGGCTGGAAAGAGGCTCTTGCCTTGGTCCTCACCCTTGGTGAGATGCTCAGGTGAGTTTGTTACCACTTGTGTTGCTCAACTTTCTCATGAGACCTCTTGAAATCATCCAGCAGCTTCAGAAGCCAAATTAAAATTCTCCTGCACCCAATGTCTGCTCCAAAATAATTCAGACTTTATGTGGGCAACACCTGAAAGAGAGGAGGGTTTATTCAACCAGAAGAGTTTAGTCCCTGTCTCCTCACTAGTTTCAGTTAAAAATATCCATTAAGCCTCTAAAAACATTCTATGCCTGTACTTGCAGTTTAATAAGTGACTGCTATGAAGCTCAGCCAGCAACTGTAAACCAGCAAGATCCCTATCAAACTGCTGAAGAAATGAAATATTATTTATCAGATTCCCCAATGACCTCCATAAATCCGTGTTCACCAACAGTGATATTTGTTAACAACAAAATTAACTTTTATTACTTCCTTTCTGTGACTGTGTTTGCCAACCTTCATTTTGAATGCTCCTCAGAGCAACCAGACCAGATAAATTAGATTAAATTAGGTTTACTGGCCACAATGTGAAGACACAAACCTAACTGAGGCTTATATCAAGCTATGATTTGAAGAACTTCATATAATTCACTGTGCATAGAGAGTAACAGAGAGCAGAAGAGGGAAAGAACTGCTGTCTCTGGTGCTAACATAAACCCCCCTGGATATTGCATCCCCGAAGGGTCACCTTGCAGGGTGACATCCTCAGTGTGGAGGAAATATAAGCCCAAATAAAAGCTGATCTTTCACTCAAGGGGTGGCAATAGGACTGTGCAAATACCATGGAGTTGTTCCTAAACTGGAGGCACAGGTGGGGCTTTGAGGTGCCAAAACAGCAGCAGGAATAGTGCTCTCTTGGCTCAGAGGAGCACAAGAAATGCCTGAGGTGCACAAAAGTGCTTCCTGTTTCAAAGGGAAGGAAAATAAGGGCAAAGGAGTGATCAGAATTCAGGAATGGGAACATCAATCTTTTGTTATTCCCAGTTTTGTGAAACTCTTTTTTCTGTCAAGGTCGTGCAGGTGCCAATAGTTTAAATACTTCTTTGTGGAAGCTTTTATTTTACTGGGCACTCTGAGTTGCCCCAGACATGGACTCTGGGAGTCCCTGGGGTGGCACCAGAGCCCTGGAACTGCCCCCTGGCAAGAGGCTCATTGAGTGACAGTCATGGCAATTTCTGGGGCCTCAGAGGTGACATGGGGAGGGGACTCCTGAATTTTGCTGAACTAGCCTGGTATGCTTCTTGTCTGCTTTTCTCAGTGTCTCTTCCTGTCTCAGTGCCAGGGAGACAGACTTTAATGCAGCACTGGTGAACACCAACCTTGGCTCTCACTGGGAAGAACCTGCCAAGTAAGGTATAACAGGGAGGTGTGATTCATTTTTACCCCATCAACATTGTCTAGAGGCAGCTGGCAATTTGTTTTTAATACACTGCCTTCATTCTGGAGTTCTCCTTGACATGCTTGTGCTGTTTATGAAGGAGGCAGGTTGGGATCCTTGGCAGAAATGTAAATTACTTTAATATTTTCTCACAAATTTGTTGCCCCGAATTGATGTGAGAAAGCAGATGTGAGGATTTATGAAGGACACTGGTGACAGATCTGCTCTGCAAGAACTGAACACAGAGAAATCAATAGACAGCATTAAAATAAATAAACGGAAAATAAAAATTTGAAAATACCTCAAAATTCCTCTGATCCACCTCTATGCAAGTTCCAAGCAATGCACCAATATCTCCCAGTGCTCTGCCTGTGCACTAATCAAACCATCTGGGATAAGGCAAGAAAACAATTTAAAGTGCAAATGTAACTGAAGAGATACAATTTATCTCACTCCAACTTGACTTCCTACAATTTTGCTGCTCCAGTAAAGTTCCTGAGGTTTGCCTGGTGGCAGTAACTGTGACATACCTATGGGTCAGTGCCACCCCTGTGGCCTCATCCTGTCCCCTCTCTGGAGAGGGAAGTGCTGTGAGGGGGCTTGTTCTGGTCCAGAGAAAGAGGAAATCCCTACCGTTTACCTGGAGATACATTTGCCATCTTAGCTGAGAGTGTGAGTGTGCAAAGATTCTTGGAGAGGCTGATTCCTGAAACACAACCCCTCAATGTGCAAAGGCAAATGATCCCTCACTCCTTAATTATGCTGATGGGTGACTTTTGGCCTGGGACAAGTGGCCCTTGAGAGGAGAAGGTTATTCTTTCAAGAGTCAGGGATGAGTTGTCACATGTTTTTGTGAGCAACTGAATCTACATAAAAGGGAAGTGAATAAAATCTTGCCCTGTAGAGGAAATCTGGAAGGCAGAGCAGGGAGAACCCATTTGTTTATAGCAGAAACCTTTATATAAAATGAGCAATTCCTGCAAATATTTTTACTTCAAAGGAGCAGTATGCCCACAGAGCTGGGTCAAGACTCTTGGTAGGTTTTCCCAGGGCCAGTGGCTTAGTTACTTATAAAGTTTCCACTTCAGAGGAACTATTTATTCTTAATCCAAAACTGATTTGGGGTACAGTCCCCATATGGCTCTATAATCTTAGCCTCACCTTCCCAAACCTGTTGAAAACTAAAACATTTACTCTTTTCCAGTACAATGCTACAACCTGCTCATTCCAGAGGGATTTAGTGCAAATAAATTCACTCAAAAAGTGTCAGTTTAGGAAAACCCCTGTAACTATTGATTTATTGAATTTATAGTGCTGTAGGGTTTAAATTAGAGCAATATTCAAGACTTCAATGTCCCAACTGCAAAAATCTCTCCAAAATGCACTCCAGCTCCAAATCCAAAATTGCGTGTTGGAACTGCTGTGGTTCCAGATGTTGGCTCAGTATTGTCCTGGCTGTGGCAGAGCACCAGGACATGCAGTGTAGGTGAAGATCACAGAACAGTTTGGGTTGGAAAGCACCCTAAAGCTCATTCTGTCCCACCTCCTGCCATGAGCAGGGACACCTTCCACCAGCCCAGGTGGCTCTAAGCCCTGTCCAACCTGACCTTGGACACTTCCAGGGCTGGGGCAGCCACAGCTTCTCTGGGCAACCCCTACAGGGAAGAATTCCTTCCCAATACCACTTCTAACCCTTCCTTCTGTCAGTCGGAGGCCATTCCCCTTGTCCTGCCACTACAGGCACCTTGCAGGATGCTCAGCCTTCCCTCTGGATCAAGGATCCTTCCTAAGGATCAAGGAGCAGCAGTCCCTGCCCTGGATCCCTGACACAGAGTCTGATCAGGTTCATATTTCACTGTGAACTTCTGTGGTAACATCAGACTCAGAGGGTTTGTGCAGTGTGGAGCTTTGGAGCCAGGCAGTTGTTGTTTGGGGGAGAGGAATGTGTGCTCTATGCTGAGACTGCAAAGCAGCAGTTGCACTTTTAATTAAAACTTATGTCCTATATATCTGCATGTGTTTGAGGGTTTCTTTGTTTTTAATGAAATTTTTAGATAAAGGGAGCTTTTTTAATTATACTTCTGCCTCCTGGTGCTCTCCTTCCTTATTCATTTTTGCTATCATGACTTTTTTTTCAATTTACTTTAACAGATTAGGCCATATCAGAGCTTGTGAGTATATTAAAGGTGATGGCAGTGAAACACAGCTCTGTTTCTTGATATGTTCAGCAACAGCCTCTTTTCTCACCCTCCCTTATCCCTCTGCTCTCCGTCACCGCTTTAATTATGGTGACAGAGATGGATCTTAAGCATATTTGACATGGAGTAATGAATGAAGTCTCAACACTCTTCAAGAAAATTCCTCAGTATTTCCATAAGTTAACATTAGTACCATTCTGTGGATCTGCAGGTTGAAATTAGGGATTTTTTCACAGGGGGAGTTTGACTGGAACAGCCATTCCTGAAGAGCTGCTGCTCCAGTGGGTTTTGTCACAGAAAACACTTTGAATTTTGGCACTGCTGAAGTTACTCTGGAGTCCAGCAGAAGTCAGGGTAGGATTTTTTTTGGCTGCTACGACTGAAAGCTTTAGATCCTTGTGAATGTGTAAATGTGAGGAACAGGGAAGCTCAAAGAGAACTGTAATGGGATCTGAAGTGAATGAAAAAGGCAAATATGTAAATCATACAAGGCTGAGGGAGCTGGGAGGGCTCAGCCTGGAGAAAAGATGTTCAGAAATAGGAGTTTTTGGATGACCTATGGAAGAATTCCCTCCCAGGAGCTTGATAACACAAGGAGTGATAGGAATTCACCTGCCTGACAATTAATTGATACAGGGAAGAAACTGGACTATGCCCAAGTGTTGGCAGTTCATTTTCCTGCCATTGCCTTGATTCCTTTAGTTTTCCCTTTACAGGCTGAGAAGGACAAAATTTCCTTCATATATAGAAAGCAGAACAATTTCAGTAATGCTGGCCCTTGGAAAGCAGGAAAATTTGGTTGAAATTTGGTTCCAAGAAACTGTGCAGGGAAATGGATAATTGGGATGAAGGAGGTTTATTTCTGAGATCCCAGCCCTGGGAGCTCTGTCTTCTGAGCAACTTTTCTGTCAAGACTCAGTATCTTCCCAACTGCTTGCTCCAGCTTTAATCTTCATGCAAAGCAACTGCTGAGCATAAAAGTGTGTTTACATCAATCATTCTAGAAAGGTAAACAAAACAGAAGCAGTGGAATTATGAATGAAGAGTTGATTAGGGAGTGACAGCAAAGATTTGTGATAATGAAGGGAGCAATAGTGTTTGTCTGGAAAGGTGTCAGTTACTTGCAATTAATTTTACAAGCTGGGCAGCAGGACACCTGCAGGATATAGGAGTGGGAATTTTCCACCCAGGCTGGTGCGCAAATACAAACCACTCTGTACAAAGGTATTTGGAATATTTTATGGCTATGGACTGCAACAATAAAAGTAGATCCAGAAGCCCTGATGGTATTTGATGTTAAATTTAGATTATTATGCTTATGGAGATGAAGTAAGGCA